>MJVA01000869.1:184274-448414 GCA_001939245.1 Talaromyces wortmannii | reverse complement strand
TAATTAGAATAAGTATATTTACTATAATACTTTAAAATTTTAAATTTTATATATACTTTACTAGATTATATATAATAAAAATAAAAAATAAAAAAAATAATATTTAATTATTTAATTTATATAATATAATTATTTTTATTAATATTTAATTTTAAAAATATAGTTAGAATATTATTATAAAAAATATTAATAAAATAAAACTTAGCTTACTAATAATATAAAGATATATAACTATTTATATAACTATTAAGATATTAGTTTTTAAAAGAAAGAATTATTAAAAAATTACTTATTATTTAGCTAATTAATATAATAGTAAATATTATTTAAATAAATAAAATTAATCTAAAATTTCTATAAAATAGATTATTTTATTATATTAATAAAGATAAAAATAGCTATATAGATATCTATATAATCTAGTTAATAAAAATATATTAAATTAATATAAAGATACTTAATATAAATATATTAAAATAATATAGCTATATTATTTTAATATAATTATATTTAGTATATATATATCTATTTTATATAAATATATTTAATATAAATATATCTAAAAGTATAGTTATACTATTATAATAAAAATATATTTAATAGAGATATATAAAGTATATAATTATATAATAAATATAACTATACTATATTTAATATAAAAATAGTAATCTAATTTATATAATAATATTATAATTATTATACTAGAACTCTAGTATATAAAGATATTTATTTATTATTATATATTTAGTCTATTATATTTTATTTTTTATATAAATAAATATATATTTTATTTAGCTTATTAACTTTATTATTTATTTTATTTTAATATATTACTTTTATAATATACTTTAACTCTCTATAACTCTTTAAGATATTAAGTCGATGTTAGTCTATTAGCAGAATACTACCAACGTGTTATCGCTTTGGTAAAGAACGGTTGATACGTTTTGACAATATTCTAATATATAAACTAAAATAGCGATTTTATAATATAACTATAGTTTTTAATAAATTATTAATAGAAGTTATAAAAATCTAAAAATAATTATATATTTTATATAGTAATTAATATTACCCCGCCGGGAAAATCAAAATCTGACTTTTTGAAATTCAATACCTTTAGACGGTATCTAGGGATTCGGTATACCCTCTAGACCCTCTAAACCCGATAAGACCTCTTTAAACCCTAGGAGATAGATGCCAGGCTAGGTGCCCTTAAATAAGGCCTATATAGACACCCTAGCTAGAGCAGTATTACTAGTGCTCTCTATAGCTACTATAATAGCTCTCTAGAACGAGAGTATTCTTTCTAGTTTAGAATTTAACTTTAAAAATCTTTTTTCTCTTTTAAATGACATTATTCTATTAAAAAAACTTTTTAAAGTTTTAGAGAAGAAACTATAAAAATATAATTCTAAAAGTCTAAAATATTTTTTAATAAAATCTCTATTTAATTCTATATATAAGGATATAAAAAAGGTTTTATTAAAATATATAATTAGTATTTATAAAGCTATATTTTTAGAACTAAATACTATTAAAGCTTATATAATCTTTCTAATTTAAGACTTTAAATAACATCTTAAAATATAATTAGATATTATAGAAGTTTAAATTATATCTTAATTAATAGTCTATAATTATTTAAATATTTCAAATTATAGCCAAAAGTCTTTAATAATAGAGAAAAACTATTAAAATAAATAATAATCTATACTTTTTTATAAAATGATATTAATTAAGATTATATATACTCTCTTTATTAATCTAAACTAGTATATTAAGCCTATAGAGCTATATAAAATCTTATTTTTAATATTAAAATAGCTACTAATAACAAAGTTTATTTTCTAAGCTACTCTAAGAGCGGCAAAAGTCTTTTAATAAATAGATATAGTAGCTATAAACCTTTATAAATAATAAATTATTATTAAAAAGCGTTAAACTATTCTAAATCTACTCTTTAAGATATAAGCCTATCTAAGAAGTATAAAATTAATTTATAATAAAAATAAAGAAGACTATAGATTTATATTTAAATATTAGAATAGAGAGATAACCTTTAAATAAGTTAAAAAAAATATTATTTTATATCTAAATTATTACTTAACTTAGATAGATTTTCTAAGCTTTATCAAAGTGGTTAATACTAATTATACTAACTTAGAGGCTATTTTAGTATTTATAGAGTCTAAAATTACTACTAGAACGTTTCTTTTAGTCTATATAGTTCTTTTAGTAATTATCTATTACTAGATTAACCCTGCAGTCATCTTAGTAAAACTAAATCTATAATAATATAAGCTTAAGATATATATAGTACTAATAACTTATTATAGTCTTCTCAGCTTAGGGCTTATCTTAGTCTATAAAAAAATTAAATTAGAAGGTATCTATACCCTAATAAAAGATTTTATATAGATTAAATTATTAATAGCTATTTAGATTACCAGCTAATAGACTTCTATTATTATTATAATAATAGAAAGTCTAAAAAATGCTTATAAATTATTATCTTAAAGGATTCACTTTGAAAATAATAAATATAAGATAACTTCTTATTATAATATAAATAAGGACTTAGTTTATATTTAATATTATAATATTAGCTACTAAGTTTATAGAGCTTATAGTAATTAATTAGAGCTTTATTTAGTATATACTAGTTTTTATAAAGTCTAGAACTATATCTATAATATATAAAGCTATACTATTAAAATATACTATTTATATCTATATACATCTACTAAGTATAATAATTATAAAGATAAATATTAAGCTAATTTCTTAAACTATTTTAAGTTTTAAAAGATCTATTAATACCTCTATAAGTGGCTTTTTATTATTAAGATCATTATGCCTACTTTAATCTATAAATATAAAGCCTAAGAGGGTATAACTAAAAATAACTTGTCTTTAATAGACCCTAGAACTCCTCCTAAGAAATAGAGCTAAGAATCTAATAATAAGATTATAATAAAGATTTTAGAAGCTATTTTACTAACTTTTTCTTTATCTTATTTATCTTTATATCTTTAATCAGTATCCAAAGCTACTTTTACTTATATTAATTATTTAATATAACTATAGCTGCATCTATTTTACCATTATAGAGGCTTTAAAAATAGAGATTAAATGATAAATAAGTATTATATATCTATAAAAGTCTTATATTTATAATAACTTTATTTATCTAAGCTATCTATTTTACTAACTTAGAGAAGAGAAAAAGACTTAATAAATATTTATAAATATCTATAAAGATCTTATAGGCGCTATTAAGATTAAAAATTAAACTAATTTAGTAGACTATCTCTATATCTAAACTTTAAATAAATAGAAATCCTTTATAATTAGTAACTAAATATTTAAGTATACTAGAATCGTTAACTATTATAATATATAGATTAAAGATAGCTATATTTAATAGAGAATAGTATCTAGGTATTAATAGATAATTAAGAATACTAATTAAGACTAACTTATAGTAGATAGATACTTATTAATAAGTAACTTTAATATCTATAGTTCTATATAGAATGCTTAAGCTATAAGAAAAGTTAATATTAACTTTTTAAAAAAGATTATTAATTAGTATTTTCTATATATCAATAATAAATCTAAAAAAGCTATTTATTATAAAGACTTTTCTAAAGTATTAATAATTAACTTAATATTATTCTTACCAGTTTTAGAGTTATTATAGATCTAGAAAATTAACTAAGATAGATCTATAATATTAAATTATAAGCTTATTATCCTAGTCTAGAATATTCTAGAAGCCCCTTCTATAGAAGATACTTTTAAAGAGATTATTAAATAGTAGATTAAGACTTTATAAGCTAATAAAAAAGCTTTTAAGCTAATCACTATAGTCTAAATATTAGAGGCTATTAATTACCTTATTCTTAATAATAATTATACTAAAGCAGACCTAGAAAAAAAAGCTAATTAGATATAATCTATTCTAATTAGTATACTTAATAGATATATTAAAATAATATAATTTTATATCTACTCTAAGTGTTAATAATAGCTAAAACTACAGTAAATCTAAAGTCTATAGATTTTAATTTATAAATAAAAATAAGTCTAAATCTACTCTAGAACTATTATTAGAGCTATTAAAGCTAATTATTACTAATAAATAAAAAATACTAAGCGTATTTGCTAGAAGACTTTTTTTAAAGAGAAATTAAAAAAAAATTCTAGAAATCCCTATACCAACAACTCTAGTAAAAATAAAAAGAAATTAAAAAAAATTCTAAAAACCCTTTTATTAATAACCTTAATAAAGATAAAATTAATATAGCTAATTCTAATAGATACTAATAAGCCCTAAAATACACTAAACCCCCTAGAAATCTCACTATACTAGCCTTATAAAAGCTAAATCTAGAAATAGATCTAGCTACTACCTTTAATAAAAAAAAGATTCTAATTTAATAAACAATATTTTCTACCACTCCTTAGATCACCCTCCTAAAAGAATAATCTAATAGGCTTATCTATACCCTTATAACACCAAAGCGGGTGTGTCAAGCCCTATTTAACTAAAGCACTAAGAAAGCTTTAGAAATTAATAAATTAAATTTTAAAGTCTATAGATTGCTTTAAGTACTTAATTCTTTCTAAATTATAATATTAACTAGGTAATATTTTTACTTAAAGATATATCTAGATATCTAGAAAACTATTAAAAACGTTTTATTTAAGAAGTTTAATAAATCTAATTACTTCTATATTAAGATTTAGCAGATAATCAGTCTACTAAGCTACCTAAGTAAGATTATTAAGAAGCTAGCTATAAAGCTTATAACAGATTGGTATAAGGTCTAGAAGATCTTATATTAAGACTAAATAAGCTCTAGATAAGATTAAAGTACTATTAACATAGTAATATATTTAGTACAGATAATATACTAAAAATAGATCAAAAAGCATTTAATAAAGACTATTTTTATTAATATTATAAAGATATTTAACTATATTAACCCCTATAAACTTATTAAGACTATAAAAACTACTAATATTAATAATAATCTTATAAAATAGATTCTATTCTTCTTTATAGATAAGCGGGTAAGCTTTATAATTAATAGTTATAAGATCAATATATAGCCTATTATCTTAGGCCTATCTTAAAGATTACTAATATCTCTAATCCTATTCCTTCTCTATATAGTAAAGATCTTTTAAATTATAAAGTATTAAGTCCTAGGTATAAAGTTAATCTTATATATAAACAATATAGACCTTATAGTTTAAGAAAGCTTAATAAATAAAATCTATAAATAACTAGAAATAGCAGTAAAAACTGCTATTAATTAAAAATATATAAATAGTATTAAATTTAATTCTAAAAAAACTAAAACTACTCTATTTATTAAGAAAATTAATAAAGAGCTTAGAGACTAAATTTAATAAGTTTAAATATTAATAATAAATACTATAATAACTTTCTATCTAAAGATTACTAAGTAATTAAAGATACTTTTAGATCTAAAACTTTTATTTAAAAATCACTATAAATACTATCTATAGAAAGATTAAAATACTAAAAAATATATATAGACGTTATATAAAGTCTAAAGTCTCTCTCTAGATTTAATATAGTAAATCTAAAAGACTATTGCCTAGATAATAACTTTATATAAAATAGAACTTTAATAATATAGCTAGAAAAATTATTTAAAAAGAGTATAAATTCTAATTAATAATTAGGCTTAGATAATAATAAGTATACTTTATATTACTTTACTAAAACTATTATTTAAAGAAATAGCCCTAAAACCAGCTAAAGTCTTATTAAATATTAAATAATGCTATTATACTATTAAACTTTTTAAGCTCCTCCTAGGCTACTCTATAATAATAATACTCCCTATAAGCTTATATAAGAATAATATCTATATATAGTCTAGAGAACAACCACTAAAGAATCAAACCTAGATAATCTTAATCTATAAAAGCTTTTAGACGCTAAACATAGATCTAATATACTAAATATAAAAATCTATAGCTATTAATTCTTTTAAAAGCTTTAAATAAACTCTAAATTATAATAATAGACCTATTCTACTTAACTTTAAAATAGTAAACCTAAAAAGAGCTATATAAGAAGCTATTAAGCTCTTAAAAACTTTAAAAAATATTAGTCTATACTTAAATAGTTTTAAATTAAATAATAAATAAATTAGTACTACTATAACTTATAAACTACTAACTAGTCTTTAAAAATTATATCTAATATCTCTAGATATTGATTTTAAAATATTTAATATAGAATTAGTAGATATAATTAAAGTCTTAAAATAAGTACTAGTAAATAATCTTTTAGATCTAATTAAAATACTTTTAGATGTATAGACTGCTATAAGCTGTTTATAATATATCTAGCTAGATTTAAGATAAACTTTAACACTTAAAGTATATATCCTAGCTAGATAGCTATAGACTATTAGCTATAGAATATTTATATACTAGATTCTAAACTATAAAGGCGTCTCTAGTAATAAAGAAGCTAATAAAACTACTAAAAAAATTACTAGAAAACTACTAATTAATAAGTATTTAGATATTTTACTTATTTATACTTAATATATCTATACTAAAGCCTTTAAAGTCTTTAGAGTTAACTAGCTTACTAAATAGCTTATAAAGCGTGCCTAGTAATCAGATTAATAAGTCTATAATCTCTCTAAGGATTAGAAGCTTAATCTAATAGTTATAGATATTTATAAGTGCTTAATATAGTAATATTACTAGTTTAAGACTAATTATACTCTAATTAGTAGTTTCTTATATTAAATTAAGATCTAAAATTTCTTAGAGTGTCTAGAGTATTCTAAAAGTAATAAAATAGTAAAGTATTTTTTTATTAATTATTAAAAGTAATATTATTAATAGATTAAGCTGCTAAAGGATCTTACTAAAATAAAAATTAAGAAGTCATAATCTAGTAAGATATATCTTAAGATATATCTATTAGAAGATCCTAAGACCACTAAAGCATTTCTAGTATTTATAGCAGCTATTAAAGAGTATAAGAATAGTAAATAGACTAAAGAATAGACTTATAAAGCTAATAATTAAAAAATTAAAGATTTAAGAGATAAAGCAGATAAAAAAGCTAGAAAAAAAAAAGAATAGTGAGGCTAAGTAGTCTACTATTAGCTAGTGATATTTTATTATTATTAGTTATAAAAAGAAGGCCTTAGACCTATTACTTACTAATAGACCTCTAAATCGCTCTACGCATATAAGCGGTTTGGGGCGAGGAAAGCACCAGATATTTATTATGTTTAGGGTCCGTTTGCAAGCTTATAGGGTCCCTTATAGGGGCCTTCCCCCCTATAAGCCCTTATAAGCTTAGTTAGACACGCTGTCCGTCATAGCCTCAGGGTTGGGTATGGACGTTAAACTTGAATAAATAATAATATATAGTAATTAAAATATTTTATTATATAATTATTTTAATTTTTTTTAGATCTATTTTAAAGCCTTTTAGTATAAAAATAAAAATAAAATATTTAATATAAATAATATAAAATTTATATTTAAAAATTAAAACTTATAAATTTATTATATAAAAATATTTTAATACTTATTTAATATATATTTTATAATCTAACTTATTTTTATTATAGATTAATAAATTATTAATAAATACTATAAAGAACTAGTTAAAATAGTTTATAAATATATTATTAATTAGTTATTAAAATATTATTAAGCTATTAATAAAATTAAATAATATAATTTTATATTTATATATATTATACTTATAATAAAATATAATATAATTTTTAGAATTAAAATATATATAAATATAATAAAAGCTTTAATAGATATCTAATTTTATAAAAATATAAATTTTATTTAAATATTTAAATACTTTAAAGATTAGAAATAAAAAATAATAATTTTTTTTATAATAATATTTAGTTAATAATAGTCTATATAAAATTATAATCTATTTTTAAGCTTTTTTATTATTAAAATTAAAAAAATAAATAAAGAATTACTTAAAATAATAAAACTTTTAATAAAATTTTTTTAAATATAAATTTAAATAGCTTTTAGTTTCTTTAAAATTATTTTATAAAGTAAATAATAGCTAATATTAATACTTTTAATAAATTTAATTTTATAATTATAAATATAATTTAAAGATATTATATTTAATAATTTTTTTAAAAAGATATTAATATATTTATAATATATTTTAAATAGCTTTATTTTTATTTTTTTAATTTTAAAAGTATTTTATATTAGCTAAAATATTAACTTTATTTATTTATTATTTAGAATATAATTAATTTTATAAAAATTAACTATAAATATAATATTATCTTTTTATATAAATATTAAATAAACTCTATATTATTAATTATAATAATATTAATCTATATTATATTCTTATAATATTATAGCTTTAAAGATAGTAATATATAAAAAAGTTTTAATTTAATAAGATTATTATATAGACTATAGTTTATCTAATTTAAAATAATCTTTATATTAATCTAATATATTTAATATTAACTAATTAAAGAATTATAAAAAATTATTTTTATAAAAGCTTAATTTTAATAATTAAAATTATATTAATACTAAAAAAAAAAATTTAAATATTATAAAATCTATTTAAGAATTAGAATATAATATTATAAAATAAATTTATTTTTAAATAAAAATTTATTAAGCTATAATAATTAATAATTAATATAGTTTACTAGAATATAATACTAAATAAATTATAATTAATCTAGAATTATATTATATTATTTTAAATCTATAATTTAAAAAAAAATATTTATTTAGCGCTATCTATTAATTTAAAAAATAAAAATAATTATATAGATAATAAAATAGATTTAAAATCTATTATAATTATTTATTAAATATTTAATTTTTAATAGATAGATTTAACTCTTAAAATATTATATTAGTTAAATAATAAATTAAATATTTATAAAAATATAACTATTTATTCTAGTATTTATTAATATTTAAATAATAATAAAATATATATTTTTAATTAATTAAATAGATATAGTAAAGCTATTTTTTTTTATTTTAATAATTAACTAAGATCTAATCTAAATAGTTTAATAATATAGTTTAGAATAAAGATTTTATTTAAACTATTTTATTTTCTATTATTATTAGTAAAATAACTTTCTTTTTAATTTATTTTAATATTTTAAGTTAAGTAGTAGAAAAAGTTAAAATAATTTAAATAAATTTTATAAAGTAATTATAACTAAAATAATTTAATAATTAATAATTAAAATATTTATCTTTTTTAATAAACTATAAATATAATATAAAGTCTATACTAAAGATTTTTATATATAAAATAATATTAAAAAATTTAGTTTTAACTAAAATATTTTTAATATTTAAAATAATAATATTAAATTAATTTTTAATAATATAAATAACTTATATATAATATTAATTAATATTATTTAAATTTATAATAATTTTATTATAATAATCTATAAATTAATAAAATATAATTAGATTATTATTATAAAAAAGTATAATAAGCTTTTATATATAAAAAATAAATTTATTATATAAATTATTTTTTTAATTAATATTATTAATATTAGTTTTTATTATTAGATAAAGAAACTTAAAAAAAAACTTTTAAAATAAATTTATAGTTTTTATAATTAGAATATAGTACTAAGTTTTTATAATATATTTTTAATTTAAATCTTTATAGATATTTTTAAAATAATTAAATATATTTTTTATACTAAAATATAAATTAATAATATTATTTTAAAAATAAAAAATAATATACTTTTATATCTAATTTTTATAATAGTTAATTATATATATAATCTATAATATATTAATAAAATAATAATTAGTATTTATATATAACTTTTATTTTATAATAAATAGCTAGTTTTTAAATTAAAAATTCTTATTATTATTAAATAAAAAAAAATTAAAAATTTTAGTAGATTTACAGCTACTAATTTTAAATAATATTAAAAAAATAATAATTTATCTATAAATAAGCTAAAATATAAATTAATTTTATTTTTATTTAGCTTTATATACTTTATAGTAAATATTATTATATTTTTAAATATATTAATTATATTTAATTAATATAATAATATATTAATTAAAAAAATTAATATATTTTTATTTAATATAAATTTTAGCTATTTTTATTTTTTATTATTTAATTTAATAAATTAATATTTTTATATATAAAATCTATTTTTTATTTTTAAGTTTATTATATTAAAGTTAAAATATATTATATATATAATTTATATTATTATTATAATATTATAAAAATTTTTATTATTTTATTAAAATCTTTTTCTTTTTAGTAAAATTAATAATCTAATTAATTAAAATTATTAAATAATAATTTTTAATATTATTATCTATATTAGATAAAGTTTTATTTTTATATAAAAATTTAAAATTTAAAAATTATATTATAATATTAATTTATTATTTATAGATTTATTTATTTATTTAGATTAAGAAGATTAATTTATTATATTTTTATATTATTAAAAGTAAGTAAGCAGTATAAATAATTAATTAAAAAAATAAAAAAATAATATTTTAAATTATATTATAATTAATAAAAATTAAAAAACTAATAATACTATATTAATAAAATTTAAAATATAAAAAAGAAGTTTTATATATAAATATTTTATATAGATAAATAATGTGTGCTATATACACGCTAAGCCCCAGCCCTAGCCGCCTTAGGCAGCCAAGGCCGTGAAGCGGCCTCAGGCATCCACCTGCCGATCCGCCGGCCGTCACAGCACCTTAGGAAGTGAGGAAATTGTCGCTTTGGTACTTTAGAAAGCTGTAGAGAGGTCTTAGAGTGAGATTATGAGTTCTGTAGTGGATAATTGTATAAGATTGCTTCTATGGTGTTTGAAGGCGGTATGGGAGGCTTAGGGGTGGTATACCGGTTATTAGTCCACAAAATTTTAGTGTGGGGGTGGCTGGTTAGGTGGGCGAGCGGAGTTCGTCGAATGCCGTTTCCGACCCCTGTCCCTCTTCCTATTCCTGTTCCTGTTCCTTTCCCCCCTTTGCCTTCCTCTTCCACTCAGCCGAGATCACTAAGCAGGTGATCGGCCAGGATGGGGGAGACCACCGTGCGCTCGCCTCTGCCTTATGGAAATGCCTGTGCCACCTGTGCTCGTGCTAAGTGTCGTTGCGTCCCTCGGAGTGGTGGCGACCGCTGTGAAAGGTGAGTGGACCAACTCCGTGCGGAGGAATACTATCCACGCAGTGGGATGGGAACTCGTTGGGGAATGTATTCGAGTTTGATATTATTCACAGATGTCATCGTTTGAACAAGGAATGCCGCGTTCCTCAGGGACGTCGCAAGACCCAGCCCCAGTCCTTGTCCAGGTCGGTCCAGCTGGAACGGAAAATGGATAGCTTGATGTCGCTGCTAACCTCCTCCTCCGGGGGTCGGATGGATCTGCCAACGCCGGTCCGGGGACAAGCTGAGGCGCAGAGGAAGGGGCAAACCGAGGCCGAACCAGAAAGAGAAGACGAAGAAATATTAGCAAGTGAAGAAGAGTCTCTGCATACTTTTCGAACTCAACGGCTGCAGTTCCTTCCCCTGATCTTTATACCAGAAACAACAACCGCTCGTGATCTGAAACGACAGTCACCATTTCTGTGGCGTTGTATTATGGCTGTGGAAAGTAAGCATACAGCACGTCAAGCAGCCTTGTGTGCAAGGATCCGGGAGCTGGCGGGGAAGCGGCTGCTAGTTGACTGCGATAAGTCCCTGGATCTATTGCAGGGAGTGTTGGTCTATCTCGCATGGTATGGTATTCTCACCTCCCATGGTGGTTGAATGACATGGGTTTGCTGAAGTTCTCTCCCTTCCTCGCTTACTATAGCCCAGGGTCACGTTTCACAGCCAGCCGCAAAAGTCCTCGCTCTGTATCTACTCCCAGATGGCGATCGGGCTAGTCTTCGAGCTGGGCCTCAACAAGCCCCCGCCTCCGGATCTTAGCATGACAATCTCGAACTCCAACGCCGTAGGCCATATGCCGGGTTTGAAAGCATCGATTTCGACTCTGCGCACGATGAATGAACGCCGGGCAGTATTGAGCTGCTTTGTGTTGACTTCGATGTAAGAGCCCATATCTAGCAAAGGGATTGAACATCGAATTGACAGACCTGGTACAGAATCGCGCAGTTCCTGGGTCGAATGGATCCACTGCGATGGACCCCGCATATGAAGGAATGTCTTGATATCCTAGTGCACAGTGAAGAATCGTCTGGTGATGGGGTGCTAGTCCAGTTCACGCGCACCCGACTTCTCGCGGACCAGATCCTTCAAGGCCCCTGGAGTGAGGGCCTGTATGGCCTCAATGCGGCGCAAACCCTAGCCGTCTTCCATCTCAAGGCACTTCAGTCACGGTTGGAGACGATCAAGGCTGAGATCCCCATTCAACTGGCTGACAACAGTATGCAGATCCCCTGGCAATTGAAGATATCCTGTATACAGCTACTTACTTAACCGGTCTTAGAACCCATTCTCTTTCATTTTTACGACACTAAGCTTAGTCTTTACGAGGTCGCCCTAGTAAAGCCCCTTGCAGACGAGGAACTCAGCCCCCAGCGACTTGATCACCTCTACGCCTGTCTCCACGTGGTGAAACAGTTTTTTGATCTATTTTTCACAATTCCTCCAGCTGGATACACGTTCCTGGCGCTCCCTTATCTTACACAGGTGTCGCACTGCTTGGTGATCCTCTTCCGCCTATCGACCTTGGACTACCCGGGATGGGACAAGAGCGCGGTGAAAGGCACGGTGGACATACTTGTCATTGCAGAGCAGATTGCCACGCGCATGGGCCAGGTGGCCGATGCGGTTGGGATGCGCAGTGAGGGGGCGTATGGCGATCCGTTCAGTAAGCTGGGGATGATGATGCAGAAGCTTCGGAGTGAGTGGGCAGTACGATTACCAGAGTGCCTGGAGGTGGTAGCCGACCAAAGCTCAGGGGAACCTTTCTTGTCGAGCATGGAGATGAGTGATCTCGATAGCTTTGTGAACTGGTCAGAGATGGCGTGGTTGACGGAAGGGGTTGGGACCGGGGGGTTCATATAATTCTGGTCGATGTTTATTGAGATGATTTTTTTTCTTCTAGATTGATTAAGCTAGAAATCCATTGATTTTCCACTGGATCTTTGCACTCCTTTATGATTGGTTGGTTCATATTGAACTTGAAGGTTCTATCTAAGGTATTCTACTAAAGTATTGGCACAAGCTGGCATACTCTGTCAGACTATGCCAATTGATATTTAAATGTTATTGTAGGGAGACACGTCCTCTTATCATATCTTCGGGTTCTGCCCAGGTGGCAAAGCTGCATGTCGTGCCCAAAGCCCATTTCTTACATGTTTATTAGATTGCTGCTGTGAATTAGACTGCGGCATATCCGCTCCAATGGATATCAAATAATGTCCATGTCCAAAATGTTGTGGATCTTGGATACCAAAATATCCAATGTCGGAGCCGGATTTAGTATGGTGTCGCCCGACATGTCTTGACAAATTTGACCCCCATGTATCTGCTAAATATCCATGGATGGTGCCGCAGTCTATTGCGAAGAGCTTCAATATTACACTCCTTACATCTCTCGGATTCTTCAAATGTTCGTGTTGATATGCTACGTGCCCGGCGGGTGGTATGTAGTACGCTCTGTGGTGGCAGTTTTTGATTCAAACATTTAAATGTTGCTGATTGCGTCCGTGCGGATTACAGTACAGACCCCAGCTCAATGCATTTGAAGCAATCCATCAACATTTAATACGTCTACAAATTGAAACCACCCACCTGGACAGTTACCTTGGTGGGTTGTTTCAAATGTAAACAAATATTCACTTGACCTATTCTTACAAATCCGAATTAAATGAAATCGAATATCAGTCTATAGCCAACTGTTTCTTTGTCCAGCCGGCGAGTTGGTACGGGAGGAGCGGCGTTCGGGGATGGCAGCATCCAACGCCGTGTTCCCCTTCCCATACTTAAACAATTCAAAGTCCACCTCCTTCAGTCGGTCTATAGCGTTCAATTCAATACCAATTGAATAACGAAATTTCAGCATATTCTAGGAGGGGAAGCGGCCATCCAAGCGTCATCACGCCGCCAACATGAGCGAAGACAGCCAGCCACGTCTTCTGAAATCCGAGCCCACCCCGTGGGACCATGATCTGAATGCAGAGAACTCCAATGAAAGCGACGAGTACGAGCCGGAATGGGTGGAGGGAAGGGCACTGGTGATGGTGATTGCAAGTATCACGCTTGTCGTGTTTTTGATGCTGTTGGATATGTCGATTGTTTCGACGGTATGACCACCATTCAAATGCTGGAGAGATGAAATTTCGGACTGACGTGGCCAGGCCATTCCAAAAATTACCAATCAATTTAACTCGCTCAATGATGTTGCATGGTATGGGAGTGCGTACACAATCTCCAGGTATGGTGCAATGCAATGCAATCTAGAGAAATGCAAAATGACTAACGACAGCTATCGCTCACTCTCTAGTGCCGCTCTCCAGCCCCTGACCGGGAAATTCTACACTTACTTCTCATCGAAGTGGACATTCCTCTCCTTTTTTAGCATATTCGAAGTGGGCTCCTTGATTTGTGGGGTAGCAAACTCATCCAAAACGCTCATCGTCGGCCGCGCGATTGCAGGAATGGGATCATCGGGCATGATGAACGGGGCGTTGAATATCCTGGCCGGTGCAGTGCCGATCAAGAAGAGACCGGCGATGATTGGGATTATCATGGGGGGTAAGGTGCTCGCCAAAATTGATCTTCCTGCAGAGCTGACATATGTCGCAGTTGGCCAACTGGGCTTAGTTGGAGGGCCACTGGTTGGTGGTGCCTTTACGACTTACTCGACTTGGCGATGGTGTAAGTGTCGCAACCTATGATGATATTATCCCATCAAAAGGGACTACTGACCCTGCTTTAGGCTTTTATATGAACCTCCCAATCGGGGCATTAGTTGGTGCCCTGCTCCTCTTCACACGCGTCCCAGACCAAAAGCCAAAACAACCCGCCCGCGAGATCCTGCGTTCAGTTTTCCTGCAGAAATTCGACTTAATTGGGTTTGTGCTGTTTGCTCCAGCCTCGATCATGCTTCTTCTGGCGCTACAGTATGGTGGGAATGGCTACTCGTGGGACAGTGCGACAGTCATTGGCCTGTTCTGTGGGTCAGTCGCGACTTTCGTGGTATTTGCCTTGTGGGAACGGCATATGGGCATCGAGGCAATGATTCCGGGCCATTTAGTCTGCGATCAGATTGTCTTATCTAGCAGTCTACTATCGATGGTGATATTTGGGTTTACGATGACTCTCTCATACTACCTGCCAATGTACTTCCAGTCCGTTCGGGGCAAGTCCGCCTTGGAAAGCGGTGTCAACTTGTTGCCAAACATTCTATGCCAGTTGGTCATGTCCGTGGCATCCGGGGTGTTGAGTGAGCGTTTCTCATTTTCTCTTGTCTTCCTTGATAAAGCTAATCAGGATCAATAGCCTCAAAGCTAGGTTACTATCTTCCTTGGGGAGTTCTCGGAGCTATTCTAGATGCCGTGGGTAACGGCCTCCTCTCCACCCTGTCGCCCACTACCTCGGTGCCCACCTGGGCCGGCTACGAATCACTGGTAGGATTCGGTCGAGGTGCCATCTCCCAAGTAGTGGGTTCTGCATTCCTCGCCCTCCTTCTTCAATATACTAATGCCTATCCAGCCCATGATCGCCATCCAAAACGCGGTCAAAGGTGATGACGTTTCCACTGCCATGGCCATGATGACCTGTGCCCAGACCTTTGGCGGTTCTATCTTCCTGGCCGTGGCGGAAGTTATATTCGCCCAGGGCCTTAGGACGAAGATCCCCGAGTACGCCCCCTCTGTGAGTGCCGAAGCAGTCATTCAGGCCGGGGCGACCGAATTCCGCCAAGTGGTGTCGGCGCAGGATCTGTTGGCAGTATTGGTGGCGTACTCGAAGAGTATTGACCAGGTTTTCTATTTGAATACCGCACTGTCCTGTGCGCAATTTGTCTTCGCATGGGGAGTTGGATGGAGGAGTGTGAAGAAGGGGAAGAAGGAGGAGAAGGAGAAGGATGATGTCGACATATAAATGAACTAGTAAAACCCTTACAATTAAGGTTGGCCTTTTTTAGCAGAGCGATAAACAGTTCGATAGATGAGGGCCAATTAGTGGCAGAGCAGAGTGGCAGAGCAGGCGTGAGGTTGGATCAAAGGATGGAGTTTTTGGATTATATTGTTCATTAGAATTTCTCTCCTCTCTGAATATACGAATTCATATGTCATTCTCAATACATGCAATGCAAGAGCGGCCGTAAAGCAATTGAACAGACACTTGACGAGCCTAGTATTAATTAATATATACTAGAGTATCTGTGGTGAAGCCCCTAAAAAGGACTTCACCCTGTTTCTAGCACACAGGACAAACAGATAATATAATTGATTGATTGATTAGACCCAGTATTTTGATCTCTAGGAAATTTAATCAGGGGAAATAACCCCAAACATCTTCTATGCTAGATAAAAGCATACTACATAGTCCATAAACTCAAAGAAAAAATCCATTCATGGTATTAATTAGAAATTGAATACCGGTATCTTATATTAGTTCCCATAGAGGGAAATGTAAGTTCAAGCCAGAGAATAGAAACACTGAGGGTTGCGCACAAAGCCCTTGTATCAATTCGTCATGTTATAGATGAGGCTTTTAGGCAAATTCGTCAAATTCATTTTCTACTTTCAGGGGTATCAGCATTGACATGATCTCGTAGTAGTTCGGCCAGGTTCTCATTCCCGTAATCTTCCGCCCACGACAAGGGTGTTCGTCCTTCAAAATCTTGAGAATCTGTATTAATGCTCTTCGTAGCGAGCAGCAGCTTGACCACTGCCTCATACCCATTTTCTGCCGCTTTTGACAGGGGCGTACGTCCGTTAGAATCCCGAGAGTTTGGATCGATACTCTCTGTGGCAAGCAGAAGCTTAACTATAATGTCATGCCCTTCCTGTGCTGCTTTTGATAATGGCGTCTCTTCCATAAAGTCCTTGATATCTGGACTGGCACCCGTAGCCAGCAGCAATTCAACCACCCTCGCATGTCCAGCCCATGCCGCTATCGAGAGGGGCGTCAAACCGTCAACATCCTTGGAGTCAGGGTTAACACCTGTTATACCAAGCAGTATGTTAACTACCGCCTCATGTCCTCTCGATGCTGCTTCCCACAAGAGTGTCTGTCCGTCAGGACTAGGGTCAAGGTTAACACCCGCAGTGCAGATTAGCAGATTGACTACCGCCTCATGTCCATTTTGTGTTGCTATTAGTAATGGCGTTCTTCCCCAACGGTCTTTAGAATTAGCATTAACTCTCTCCGTAGCGAGAAGCAATTTGACCAATTTTTCATGCCCATGTTGTGCTTCCCATGAGAGAGGTGTGCGTCCATTCCAATCCTGAGAATCGGGGTCAACACCCTCCGTAGTAAGTAGCAATTTAACTACTGCCGCATGTCCATTTTGTGCCGCCTTCAACAGCGGTGTCTCTCCCCGTAGATCTTTTGAGTTGGTATCGACACGCTTCGTGGCAATAAGCAACTTGATCACTCCATCATGTCCATTCCGTGCTGCCCACCATAGTGGCGTCTCCCCCCTGGAATTCTTTAAATCAGGGGATACACCCTTGGTTGTGAGTAGTAGTTTAACCACACCCTCACACGCATTCTGTGCTGCCTTCAACAGCGGCGTCTCTCCCTGGGAATCCTTCGGGTTGAGATCAACGCCTTTAACTGTGAGCAGTAATTTGACCACGACCTCGTGACCATTCTTTGCCGCCTTCGACAATGGTGTTTCTCCCTGAGAACCCTTGGGATTAGGTCCAGCGCCTGTTGAGGTGAGCAGTAGTTTGACCACGACCACATGACCGTGCTTTGCTGCCTTTGACAGCGCTTTTTCTTGAACGACATTAGACGGTGGCTGTGTATCAGGTATTGCTTCTAGTGATTTTTGAGCTGTGCCCTTTTGTCCATGCTTTGCAGCCCATAATAATGCCGAACTTCCTTGTTGTATATTGTAGCGATAGAGGCCGGGGTTGATAAGATTATACAGGCGAGTATTTGTTTGAGCAAGAGAGTTTATGTCCTTTTCAGGTTCCAACCAATCTGCAATCAACTGCAGTAATTCGTTTGGTAGCCGGAGCAACATCTGAAATGTGTTCGCTTGATTGGTAAACTAAAGGTCCACTGTAATTGCCTCTACGTATTTCCTTATGCAATCACCAGCACACGTGGCCTGTGACTTGACCTGTCCAGAGCCCCTGCACGATCAGCTTGCCGACAGTTAGCGTGTATGCCTCAGGCAATCTGCAGTCATGTGTGAGCAAACAAATAACACGGTTTTTATATAAGCAATCCTTCCCGCAAACACTGTATTCGCCCTTCTAAGCATCAGCCAATCCAATTTCTCAGGCCCCTAGTTGAGGTTCTCCGCAATTATTCTCGTTTCTTTCAATCTTGAGGGGTTTATCCCAAACCCTAGCCTGCAACCCGTCCACCCAGTTCGACACCGCTCACCAAGCTTTCTCCTGCTTCAGGTGCTTAGTATATGCTCAATATCCTTCTTCAAGATTGTGTGAGGCAAGAAATAATATTCGCAGTTTGGGTATTGTGGGAAAATACCCCAGCTACTTGACGTAGAAAATAAACTTTCCTAAATAATACCTAGGTGAATATATACAGAATCTACATAAGACCGACCTCCCTAGTCAACACTTCTTTTGAGCAAAATATTAGGCTTTGAATCAAGGCTCTAACCATCATTCCCACGCACACAACCGCCAGAACCGCAATGCTAAAGACTATTAAACACTGTGGTAGCACGAGTCAATTCCCAGCTCGAGCTTAGCGAAGCAATCCTCCGTAACTTTAACAATTCTTAAGCAGGGCTGTCTATAAATGGTATGTACTCCTGCGGGCATGTAGTGTTGGTTGGTGGAACTATGCCTTGTAGGTATGCCTGAACATGCGCAAAGTAGCAGTTTGACCCCCCCTGGTCGACGACTGTATGCTATACTCGAGAGAAACATCACACGTAAGCTTAGTCTCTTGTTGAGATTGTGTGATTGAGATTTGGTAGCAACTTACACCAACAGCTTCTTGCAAAAGGAGAGCCGATCCGGCAAACCGAGAAGACATCTTGCGTGCTCTGCGAAGTGATAAAGTCGATTAGCAACGTATCAGAGGCGAGAAAATTCGATCGAAACATACGATTTCAAGGACGTTATAGGGTCAATGGTATTACTCGCAAACAGGATCGGGAAGGACGTCGGGCTGTTTAATCCGCTTATTGGGCCTGCATAAAAAAGAAACAGGTTAGATTTTGCTTCCAGTGTAGATTCTAGATTCCCCCTCTCCCGAGGATGACATTCAGAGAATGCTGGAAAAGATAGAGACGGAAAGAGAGTTGCCCACCTTGAACCAACATGCTATCAGGCAATTGCGGTCGGAATGATCTACACAAGATATTTTCTAAGTATATGGGGTAGATATCGCCGATGTACTTGCTCTTAGAAGTCATGTACTTGACGTAATTATTGAATTCTTCAATGGTAGTTAGCCTGTTTCTCCGATATGAATCGGTGCACTGGATGGCGAGCCTGGCGTCGGATGTAGAATTTAACCCGTCAAACATGCCTATAAGAGCAGACACATTTCCACGTTCGAACTGGCTTAGGATGTCGGCCATAACTGGGAATTTCGAGAGTGGGGTGTAGATAGTTTGGAGGAAAAGAGCCTTCAGATCTGAATAGGTGACCAGTGTCGGCAGGCCTCGACTTTGGACCCCGCTTACAGGGACCGGATGGTTCTGAAGCTGATGAATGATACCGTCAATTCTGGTCGTGATATTAGCTGGTGTAGGTCCCCAGAAGGAACACTTTTCCGGCCCTGCGGAATGGCAGAAGCTTGAAAATTTGTTCATAGCTTCATCCATTTGATCGACGTTGTCCCGCCAGTCATTGTTATAATATTGCTCTGCATTCAGAACACCATCGAGTATCATTCTCCCAATTCGGTCGGGAAACATGGAAGCAAAAGTGCTGCCGATGACAGTGCCGTAACTGATACCGTAACTCCACAATTTGCCGTTAGATGGTGGCTGACCGGCCACCGCGGCCTCGGCTTCTATAAACGTGAGCAAATCATGGGCGACCGCCGGCGTAGTCACATAGTATCCATGAGGCGATTCGTTCTCCGTAGCATCGTTACACCAGTCCCCGTAGATAGAGCTTGAATAGTACTGTTCCTCAAGTGATGTTGATGAGACGTTGGTAGCGCCTGTGCTGTGCAGCCGACCGAAGGCCAGTCTTGCTTCTTCGTTCCCCGAGAAGCAGTCGAGGCCCAGATCACTGTTGTTTACGCCGCGAGGATCAAAGGAGACGAAGTTATACTGCTCTCCGAACATTTGCCCTACGAGGGTCCGATATGTAAGTAGGAGTTCGACACCAGAACCACCCGGACCGCCTATCTAAGTGTCAGTCCAGTCACTTGGATTTCGGGTGAATTTGGGTGATTGGTCTGGTCGAGGTCCTACCAGGGATGAGTACAATGCTTGGGGACTCGACAGTGGCATTCTTGCCAACCAGTTTTATGAAAGCGATTGGCGTCGTGCCAAGACTTCGGTTTGAATGATCCAAAGGAACTTCTAGTCTAGAGCATGTAAAGTCATCGAAACATGGTGTCCACATGAGGTTGGCTGATGGTTCAATCTAGATGGCTAGTCAGAAAGATTGAAAACCTTAGAGGATGTGCTTCGGCAAAGTCTCCAAGACTCACATTGTCAAACCCATACACCATGCTTGGATCATGCCTACTATCGGCTTTGCATCCCAGTCTCGTGAAAAGAATAAATGCATTCACAAGTCGTTTCATTGTTATCTCCGGGAGGTTTCCCACTGAGCTTTCCGTTGTGTTTGCTTGCAAGAAAGTGGCGACATATATCATTGCAGCCGGCACAATTGCGATATCAAGGAACTATTTATATGAGTTGAACCCCCCGAGAGGTTTACTTGTCAGTCAAGTTTGTCGGGTTCAATTTCTCGGCTCCTTAGGCAGCCGCATTCTTCCTGTAGCTCACAAATACAATACCTGTTGCGCACACTCTCTTGGGCTCCGCTTGTACGAACCATCCAATTATTAACACCAGTTCAACTGCAGATGGTGGGTAGGTTCTTGCTCGTGTGTGTATTAGTGGCTTTTATCTGCCGAATCCCGAGTGAGATTAAGGCTCTGAATACACTGTCTGCATAGATACTAGCATAATCCAAAAACCAACAAAGAGATACCTACCCATCACACCTCCGTATTAACCTTAGGTAGAATCTCTCTTTTTTTTAGCATGCCGCCTGTAGTAATCAATACTTATTGTGAATGACGCTAGTCTCCACTAATATTTATCCTGAATTCCTGATTGATTATTTACTTTTGAACTAATCCAGTCTTTCACCATAACTGACTCATATAAGATCTTCTTGGCACCCCACTTGTACGAACTAGCCAATAAAACCTTATCATAATACGCACTATACTCTCTGAGTCTGTCAGGATTTAGAACAACGATTGGCTCACCTTCCAAGGTTTGATCTGTCTTTTTTCATCCAAGTGTCTTATGGCGAATGGCTTCTTCGCTGGCATAAGAAGTTAGAACAGACAAATAGACCATGCTTTTGAAATCCGATCGGTGCCCGATATAATTGGGGTTTCCAATGCCCCATGCAATTGACGGCTTATGAGTCGTAGTGGCCGCGGGAATAGATAGTCCCCTTTTTGGAACAGCGCCTAGTGCAAATCTTGACCAGCTGGCATCAACGTGATGGACGAGATTAAGAACGAGAGTACAAAGGCGGCCAATCAAACCTGGAGAAGAAAGCCTCGCAAGTTCGCTCCAAAATCGAGACTAGGCTGTAAGACTTGCAAGTGAGTATTGACTCTCCGTATTGCTACAGAGCGATTATTAACTTTCTGATCAAATTCTCAAAAACTGACACTCAACCTCGGTGCACCTCGTAGAATAAGGAGAGTGAAATGCGATCTATCTCAGCCTTCATGCTTGAAATGCAACTCCACAGGTCGCACCTGCGACGGCTATAGTGTAATGCCCCTCGTTCTCGAGACGGAGATTAAATCAAGTCATTGCCATAACAAGGAGCCCAACAAAGCAGAGAGCCGCGATAGTCACCACCATTGCACCACAACTAGTGCGTATCAGCCAGAACAATGGCACACGAAATACCTTGGCCTTATTTTGCAGAATCTCGGACCCTTCATGGTCTTACCAGTAACTGGGCCAGCACAGGCAGAGGCACTGCGTTTTTTCGAGTATATTTCGATCAAGCATCTGGATGAATATCGCCCCTGCGAGTCATGGCGGAAGACACTCATATTCTTCGCCCAAACAGTGCCATCAGTGCGATATGCTGCCATTGCTCTGGCCTTGATCCACCGAAACTACTTGGATAGCGATTCTAGCGACCGTGTACATCAATCACAATCCTTGAAAGACTGGCTACCGGATAACGCTCCTTTGCTTCACTATAATCGTGCCATTCAGCTTCTCCTGAACCAGGAAAGTGGCGATAGCACCGAAATAACAGCCATCACCCTTTTGGTCTGCTATCTCTTCACCTGCTATGATCATCTGGCGGGCAACTACGTGCAAGCAGTGAAACACTTACACGGAGGTGTAGAACTTTCACGCAACATCGACAAGGCTCTACTGAGCAACAACAGCACTTATGATGATGCCAAACCCTCAGGAATTGGCACGCTTATCTACCAGGTCACAAGACAGATCCGCCGTCTCGACATGCAGGCTGTAACGTTTCTGATCGACTGGACTCCAGCTGATATCCAAGAGACATTTATGCTCCAACTTCCATCCTCCAGCCGTACCTTTTGGTCTCTCGACCAAGCGGCTGACCACCTCCAGATCCTCGTCACTCGGGTAATGAGACTGCGCAACACGGAGCAGCAAATTCCCCCGATGGGTAACATACCGCCGTCACATTCGTCACTCAAGGATGTACTTCTCGGGCAGTTGAAAACCTGGTCGAGTCTCTTCGAGAACACGCTGCAACAAGGTAGCTCCTATGAGACAGATTCTGAAAGTTACCGGCTCGTATCACTGCTGCGCCTACAATATACTATCGCATGGACTCTCCTCAGTAGTTATGGCCCTGGCGACGAGATGGCTTATGACGACTTCTTGCCCCAGTTCCAGCAATGCGTGGCCTTGGCGGATGGCCTAGCAGCGGCGCACGAACGGTATTCGGGATCGTTGAAGTCAACTTTTACACCGGAGGTCGGGATTGTCCCCGTGCTTTATATAATCGGGGTCAAATGCCGGCATCCTGTGGTCCGACGCGAGGTTTTGAACATCTTGCGACGATATCCAATACGAGAGGCAGTTTGGAATAGCATCTCTACTGCCAGGGTGATTGAGCGGGTAATCGAGATTGAAGAGGGTGATTCTGGGGAATTGCAATTAACACAGAGCATGGAACGAATTGCTGTGTGGCAGAGGATCGAGACTTTGTCTTGGGTACACGCCGTCCGTGGACAGTCTGTGGCCAGGTTGGATATCACATATACGTTCTGCACACGAGAGGGAATACATGTCGAGTCGCTGATTATATAACAGAACGAATGTCTCATTCTTCCTCCTATGGCGTACGGCCGCCCGTTCTCCCATTTCTTCACCACGATGCATTGTATTAATAGCATGTTTAGGTACTTCTTCTTCTACCAGCATAGGGAGGAGATATTCATCACTCCAGCAATAATCGACGATGTCTATCTTGGCCATCTTGTCGACGACCAGAACGTGTACCTGAATGACACGGAAGACGCCAGGGGATTTCTCCGGCTAGATTGTTTCGGCCCTTTTAACATCTTCCGGCACCGGCACATGGCAATCCTGGGAAGGGTCATGTTGGCCTTCACGATCCAAGTGAGCATGGACATGGAGGAGGGATCTGTTTAGTGGGTTGATAAGGGGGAATGGGGGAGGGTCCAGCTGGGTTCCAAGCACTCTCAATGTACATTGTAGTTTGTTTATTTGGCTTTAATACACTGACTGAGTTTATTGACTATAACATCATTGCGGAGTAAAAATAAAATAGCCATAAATTAAGACTGCCATCACGGACTATGAGCTTCTTTGTATAGAAAGACTCCTCGCAGGCGCATCAAAACTGTAAGTATCACCTAATCCTAAAGTATCCATAATCTTCTGGTTCTCAGCAGGCATCATCATTGGAAAATGTGCGTAAATTGAGTTCTTTCGGAAGTGACAAGGAAACGCCTGCAGGACAAGTTTATAGAACACGCAGCCAAAATCAACCGTATTATCGTAAGCCACCTCAGTGAAACCCCAATTGGTCACGTTCCGCGGGCTCCAGTCAATAGTGTGAAAACGATCGCCGCGAACTAGAGAGACTGCGTCTGAGAGAATCGCTCGGGAAATTGAAAAACCGGTGCACAATCCACTCCCTGGAGCTTGTTCTTCCTTTGCTTGTTCGATCATCAGACCAGGATACAATTCAACATGATCAGGGTGACCGTAGAGCTCTTTCAGCTTGTCAATTATATACGGATCTGGGTTGATGTCCTCAAATGTCTTGTGAGGGGTGAGTTGAAAAAATTCTCGGAACTCATTGAGGGAAGCTAGGTTCCAGCCACGAGCTTGTTGGATACCGAGCACCTCGACAGCCTTGAGAACCGTTGGTATCTGCTGAGCTCCGAATGCTCCTGCACAGTCTTCAACACTGTCTTTGAATATCTTGACCAGATCATCGTCCAGGTAAAGACCGTCCGCTCCCCGAGTAAGATCACCCAATGATCGTTTCTGTGGGTCATTTGGAATACTTTTCTCCCATTGAGTTATTCCCTGAAGAAACTGGGGTACAGTAACCTGTCCAGATGGGACATGCGGAAATATTGTCCTATACAAGCCTTCAGTCCATTTGGCATCACTGTCAGAGATACAAGCGTGCCATCGATACAGAAGGTTAAACTCCGCAGAAACCTGGTTTCCGGTGGCCTTTGATGCACTAATATCGGCGCGTGGATCGAGATTCCACGTGCTGTTAGTGGGGTTGAGATTAAGGATTGTGCGAACATAATCCTTCAAGATGATGTTCACATACAGCCCACATGTCACCAAACGACCTGTTTGGAACAAGTCGTTGTCATACTTGTCATGTGCTTTCTTGTCAGACCCACTGTTGGGCTTGGTAAATCGTCCACCCTCGTTAATGCGCGCGAGGTTTTCCACGACGTGATTGTGGAAACGGTTGAACATGATCAAGATAGCCCCGACACCCGGTGGAAATCCAAGTACCTGTATCGCCGAGAAACAATCTGCCTTAAGTTTTCCGTCTTGAAAAGTTCGCATTAAATTTTGTTCCTCCTGGTTACTGCCATAGAGCGGCGCAAGATCTAGATACGACGAGGTCAGAGACCGAGTGCTATCACGTCGATCTGTTCGGAAAAGGTCTTGTGTGTTTTTAGATATCTCTTCCTATCAATGCTGCTTTTAAGAAACTGACCATGGATAACTACTGATGCCAGGTGAAAAAACGTGCTCGAGATCTTTGCTGGGTGTTGCACGAAATTCTTCCTGGCCAAAAGCGTGTCGAAAAGCACATCGGGGTCAGGGAGGACACCAGTATATACTGTCCGAGGCTGTACGGATCGCGCATAGGAACTTCCAGCGGCACCAATGTGCGGCCAAAGAATGTTCTGCCTGAGTATCAACTTATTGCTATGGTTTTCTGTTTTGTTTCATGGTATTAAATATGATGACATACGTTGTTGGCCCCGTCTGCAGCCCGATAGCGGTATTCTTCGCCTAGGAATCTGAAAGCGATTAGCCATGAAGACATGAGAAGGAGAACTTACTTACGAGATCGGGGGGTGTTGTAGATCATTCCAGAGTAACTTTAGAAAGCCGTTTGTAAGAGCTTTTCCTGGAAGTGAAGTTTCTGGTAAGGCCGCAGCCAACTAGCTGGGTGTGAGCTGTCTAATTACTCCTGTTGAATAAGGCACCAACATACCTGAATAACACGCTCCATGAGATAATGTCTATCGTTTTGAGGCTGGCCAGTTACAGCATCTTTCAAGAGTTCCAAAATAGCTCCAATTTCATTCAAGTTAACGGTAGGCTGCGACTGTGATGGAAGGTGAAAGATGCGTGAAATACAGCTGAAGAGCTTTTGGATGCCCTTCCTGGGTGTAAGTTGCTTCGAATGGGACATCTTAAAATCAGTTTATAAATATTAGTTTGGCTAGGTAGGGATCCGTGGATGTATTTTGTCGTTTTACCAAGTAGATACTTCATTAGCGAATATTTCTGATCATTCTTGCATATAATTATATACCACATGAATTTAAACCAGGGAGTCAATAAAAGATATTTCGGTAGTACATATGCATCTGTGTCATGCGGTAACAAATCGACTCGAAAGTTGAATTTTCATGTATCAACTGACCAGATGACAACATACACAGTTCCGATAAAAAGGGCTTCTAACCAATGATATTTTAAGTTCTAGGGTTTCGATCAAGTAGTGGGTGTCATGATGTTTCGGACTATCTAATGTTCAAGAATGCTACCGTGGACCGCATTCGTCCTAGTGGATGTGATATATCTCAGGAAGGGCATGATTAACATGAAACTACTCCACATATACCCAATATAAATGTTATCTCGCATAAATATCGTCATTATTTAATCACGAGTCCATACAATTATTTAATATGGTCAAAGTAGGATCGGCCAAAGGCCAAATATGCGCCAACCCCGGATAGGGCCCACTAATGCAGGAGAGCTTCTTGAAGGTCACCAGCCCTAGAAAACAAACTTTTCTATCAATGTTTTAGTTATTTTTGTTTAATTCATGCAGATCATGCCCTGTTCAAGGTAGCAGATGATACGAGAGAGTGCATGGTATCCATCCCAGGGACCTATACATTCATAGATCTTCTAAGGTCATGAATCCACAAGTAGTCGAAGCAAGTCGCCTGATATTCGATATTATCCCAGTTGAGCCGAGATTTGTACATCTGTTCACGTTCATGCTGTCATCGATTAATCACAAGGCATTTTCAAGTCATCCTAACTATGACCCTCCAAACTAATTTCAATCACACTGCATTTATTTTCCGTAATTACAGTACAATGTCAAGTGACGCACAAAATAGAAAATCCATAGAATCCAAGTCTCACAGTGTATATATTATTCAGGAGTGGCTAGATTGAAGCTCTCTAGAAGCAAATATTCATTATCATCTGTCGCGTTCACAATGGCCACCTTCATCACTACGAGTGCCGGTATTTTTTCAAGGCTCATCCATTTCACAACTGCTCTTGTATTTATCCTCTTCTTTGTCGGCCGGCTCGCTATCTACGACTTATGTTATGCTGTTTGTATTTCTTCCCCATTTACGTCTGGCCCCAAACCCTAACTCCAATACAGACCGCAAACCTATTCCGGGCCCGTCGTCGTGTTGGAAGCGTCGTGCCTCCCTCCTTCCCAGGCCATAATGGTGTCTGGCCTCAATTCCAGCCCCCTGTCGCCGATGACTCGCGCTCTCCCTGTCCTGCGTATGTGTTCTGACCACCGCCAGCGTTTAGACTCTGACGTATCAAAGACTCAACGCTCTTGCCAACCACGGTTCGTAAGGTCATCGCTGGCTCAACACGCCCGCTAATAAACCAGGTATCCTGCCACGCAACGGTAAACAAGTTGGCTACAAGAAATTATCGCGTGCCATCCAGCATGCATACAACCTTGCGCCATCGCTGGCTGATCAGCTTACATCGTCGACCTATCTGCTAGATCAAGGGCGGGGTTGGATCGATCTGCAAGATCTAAATGCTTTGAATGTTAGTTTGATCACCTTGAACCTGTGCTTCATATTTATCTCCGGTGTCACTAGGTTATTCAACACGATGCCTCGTTCACGCGTAGGTCGCTTCGTTCTAGGTTAGCTGTTGGAGTGTTAATATACAAACCACAGGCCCCGATATCTCCGCCTACCCTGACCAGAGTGTACCAGACCCAAGCCTTATCACCGAGTTCCTTGCCCAAGCATCGGATGGCAAATCTCTCTCGATCGATGACATGGTATATTTTTCTGGACAGCGTCGTGCAGAGTGCAAGCGATCCAATGGTCAATATTCACTGGCATGGAGTTTCGTACACAAAATATTTGGTTGGCCTACTTCTCCTCCCGTTTCATACTCACCTCTAGCAACTCGAGTTTTAGTTTCTGACTGCGCTAGGCTCCGGAAATTGTGCACTTATGTCCTCCGTTTTTGCAGGAGATGTGGCAGACCTTAGGGTTTGGCTTATCGAAGAGCGCTTTCCAGACCAGTGGGAGCCAAGGAATAGAGAGGCATTCGGACATACTATGATGGTAAGTTAACAAATAGGTGCTTGCTTGCTGCATGGTTATATGCTGGGCTGTTAACCATGCCGGTATGTGTAGCAAACACTGAGTAAATCTTTCTTGATTGAATTCAACATCGATGAAAAACAAAAATTACGACCTGGGAACGAGACAGTATAGGAAGTGCTGGACAGGTATATTTTCGGAGGGCTGGACTTGGGAAATACCTCAAGATTGACAGTGTTGTTGAACTGGGAATACTGCAATCAGCCGTGTAGAAGCAATACTGAGGTGCTAAATTGCTATTAATTTTATTAAATAAATCATATACAATCATTTCAAATTTATATAATATAATTATTTAGCCCCACATGGAGCAGGTCAGGCCAATCAACAAGCTCCACCACAGCTCCGCTGATAACTGATAAGTGGCCAGCTTGGCCGCATCGCATCATCATCTTCGACACGTCTCCAATTCCCCCAATTCGACCTCCATCTTTCTGTCGCAGTCCCTCAATCAGTATGGTGAGAAAATCGCCAATCCCCGCACATTATTTGGTCTACGTTGCTAATATTTATCGTTCTCAAAAGGCGCAAACACCGAAGCAAAGGAAAGCAAATGAGAAGTTCGCGAAGCACGAGGCGGCGAAACGAGGGAAGCCAGAAACAACCGTCACCAAAAAGAGTCAAAAGCAAAAGTCCCCGATATCGATCGGGTGGGTCAGTGAGTGAACCGGCTATGCAAAACGATCCTTGGCTTGTCGCTGATTGAAGCTGGAATAGTTCTACTTGCGTTTGTTGTCTGTGGTGGATTGGCATTTGAACTTTTGAAGATAGTTCCGGAGATATGGTCAACAATCACTTCCTTTTTCTAAACGATTTGGGCGTATAGCAATGTGCTAGTGTACAATTACTTCTATTCGATGAGCGAGGGAGATTGTTCAACTGGTCCTTTATTATGTCACATGGCGATGCGTGTTAAATTCGCATGGCTACACAAAGTTTGATCACTGTCCTGTATGTTGATAACAGAGCCGCTATACCCAACGAACACGTCAGCGTTTGCGCATAAATCGCGTGTCCAATTATTGACCGGACACCCCTGCATTTGCCTCGGATAAATCATTGGCCTTTGGCTTCTTCTTCTTCTTCGTCTTCTTTTTCTTTATGAGAGTCCCATCCGACGGTATTCCATCAACATTGACTCGCTCAGATTCTCTTTGCATCTTCAGCCGAAGTCCTTCTATCTTCCGCATAGCCTCGGCCATCTCTAGCTCCTCCTCTCCCGCCTGGACGGCTTGAGATGGTTCGAGTGACGTTTGTTGAGTGCCACCAAGAGTCATGCGCTGAAGTCCACTAGAATCCACCTGTAGAAGACTTCGCTGCAAACGGGTCTTAGAGTCGGCCTTGCTTTCTATGGTCGCTGGACGTAAATCTCCATCTATATCGATCGTCTCATCGGCGGCAATTTCAAACCTTTCAGGTCGAGTACGAACTCCTGCCTCGATGTTTTGGATACCCGTCGTAGAATCATTGCCATTTCCGCCCACCTTGAGATCAATAATGGGGATAGAGTCTATATCAAGATCGTCATTCTGAAAGTCGAGAACATTATAAGAACTAGGCCGTTTGAAAACTTCGTCTTCCTGTCCAATATAAAAAGGGTCATCTCTGTTCTGATTTCGGCGAACCGGTCGGTAGTCAGAAGTTTTGGCAGTCTCCTTCAGGTGTTCTGCGACTTGCAAGCTGTTATCTGCTGACGAAATGTCCCACTGAACAGGTGTCATATCCTGTTGTGTGTAGTAGAAACTGTGAATACTGCTATATCCTTCAGCCTCCAGCCACGATTCCACAGATCCATCTAGAGACCGCGGCAAAATATCGTTTATTGGTTCGTTCAGATCAAGGTTTCCAGGAAGCGGAACTTTTTTCTGCGCACCAATTGCCACGGAGTTCAGGTCAAACCCTTTAAAAATACCGGGAATAACTCCTGTTAGCAAAAATGGCGGCTGTTGGGTTTCGTCTAATGGTGGCTCTAAGGCATCCTTTGATAAGCGTAGGAGTTCGAGAAATTCAGTTGCCCTCTCTTGAACATCTAAATCAGGATGTGCCCCTATCCCTTCAAGAAACGTGATCAGGCGCGCAAGAGTGATAGAAAACTCGGCGTATGAGCTTTTGTTGTTTTCCAGTCTAGAGGACAATAGCTGCAAGAACACCTTGGGCATTGCTTGAAGGTAGAGAGCCAACGTCCCACCAGGCAATGTCGCATTATTTGGGTTGATGAGTATGTTGAGAACACGGTCAGGGAAGGTCAAGTGTTCCGCGAACTCGCCTGCTACCCAGGCTGCTGGCCCAAGGGCTCCAATATATGGAGATATAACGACGCGCTGTGTTTGCTGATGATCAGCCAAGAAAAGGAACGTCTCTGCGGTCCTCGTGGCCTCCTTGCGAATTGCCTTGACACGGACTGCAGTATTGCGAATTTCGGACCCTATTCTCATCGCGATATCGGCTTCTGGGGAGTCTTGTATAGAATCATCGCTGTAAAAAGTAAAGCTGCCCACGTTCAGGTGAAGTAGAAGTTTTATCAATTGTCCCAAAACGTTGACATACCATTCGAAATCAATGATATCAGAATAATTATCCCTAGAGCAGATGTCAAGGATACGAATGAAAACCTCGTTCCTATATTCCGCAGGCAAACTAATCGATGTAGGATTCCTTTGGTTCCCATTCTGCGACCTGTATGGATGAGAACTGGTATCCGAACCCATCTCTTGGGATGTCTCCTTATTGTGCTCCAGATCCAAATCTTGACCCTTTACCAATTGGGAAATGAGACGATCAACAATGCCCTGTAAAGAATCTGACGTGACTACCTGAACAACAAGTTCAAGCGCCTGGAGTCTAATAGAAACGTCCGCGTCATCTAGACAATCCATGATGACAGCTTGTTGCATTGCTACGAGCTCAGGATGCGATACTGCAATGCGATTGAATGCAAGAAGCGCGACATATTTGACTGTATTATAAGGTTAGATATGCAGATAACTCGAATGAAAGGATGTCTCTTACGGTTAGGATCAGCATCCATGACAACCATCCCTCTAAGTTTTGTCACACATAAACTGGCAATCTCATCTCCTTCTTGAGTGCCTTCGGCTTCACTGAGAACGCCTCCTTGGATGATTCCGTTGATACATTCGTAAAGGAGGGACATTGCAGATGTGGTTTGGATAATGCTTATTAGTGGCCGCATCAATTTCCGGATAAGACGAGGTTCCAAGGGTATGAGTGTTGCAAACTGTGAGAATAAGTCTTCTGGTCTTTTACACATGGGACTGTGCCCGACCTACCAGTTTTATGACTTTGATGGCCATCCAGTTGTTTCCACTATCAACCAAAAGCTCAAAGAGCCTTGGAGCCAAGGGAAGGAAATCATGCGGCCTTCTCCACCCAAGTTCACAGACAACGTTGACCGTTGCAGCAATGACACTGTTGTCCTCGTTGTCATCCATCATAAGTTCCTTCATCTTTGGCCACGCTAGCTTCAAGGTTTCCGGATAGACCAGAGCCAGACGATAAAGCACAACAACCGTTTTTTTGCGAACCGTCGTGTTTGAGTGGGAAAGCCTCGGGAGCAAATCATTGAGCAAGGACATGGCAAGCGAAGGCGTGATTATATGTGGCAATGTTGCTAGCGGCAGTGATAGATTTATGACTGACGACGATACGGCATCCTGGGGTTGAATATAAGCCCTCCGTATCATAACTGTGGTTGTTTGTTTTTGAGAGCCTACCTTTTTCAGCTGGTTTGTCGCTAGCATCAGGACTTCTGTCTCAGCACGAAAGCTTTGCGCCGCAGCTAAGTAACCGACACGCTTCTGCAGGTACTTGGGCGAAGACATGACTTCGAGCACATGGAAGGATGCCCAAGACATATCGTACCCAAACATTTCCAGGTAAATCAGTTTTAAGAGAGCAATAGCCTTTTTATCTAGTATCTTATCAGCAAAAAAGCAAAACAAACAAGGCCAGCCGAGCAGACAAAGCTAGGGAAGAAGCTGCATACCCATATCCTGTGACTTGATTTCTGCCCTGCATTCTTTCAAGCTGTTCTGGATATATTCAGCCTCGCTACCCCGGTGGCTCCTCAGACCTCGAATGAGGTCATAGAGCGATTTCTCAAACCTGCCGCCGCCATTAGCTCGTCATTTGATAATGGAAAAAGGCATGTAGGATAAGCATACATTTTGAGATAATACAGCCATCACACTTCCGTGTGAGCTTGCCAGCTTTGCGTTGTAGCTGGCACAATGGCGAGCTCTACGATATCGAGTGGAGTGGGGTTTATCATTTTCCACATGAGCTTCTTATGTAATCCCCCCCTCGGGGCGCTAGTCTTGAATGACTCCGAGAATGACCCGAGGTCCGTGCCGAGGGTATGTTATGTATTTATGGGCCGAGGATTCGATTGGTGCGCGCCCTGACCGCCCGTAATTATGACAGTACGTCGTACGTACAGAGTAGCCTGCGATAAGTCGTCGCTACGTGCTCAAACCTCACCTCATCAAGGCATTTTATGATTATGCCTTTCAATGCCTTTCAATGGACGTGATTCACACTGTCGGTGACCAAAGCTTCGGCTTATCACATCCTAGCTCTGCCCTCCATGCTTCTCAGCAGGCTCCTGCTTTCTTGCAAAACTCGTCTTCCTCCTGGACTCCCTTGACCGCAGCCGAGACCTCCGATCAATGGGCGACCTACGAATATCTTTTACTTGTCTGCCTGCGAACTGGCGATGATAAATCTGCGCATCTTTGCCTGAACCGCCTGACAGAGCGGTTTGGCCCAGCCAATGAACGGGTCATGGGATTGAGAGGTCTGTACCAGGAAGCTACAGCGAAGGACGCATCAACTCTACAGAGCATTCTGCAGGATTACGACAATATCCTCAAAGAGAATGCCGTCAACGTGGTCAGTTTCCAGCAATTTGTTTCTACTGTTTATGAATTAACGTGGTGCCACAGCCGATTCTGAAGCGCCGCGCAGCCCTACTACGTTCGTTAGGCCGAGACGATGATGCTATATCGGCGTTGGTGGACTACGTCGAGGCATTCCCAACCGACGCCGAGGCCTGGTGCGAGTTGGCAGACTGTTATCAAGCCAATGGCATGAGTGCGCAAGCGATATTCAGCGTGGAGGAAGCACTGCTAGTACTACCTAATTCATGGAACGTAAGTTTCGGGGTCGTCGGCTACATACATCGCAGAACCACACAACTTACATGGTTGATAGCTTCATGCACGTCTTGGCGAACTCCTTTACATTTCAACCACCTCTGCTGCCGTCGATGCTTCTTCTGTACAAACCTTGGCGAGGTCAATGAGACATTTCCTAAGGAGTCTTGAGCTTTGCGACAGCTTTGCACGGGCATTATATGGCCTTATTCTGGTAATTATCGACCCCATTCCCAACTCGGTTTTGCGCAAAACACGATAGACGGGTTTAAAGTACCATGTGCTGATCATTTTCTCCCGCACAACAGGTTACCTCCAAACTCATCAAGCACTCGGAATACCTGTCAGGCAACAACACGAGTGGCACCAAGGTGCCGTCGAAAAAAGTCGTCGAGGAAGTCAACTCCATGGCCCTGCACAAATCGGAGGAGCTTGTACGTTCACAACAATCGCATGCCACCCCACCTGGAGCCCAAGACGACCTCCTTGCTTTGAAGGAGCTTTTGCAGCAGAAATAGTTCGGAAGGATATGGGTGCAGGGCCTTGCCATGGTGTCTATTCTTAGCATTCGCCTTCCAGGGTCGTAATCAATCACAGCGTTAATAATATCGGACCGCTTTTTGACTTTGGGGCTGAGTTCACTTGTGTGTGCTGCCCAAGTGTAGTTCTAGAAGGATCGAATCTCTCTGTGTCAGACTGCCATGCTCAGCCATCTACCTGACAATAAAGGCCTAAATCAGGACCAGGAGCATGAGGCTGTAGGGTGTGGCGAGCATGACCGGGGTCGGCTCTCACGTACCAGTGGCGGTCTCCATTTGGCCTCCCTTGTGAATGCCGAGCAGATAGGAGTGTCTTTGACGGTGCCATGTACGTACGACCATGCCACAACCATTGGGGGGCGGAGGGGACAGCGTAACGCAGTGGGCTTGGGCAGCAAAAATAATCCTTGGTTTCACGGGCACTATTCTCGATGGTAGTATAGAGAGGATATACAGATGAGAGTATATGTGACCGGCGGCGTTTTTGATAGTGAAGTGATTTTCTGCCATTTGTTTATTTGTTGCTTTGTTTATTTATTATTTATTAAGTATTATTTATCATTTATTATTTATTTACTGTCACGGGAAAGCCGGTGCCTTTGCAAAGCCATCGATTAGTTGACCCATTGTTTGTTTGTTTGGGTCTCGGCTCGCCCCTCCCTGCCTCATCCAGGCCTGTGCCCAACTCCTTCAGGCACTCGTCGTCCCTCCGCCGCTCACTTCCTCTCTCTCTCTTTGTGCGTCTGTGGAATTCTCTAGCAGCCCAGGCGAACTGAATTCTTCAGATGTACCCAACCCCAGGCGGACCACGCAATGGCGGTATAACGTACCTTGCATGCTCCTAGTTCGCCTGCTCTATTTATCTCTCGACCAACTAACCGACCCCGACTATTATGCATACTCGCCCTGATCAAGGAAGACGCCTCTGGTTAATGCACCACCCTCTTCGCACCAAGTTATGATTTTGCCCTCTAGCTCCGTCAATCATCGCTCAGATCGAGGTCGCACCACTCGCACGCCTGTCGTCACACGCCAGTTCGCTCTCCTCGTCGCTGTTGTCGCCTTCTCCCATAGAAGTCGCTACCCCGCCAAACACTTTTATCCATGCCGTAAGTGGTGTGCAGACCGCAAAACAATTTCCCTCGCGCTCATACACACACCCCCCCAAAAATGCTGTTAAACGTTCCATCCGCGCTGACTCACTTGGGCAGGCTCAGTATCACTATAAATCAAGACAGCGCTGAAGATTCGGATCGCTCCTCTGTTGGTGACGAGGACGATTCCTCTGGCGTCGAGGTGTCCCCGCCGTCCGTGACTGGCAGCTACCACGAATACGACGACTGGGTGGGTTTGCAGTATCCCGACGAAATAAGATCCGATTCAGCGTCTCGTACAAGACCTTCACGCCTCAATCGCAACGCGATCCCCGAGTCTCGCTCGAGGTCTGGTCCGCGTCGCTACTCGCGACGAGACATTGCGAGGGAGTTCCCTCCTCAAAGGTCACGTCGCCATCAGTCGCCAGAAGAGGAGTCTCCTGAAAGCCTGGACTCGGGCGAAGAAGACCTTGAACCCGACTACGCTCGGCAACCACGCGATAGGCGGCATTGGCCGCCCGTGCCCCAATACGCCCAAAGTTCGTCCTCGGGGCCATCCTATCATGCATTCCAACAAGGGGGAATGGGGCATTTACAATTTGGTCATCCGGGGCCCACGCACCAGCACCATCAGTCCGATCAACTAGTAAGACTTGGTCCTATGGGTCGCCCCGGTCAGTACGCACACCCTCCGCCCTATGGATACGGATCGCAGTATCCGCCAGCCCACCATGGTGGTGGCATGCCTCCAATGTTCAGCCCTGAGCCGCATCCTGGGCACCCCGGTCATCTCCCACACCACCATGCGCCAGATTCCCGCAACCGAAGCAGAGGGCAAAGTCCTCCTGAGCAACCGTTGCCCCATATGATGCCGCCACATGCCAACTCACATTACGGTGGCGCGCCTTTCCCCCCGCCAGATCTTATCCCGTTCAATGCTGCCGGGTATTTCCCTTACAATCAAAACTTCCCAGGAGGAGTTGTTGGACATCCACTGTTTGGGCAACTTCCTCCTCAAAAGTCTGAATCTCCCTCGGCAACGTCTCAGTCAGACACGGCGAAAGATGAAGCTATTGCTCGACTGGAGAAGCTGATACTGGATGAACGAGCGGATCGCGAGGCGAGAGATGCCGCGCGTGAAGCTGCCATGGCAAAGGCGGCCGCAGACAAACTAGCGGCAGAAGAAAGAGCAGCCGCAGAGAAGAGAATAGCGGATGAAGCGGCTGCAAAGGCTACAGCAGCTGCAAATGAGGAAGCCGACAAGAGATTCGCTGAAGAGGCTGTCAAAGCCCAGAAAGCCGCCGAGGAGATGGCTGCGGCGGCTGCAGCAGATGCTAAGAAAACTGCAGAGGAAGCGGCCGCAGCTGCTGCAGAAGAAGCCAAAAAGGCAGCGGACGAGGCTGCTGCTGCTGCCGCAGCAGAGGCCAAGAAAGCCGCAGAAGAAGCCGCAGCTAACAAGCCTCCTCCAGAGAAGAAAAAGCCTATCAAGTTCAAGGACGCGGTAGGCAGAAAATTCAACTTTCCATTCCACCTCTGTAGTACTTGGCAAGTATGTACCACCAAAAACCTAGTTTCTGTCAATCGGTCTTCTAACTTCTGCCAGGGCATGGAAGAACTTATTCGTCAGGCATTTCTCCATGTGGAGGTGATTGGGCCTCATGTTGCCGAGGGCCATTATGACTTGGTTGGTCCCAGTGGTGACATTATCTTGCCGCAAGTCTGGGAGACTGTTATCGAGCCCGACTGGACTGTTACCATGCATATGTGGCCGTTACCAGAGAAACCGAAAGAAGAACCGCCGCCACCGCCTCCCGAGGAACCTGCCCCCCCTGCAGATGAAGCCAAGAAGAAGCCTGATGGTGCGGGTATGTTAGGACTAAATCTTCTACAAGTTCTAGTTGGGACTAATGCTAACAACTTTGACGTATCTCTAGGCCCGAAGAAGCCACGGCCAGGAAATCCGGGGTCCTTTGCCAAGTGGATGATGGGGAATAATCGACCCAAACCAGCAGGGAAGCCTTTAAAAGTGGAAAAAAAGCCTGAAATTGTACAACATACTGGCGATTCCTGTGTTGTTATGTGACCTTGTTTACAAGCAGCCTTGGAGGGTATTCATTGGTTTGCCCACTAGCGTCGTCATTCTGCTGCTTGATTAATTGAATCAGGCACCAGAGGGCAACGCTTTACAGTACAGTACATTTCAGGGGGCATGGCTTTTCCTCCTGATATCTCGGGAGTTTCTCATGCCTCGTTGTGTTGAGGGAGTAATACAGAAAATGAATTTAAAAAAAGTATATTAGTTCATTGTTTCATGATGACTTTGAGATTTTGAGCCCTTTTGTTTTTATCAGGAAAGCATGCCATTGATTCATTTGATCTTGGCTGCCCATGATTGATACCCCTGGCACATCAAATAGCGATAGATGATTGTTACGATTTAGCTTCAAATGTTACGAAAATCGATTGTTTAACCCGGTCTACCACATTTTAGGGCATAAAGAAACGAGGGAATCATTGAACCAAAACACTCGTTTAGCCTCAAGGGCTTTGATATGTATATAGTTGAAAAAAAAATTTTTTTGATGCAGAAAAATATCAATTATACGACCTGTTTCCCTGTCTGTACAGGCAGTAGCACTAGACTCGTATGTATTTAATCCATAAATACCACGTTGATCTAGCGACCCGGAGCCAATGGTTTCCATTCCTGCAAAACTGTATTATCTGCGTCATCTAGTAGGTTTGGGGTGCATAGAGTGTCTGCGCCGATACTCAGTGATTGGTCCGTCTCTTCTATTGGAGTGTGATTCTTCATTCCAGATGGTGGTACCCTCGGAGGTAACACAGGTTTAGTCTTGTGGCTTTGGTCAAAGCCCCCTGGACTGAACGCACCGTTGTATTGCGGAGATACAGGTTTTCGTGTCGGCGGTGTTGGCTTTCTTGGAACCAGAACAGCAGGTTTTCGTGGAACTTCAGGCTTCGACGTCTTTCCTTCTTGGAATCCCCGGTCCTTATCGCTAGAAGGTCGAGCGTCGGGCCCTGTAGACCGTAGCGAAGGAGTTTGGCGCAACATACTCTCTTGTTTGAGTAACAATTGAGGATTCACCCAATCAGGCTGACCAGTTCCGCTGAAAGGATTGGGTTTTCCAATGATATCGGGTATATTTCCCTGTACATCAGGCTGTAAACTAGACCTAACTTGGGAACCTAATCTGATGTCAGCGGAAACAAAACAAACAACTTTCTTCCCATCAATACACGGATTCTTACCTCCATCAAGCCACCACTTGTAACGATCCGAGCTAGCTGACGGCAAACCAGATGGAGGAGACGTGTAATCTGCGGCTTCATCGTTATCGCTGTCGATGATAAGGAGGTTTTGGGATGCGGCATCACGCAGTTCCGTTCGACGCTGATCATAAAGCAAGCGGTTTAAACGATCCTTTTGGCCCTCATTAACGATGCTAATTGAACAATCAAACAGAGCCAACACAGGGCGATGATCTGATGTTTTTAGGTCTGCAGAGCAGTAATGTATCTGTTTGAGACCAGGCCCTTTCCAAAGGATTCGGTCACACCACGCTGGTATCCTGGCTTTTTCCCTGCATTGAAATTAGCGTAAATAAATTCTCTCACTTTGTGGTTACTCACGAAGTATCGTATTCGTCGCTTCCAAAGTCAAATTTGTATGTTGGAGGAAATTGTATCAGTCCTTCAGAGTAAAAAGGGAACGTTCTGCCGGCTATCATTTGCAGATTCAACTGGGGTACGTCTCAATTTCTTTCTTTATTGACTACAAAAAAGGACCGATGTCTTACCTGGTCATTCTCATAAAGTTGCCCATACTCGTGTTTCTTAATCAGCTGTCGCACTTCTCGATCACCTGCCCCTATACGATAATTGAAATCCCCCATCCAAATAATCGCGTCATGGTCTTCGATAGACCTGTTATAGCGGAACCTTAGCCCATTGCTGATTGTCGCGTAGTCCCTATTTCGCTCGTCGTAATTTGCAAATCCAGCTGCAAGATGGGCCGTGACAAAACAAATACGAGTGTTTGAAAACTCAAGGCGTATGGCACACCCTCCTTTATTGCCAGCCATCCCCGAAAGACCGGTCTATCTCTCCATGTTAGTGTGTTAATTAATAACTAGAAGACAATTCCTCACCTTTTTCACGCTGCCCTCTACGTTCTTGACGTCATGAATAGTATCTTCTCGAACATAGACCAGAAGCGCGGTTCCAACAAGCTGACCGCTTCTCAGTAGAACGTAGTTCTTCGTATTGTATTGATCTGCATGTGTATTTAGACAATCCTTGACTGCGTTCTCCCAGATCATCCGCGGCTCAGGGTTAGTAGACATTATTTGCTGCGGACTAAGCTCCACGATTTCCTGAAATGCCACAACGACGACACTAGGGCTGTCGCCATCTTTTTCACGCAAGGCAAAAAGCCAGGCAGATAGATCCGCCATTGCACCATCAGATCTGCCGTTTACGTTGAAACTCCCTACCCATATCCTTATGTTTTTTGCGGACGTATATTCATCAATTCGACGCTCAAGTTCCGCGGAAACGATATCATTAAGGGGGTCGTAGAGATCGACTGGCACTTGGTTTGCTAGTCTGCCCATCAGAACGTCGATGGTATTCTGTCTGGCTTTATCTCCAAACGTATTGACATATAAACGAGTAGCACTTTTTCGAGCGTCTGCGAAGGCGCCTGCTAATGACATTTTCCCATGCCGCGTGAACGACGACTTGAGGGCGCCTGTACCAGCGTAGATGCGAGACAGGGCGTCTCCATTGTCTGCCCATAAGGTCGAATGTCTCATTCGAATTTCAGCAGCCGTATCAGTTCCTAACTGATGAAGAAAATTCCCCAGCACCATGAGACTGATGTTAGTCTGTACTAAGTTGGTTCTGTCAAGACAGTCGAGACAATTCGTTCTAAAGACCCCCTCTTGTTGGAGTATTATTCTCGGGCCGCTGCGCCGGGTTTCATTAGACTTTTCGTACGGAGGATCTTCCATTAAAAAGTATCCGAACCCATCCAGTGACACGTTGATCAAATAACGGATCTGGCTACTGGCCTCGTAACCAAGGGGCCCTTTCGTCTCCGCATGAAAATCGTATTCTGTCATCTGAAGATGACGATCGGCTGACATTGGGCCTTCATTTTCTCGTGATTGGGTTCTTCGTGAAACGTGTTTCCGAAACTGGGCCGATAATCCATATTCCCCAGGTTTGGTTTCACTCAAAAGATTGATAATGTGAACAGCCCCATACTTTAGCTCGAGAGCTTCGAAATGCTTGTCGAATGCATGTTTCGTCGCATCGAAGGAGCGAGATATGTCGATTTTTTGTTGCCCAGGAATGAGGCCCGGTGCTTGCTCCCAGAATACTGGAACTGATCCACGGGCTTGCACATATGAGAAAGTAACACCCGTTGGGCTCCTTAAAATGGTCTCGGTTTCGACAAAATTTGCCACGTTTCCGTCATCATCGATACCCCGGGAATTAAACCGAGTTCCAGCCCGACGAGAAGATAGTCGCGAGATCACTGTCAACGTTGAGGGGAGGTTGGAACGTAGCTGAGGGACTTTCAATGTAGACGCAGGTATCGTCAGGGTTCCAGCAAAGCCCCTGATCACCAGCGTTAGAATGCGAGAAGCATCCAGGTTTTCCCTTTCATATTTTGATAGACGACTGCGGAAAAGAAGGAGAGGAGCAATCATATAAGAATTCCATAGCATGTCCTCATTTAGATTATCGATGTCAAAAGCGGCCGAATTACTCGATCTGGGCCTTGTTCAGCTACATTTGACCTGAGAGGAGAGCAGGAAAAGGAAACCCACCGATCTTGAAGATGGTCAGTGAGGTTAAAGTCAAGACTATAGTAGAAGCTGCCGTCGCCTAGCAATCTCTTCAGAGCTAAGAAAGGATGGTCGGTGACAATATCCTTATCCTCGATGTCATCATGGAGGTCCTCTGCGGCAAATCGAGTTGTTGATTGGTAATCTTCTCCATGTTCATAATCTAGGCGATTCAAACAGTCTACATACTAGTCAATACCCCTGTGTAGTAGTCGGAATCGAAGGATACGCACAAAAATCGACGTTATCGATCCTGAGAACATTCTCTCCGGGCCGGGGAGTTGCCGCTCGAGAGGAACTGGTCACAACACAGATGAAGACGTCGTTATTCAGGGAAATCAATCCAAGCGTGCCCCAGCCCTCGCCTAAAAGCCGGTACCCTTCTAAGCTGTCTGGCGAGCGAGGTGCAAATTCCACCAAGCAGCGGGTTGCCCGCTGGTGGGATAATGACACATTTCTGCTGCTATCTACGGGGGACGATGTGTAGTTGAATTCGAGGATGGAGTCTTGGGTGGCCAATGCAATCGAATAATCTCGACGAAACACTCGTAGATTTGACATGGTCTTATCGCATTTTGCTCGATTCCTCCGATTTCCGAGTCTGTCTAGATGTTTGGCTGCAGCACCACAGAACAGTCAGGAAGCGCGATGGTGGTCAACATCTCGACAGGTCACAATATGCGATGCGTCAATTTGAAAACTCCCGTCAGCTGCCTGTAATACCCCGCTGACCGCCCCCAGTATTGAGTATTTGCACAATATTAGCGGGCGGGTACTTGTGGTCGGAAAAACAGATCTAACTATTGCGGGAAGGCCTGTGTATTTTAATTTATCTATATTAGGAATAGCGCAGTAAAATACTGACTCCAGAAATCACGGGTGGGGCGGAAATAAATTTCTGGGCCGATGCGATAAGAGAAAATAAACCAGACAACACTGAACAGGCCTGCGGTTGTCCAACTCTCCACGGGAGGAAGCTCTTCGGTGCATATACAATGGGCCTCGCAGGGCCTCGAAAGTAAGATCTAACTATCAGGACGTGATTTCGGTTCACTGACTGAGAAAACGCAGGAGGGTCAAGATCTCTCATGATCCCAACAACACAACATGGGCTCGGTCGACGGATGGCTTCGGACACAGAATAATGGCGTCCCAGGGCTGGACTCCCGGCAGCTTCCTGGGCGCTCGCAATGCATCTCACGCCGATTCCTTCACTGCCGCCAGTGCGTCCCATATCCGAGTGACGCTCAAAGACGATACGCTGGGCCTGGGTGCCCGCCCGAGAGGACAGGATGAGCCCACCGGGCTTGATGCTTTTCAGGGACTTCTGGGTCGGCTCAATGGAAAGAGCGACGCCAAACTAGAAGAGGAACAACGCAAGCGAGACGAGATCAAACTCGCTAGGTACGCCCAGCAAAAATGGCAAACGGTCAGGTTCGTCAGTGCCGGGTATCTCGCCCAAGAGAAAAGCGACATATTCCCCGACAACAAGAATATAAAGAATGAAAAGACAAGCACTGAGAGCAGCTCACCACGCATCAAAAAAGACGACCTCAAAGCAGATCAAAACTCCAGCGAGGCGGACAGCAAGGCGTCGTCCTCCGAGAAGAAGAGCAAAGATAAAACGAAAGATAAGACGAAAAAGAAGGACCGCAAAAAGAAGGAGAAAAGAAAGGCTAGCAGTGATCTCGCAGCCACGGAATCGCCTGCTGTGGTTGAATCCAGCAAGTCTAGTGACGAAGCTGTGTCCCAGAAGGCAACACCTTCGCGGGAACAGAGGCCGATGGGAAGACAAATGATACGCGGCCGTCATATCCAGCAGAAAAAGAAGGCTCTCATGGACGACCGATCACTAAATGAAGTCAGTGGCGCCTTTCCGTTCTCTCTTGTTTCCTTGTGCATGCTAACAAGTACGAAGATTTTCATGATCAAGACATGATACCACAGTCAAGCCTAAGAAATAGATGATGATAATTATATACAATCGATTTCAGGGATATAGAGACCATCCCATTGCGAAGCAGGTCTATCTTGCAATATTTCATTGACTATGAAATTATATACCTAATAGAATATTAGAATGTACGAACAGGGCGGAGCAGTTCGTGTATGTACCGTGTCTGTTTATACTTCTACTCACTGCAAGGCCGTATGTCTGTTTTGTTTACCTGCCATTAAGTCGTCATAAATAAAAACCATTAATTAATTGCACTACTGCTATTCCAGGAACCTTGAGGCTCGATCGCAAATTATGTACGAATGCGCCGTAGGGTCTTGGCGAGGGCCCACGCCTGCCGCCTCGACGTCATCTCTCAGGAGCTGCTGACTTGCGCAAACGACGCTTTAACATGCACATATTGACACCTTGATCACAGATCTCCAGTCCATCTGTTGTCATTGTTGTCTTATGTCCTTCAGCGCGCTAGAGTTCTTTTCCCGCATGCTCCCGTCTCCTGTGAAATATTTCCAACAAACTTCCCCGCAGCTTTCGCTACCATGGCGCCTGCTAGGCAGAACAAAGGCTCTTCCAATGCCGTCAATGGCACATCTCCTAAACGGCATGGGTGAGATCTATATTTTCTATTTTATTATTCTCCCCCAATTCCTTATACTGATAAAAATCCATAGAATCCGCTGGGCTCCTCTGAATATCGGCATCGAGCGACGCCTCCAGACCCTCATCGTTCTCTGCCACACCTTGACCATCGCCATATTTCTGACTGCGTTTTTCTTCGTTTGTGCAATGCCGCTGTTCTGGCCGTTACTCGTCCCGTATCTAGTCTATATTTCCCTTTTCTCGACTGCCGCAACGTCAGGTAGCCTCAAGTCGCGCTGGCCGAGCCTTCGTGCTCTTCCGATCTGGAAGATTTATGCTGCCTATTTCCCCGCACGCCTACATCGCACTGAGCCGCTGCCGCCGACTCGAAAGTATATATTTGGATACCATCCTCATGGGATTATTTCTCACGGGGCATTTGCGGCTTTTGTGACTGAAGCGCTTGGTTTCTCTAAGCTGTTCCCAGGCATCACAAACACTTTGCTCACACTAGACTCTAATTTCCGGATTCCATTCTACCGAGAATATGCCCTGGCATTGGGACTTGCTAGCGTATCCCGCGAGTCCTGTGAGAACCTGTTGACAAAGGGCGGCCTCGACGGCGAGGGCATGGGCCGGGCCATCACTATCGTCATCGGCGGAGCGCGTGAGTCTCTCGACGCACAGCCAGGCAGTCTTCGCCTCGTGCTCAAAAGCCGCAAGGGCTTCGTCAGATTGGCAGTACGCACCGGAGCAGACCTCGTGCCAGCAATCGGATTTGGCGAAAACGAGCTGTACGAACAAGTCAACTCGGAAGAACACCCTTGGATCCACAAGTTTCAGATGCTGGTGAAGAAGACCATGGGGTTCACAATCCCGCTATTCCATGCGCGTGGCGTTTTCAATTACGATGTTGGCATGATGCCTTATCGACGACCGCTCAACATTGTCGTTGGGCGCCCGATCCAGGTGGTCCAGCAGCAGGACAACAGCAAAGTCGAGGAAAGCTACATTGACGAATTGCACAATAAATACGTTCAAGAATTAATTCGACTGTGGGAAGAATGGAGGGATGTATATGCACCTGGAAGAACCTCGGAGATTGAGATTACGCCGTAGTGATTGAATGTCCTTGTTGGGCGGCCCGTACAAATTTCGGCGTTGGCACATATTATTACGATTGATTTGTTAAATACATATTATTTATTGATTTTTTTTAAAGAATATCCCCGCATTAATAAATAAACTCCATTAACCCGATGCTGTATATGCCCAATTCCAACTCCCATCGACATTTTGCCATGCTTCCTTTGTGATTGCTTGTTCCCAGCCCATCATCACAGCCAAGAGGCGACAGGACGCACTTCCAATGCCACAGATCACCCGGTCACTCTGACCCAAGACGGCCAAGTCGAGCAGATACGCTCGACCAATCAATTCCCGCAAGCCCAGGGACTCCTTTGAAGGCTGGAAACGAAGTTGGTCGAGAGGGGGAGCATTGTCGCCGCCCAGCCTCGGGCTCTTGGGTGCTTGGTTCGTTGGCAACGGACTGTCCTTGGGGAGATAGGAATCGCTGCTGACTCCAAGCGACCAAAACAAGTCCTTGTAGAACCCGCCTTCCCAGCCGGTGGTTTCGCCGCGTCGCGAGTCTGCTTCTTGCGCAGCGTCTAGAACCGATTTGCTTGCTAAAGAGATGTAGTTCTGAGCTTTCTCTGCACCGCGGAGCTCAGAGGCTGTGTATATCTCTGGATCGTCGGAAGCCAGGATGATTCGTGAATATGATTGCATAGCTCGTTGCAAGATTTCGTCCCCAGCTGCTTGTGCTAGATAGGTCTCAAACAGTGTCTCTGCCCTGTTGGCGTACTTACTAAGGGGAATATAAGAGTCTCTGTATTGGGCTTCTAGCGGATGAAGGTCCCCTCGACGCACATGTAGGCCGATCTCAAGCCCACCCTGACCGCGAACCTGCCTATCTAATTCGCGGATGCGATGTTCGAGGAACTTGGCATCGTTCCCAACGAGGTGGAATAGCGCCTCGTATCCACTGCGGGCCATTTCGAAAATCGCTTTCTGCCGTTGTGCAGCAGGTGCACGAGAGCTCCCAAAATAATCCTCGAAGCTGGCGCCAAAGATCCAATTTGAATTGGCCGAGGAGACCACTAGATGCCGTGCCTGGAGGGGACATGGTAGTCTATGTGATGACGGCGGCGGACGACAGGTAGGTTTTGGGGGTGGTTTGAAATATAAAGAAAAGTCTCCGTACGCCCAATTAGTGTCGTCAATAAAAAAGCTGCGACCTTGTTTTTGTGCGAGTCCGTAACTCAACCACAGTTGCATCAATGTTTTCCCCAGTCCCGCGTCTTCCGATTGCATCACGAAAGTGAGACTCGTCTCACAGATGGGGTTTTGTTTGCCGTCTACATTTGATGGCTGCTTGGTCGAAGAAAATTCATCGAGTCGTGCTTCTGCTATGTCCACAAAGTTCCAATCTGGACGAGAGTAATCGAAGGAGTGGAACTTGTCACTCGAAAGCTGCTTGGATATAGTATCACACTGCGAGCATAAATCTGTTATTTGCGGAGGGGACAGGGGAAACCCTATTTGGGCGGGTATGGATATTGTCCATTTCTCTCGACCATGCCCGTTCGTCAATTTGATAGGCGCAGGGGTGTTTGGGAGCACATCTGACGGTAGATAGGTTTGCCGATCGGAAAGCCACTGTTGTATAGCGTTTGGGATAGCTTTGAAGTTGAGAAGAAATGTTATCCTGACGAGGATGAATGTCACCATGCCCCAGAAGCAGACGCGGAGAGCTTTTCGTTTCCCGGACCCTGGTGGTCTTTTCCCATGACTAGGGACAATGGATGGCAGAACCGGAGACGGCAGAGGCGAATCGATCAGAGGGACCAGCAAGCTGCTGCTCTTGGGCGTTAGAGAGGGTGTAGTAGTTGTATGAAGTCTTCGAAGAGACATGGTCGGTCAGCGTAGCAACAACGAGGCGGGAATAATTATTGTTGTCGGTGCAATCGTAGATTCAGGGAATTGCGACAAATGCGGGGGAAAGAAGTCAATGTTTGACTGTTGGATGTGTCAGATGTGCATATTCATTTTCCTGACACCTCCCGATCGTTTTGCATGAGACAGCTGGTAGCACTCGAACACGGTGGTAGGCGAGTACAATGATGCCAAACAAGTACCCGCAAACCGGACCAGGGTGCTGTGTACTGCGGTGCCCCTTCTTTCAGTTAGAAAACTTGCAATCGAACGACAGTAGCCGTTTGCTGCCAGACACGACGTGGTTGAACCAGCAAACCAGTATCGAGTCGAGTCGGGGATCTGAGTCAATAGTCGAAGAGGAAGAAAGTGTCCATAATTCTGCGAAAGCGCAACAGACAATTCCGCGGTGAATAATCTGGTCCCGGCCCAGCAAAAGTAGTGTAAGAGAGGAAAAGTCAGAACAGGTCAACCATAAAATGCAACCATTGCAGGGTGGATAAGTCAGAATCGCTGACTGGGGCTTGTTGGTCCGGTCAAGGGGGAACAGGCTCAGCAAGGACCAGCTGAAGTGGGATGGATAGTGGGCATCCAAGAATCCGCCGCCGGGGCGGCGGAAGGGTGGCAAGTTTCAAGGAGTTTGACTAAACATGGTGACTCGTGAGATGGAATTTTCCATCGGGGTTCAGGAATGAGGTGATAGCGCTTGAGGAGTGACTGTGCATGTCCAGAGTGTCAGCGTGAGTGGGCAATCGGCGGACAAGATGAAACACTGAAACATAGCGAGTCTCACCAGTGGCGTTTGGGGCCTGTCACGACTCACGACCCATGGATCGCTCCATCGGGCCCGGCCCGCTGTTACCGCTGCAGCGTATGGTTAATTATAGAATAACACGACACATCAGTTGGTTTCCTTCTCAAGCGTGTAATTACATACTTAGCTAGGGAGTAATTAGGTAGTACAGATTACGGGGCAGTAGTGTGAGGTAGGAGGGAGAAAAGAAAAGCAATGTCGCAAAATTCATGATAAACCTATAACAGGCCGGGGGTATCTGAAAGCCAGCCCATTACAGGCTAGAGAAGCGGGCATGAACTCACGCTCAAAAAACATGAGTGAGAAAAAAGAAGAGAAAACGAAGAGAAGAAAAGAAGAAGAGCAAAAAAGGAACAAAAAAGGCTGCAATAGGAACGATGAAAACAACAACAGTAGCATATGAAAAACATCGTAGAAAAACATCGTAGAAAAACATCGTAGAAAATCCATGGCCTCTGCCTCTGCCAAAAAAAAGGGGAAGAGAAGAAAAGAAAAGAAGAAGAAACAAAAAAATCAATCCCATGGCGTCTATTTCCAATAAACCCTTTCCTGCTCTCGTGGATGCGTCAAGTCAAATGAGCACAACCAAGAATTACCCACGGTTATACACATTGACTTCGGGGAATGCCAGAACCCCTGTGGTTTCAAATAAAATGATCGCGGGGGATGCTCAAGCATCAGCCTCCGGGGTCTCGGCGATCGCACTGCGTGGGCCAAGAGGACCTGACAGGGCTGGTATGGGCCCTATCGACTCCCGCCGGTTCGCCGTCCCACTCAATACACGTATACTGCCTCGAGAACTCTTGACCAGATGACCGTTCTCTACACGATCTTGGATCATTTCGTCCAGCATTCGAGACATCTCATCTGTGCTCTTCCTCTTCCCATCTCTGTCCTTTCCCTTTTCCTTGTCCAACGATTTGACTGGAGACGTTGGGTAGGCCGGGCTGGTAGGATCCGGGACGGGTGCACTGGCAAGTATGCTGGAGTTGCCCTCGCTGTTGCGTTGGCTAGCCTGCTTCTCTGAGCCTGCTGCCTCCATCGGCATCTGTGCAATGTCACGTTGACGAGCTGCCGAACGAAGGGCAGTGAGCATGCGGTCTTTGTCGTCAAGCTGAATGCGCAGCTCAGTGATTTCCATGTCTCTCTCACGCAAGAGGGCCGTGACATCCACATCTTCGCTATTTTTATGTTGCGAGAGACCCATGGACATTCTCGAGTGGCTAGAACGTCGGGCCTGGAGCAGGCGTCTTTCCAGAGTGGATATGTACCGATTTTTGTCTGCAAGATCAGCTTGTAACGCTGTGACTTGCATTTGAAGACTGGCATTTCCATCGCCATATTCGCCAATAGTGTCGTCATCATCCTCTGGCATCAACGATGCGCGTTGCTGCTGGTATATGCTTGAGCGATCCGCGCTATTCAAAGAATACTGTGATACGGTTCTGCGTAGAGAACTGGCACCAAGTGTAGACTGACTTGCTGATGAGCGAAGTGAACGAGTGCCTGATTCAAGGTTTGCCGAAGCCCGAGACAATTTCTCCAAAGTTGCCGTCGCGCCGCTGCTATTGACACCGGTAGATTTCGAAGAAAGGATGAGGCGGTTGAGGTGCTCGATTCGCTCTTTGAGGGCGGTTCGGGCGAGTTGCATCTCGAGCATTTGCTCTTCATGACGCGCCTCTTGTTCTTTTTCTATTCTCTCGTCTTCGATCTTTGTTTCATTTTCCGCCTGGACTTTGGTCTGATTCTCAAGCTGGGCACGCAATGTTTGAATTTCCACTCGATAACGCTCAAGTAGAACTCTGCTTCCAGCATCACCATTCCCACCGCCAAACGCCTCTTCAGCTCGCTTGGCATGACTGACGATACTATTCTTTGCCCTGGCAGCGAACTTGAGAGTGTTCAGTGTCTCGTTTGTATGAGTACTGGCGGGAGCGGCACTTCCAGATGATCCAGTCTGAATGGTACAGAGAATGCTGACGAGGGAGTTACCGGATAATGCTGGTTGAAGCAGCCTGGTCAACTTGCTGTCTCGGTACGGCAAATGCTTGCCTTCCTTATCTGTCGAATTCGCGGATTTTTCCTTGCTTTCGGATAACTTGGCAATGACAGTACCTAGAGTAAGCAAGCTTTTGTTGATATGTGCTCCTTCTGTGCGCCTTTCCTTATCTTCTGCTGCGCGTTCAGACCCGGCCAAATCGATTAAACTCAGGGTAGAAACTCGGACACCTCCAGGGAGAACAGCAGCTCGCTTGTCTTGGGATGAGTTCCCGCCGGGGGCACGCTCACGACTCTCCACGACGATTTGAACAACGGCATGACTACGCGAGCTTCGTGCGTTGAACTGTGTGCTGCCAGTCCTTCTGGCATTATCACCCCGGGCAATCACGCGAAGAAGCTGTGTCGGACTCTGCACAATTTCTTCCTTCAAGGGTGTTGCATAAACTCCTCTTTTGCTGTCTTCTCTAAGTTTGATCTCTTCCTGTGGACCAGTTGCCGTTGAGGCCGAGAGGAGATCGTTGATCCTCTCATTATAAATCTCCAGGTAACTCACACGAAGGAGAAACTCTCGATGTGGCGTCTCGCGGATATATGAGAAGATATCGGTAATTGCGAGGGGAATCACTCCTGGGGATGAAGCCGTGCCTTGCATAGAAAATGTCTTTCCAGTTCCCGTCATTCCATAGGCAAAAACTGTTCCGTGATACCCTTCCATTACCCTTCGAACTAGACGCTTAGCGGAAGAGTCGTAAACTCTGGAATTATTATCATGTGTAGTGAAAACGTTGTCTAGAGAAAAAAAAGTAGGTTAACAATACGAGCTTGGATACGAGGCAGTTAGGAGAGGTATCTTACCATAGACATAATCATAGCTTTCTTTCCCCTTGAAGGAGATCAACGACCTTCGGCCATCTACCATCCATTCACCATCAGCCCGAGAGCCTTCGTGGGCTCCATTATCCGGGCGCACTCGCACGCTGACAATGACATTGCCCTTGGCCTCTTTAGGTGGGGGACCCTTTTTCCCGGCAGCTGTGCTATTAGCACCCACGTCTTCAGCATCGTCGAAGGTCGTTGCGCTAGTAGAATATGAGCCTTGCGCGGACGAACTTCTGCTTTGTGGCGGCGAGGAAGCGCTAATTATGCCGTCAGAAGCTTTAATTCCTGCCAGATTTTGTACTGCCTTCCCGTCAATGCCATTGTTGGTTTGTAGCGATGAAGTTTTGGAGCCGCGATTGCTATTCGCAGTAGAACTGAGTCTAGATTTCTTCCTTGCCGTGCCAGTGGCTGACCTGACAAGATCAGGAGAACCCCGCGGAGTTTGCGACGTAGAGCTGGCGGCTGATGCTGTTGACAGCCTGGAGTTTGCTCCGGGAGGCTGAGGAAACGAAGCAATGCTGACTGTCCTCCGAAGACCCTTCTCGGCACCACCAGCTGTGAAGGCACCCGAAGTGGATCGCAAAGAGGCTACACTGGAGGAAGAGTTCGATTGGACGCCCCCACCTAAGGAGGGGCGCCCTGGCGAGCGGAGCTTTGAAGGCGACGACGATGACACTCTGCGGGCGTCTGAAGCCAGCTGCGAAGGTTTGAGCCTTGTTGTTGAAGAAAGGGATGTCACGCTGCCTGTGGGCGTGCTGGTCGATTGACGCGACGGTTGAGGCAATGCAGACGCCATGGTGAGAGATAGATATAAACGGCGGCGTAGGATACTGGCGTTTTAGAAGAATACCGACAGGAATATCAACGTGGTCAGGTCGTAAGCATTATTCAAAAGCAATGGAACCGAGATGGCAGATAAAGGCAAGAGTTCCGTCACAACATCAAGTACGACGGTCGCATCTATTGCGGAGGAGTTAGTATAAACAAAAACTTGTCGGTGGGATATTCGAAAAATTGCACCCGCATATTTTCTCGAGCGAATGCAATGAATGCGAATTGACACAGGATATATCTTCCCTGGGTCTCTCGGTTTTGACAAGATACGGGAAGGGGAGCCAAAAAAAACTAACATAGTATCACGCCAAACTAGGCCGCAAAATGATTCGCCTCTCAGAATGAGAGAAAAAAGGAGCGTAATCGCTTGTCCGCGGAGAAGAACTTGGTGTCTTTTCCCGCTTCTTTTCTTTTCTTTTCGTCTTTATTGTCGCGTTACCGCCGCACTGGAGAGCACGAGTCACAAAAGGCTGGCCGGGTCCGTCTGGGTTATCACGAGTTGAAATCCCTTATCGTGGGGAGGCCGCGGACGCGTCGAGACCGGACGGGGAGAGCAATGGAGACGAGGATGCGATCTCGTTCTCTTGTCGATCGGGCGCGAGTACAATTCGCACGCAGAGAAAAGAGCCCGCGGTGCTGGGACATAGGGAGCGAGCGGGAGATGCTGGTCGAGCAGAGACGGTCGTCCATAAGGGGGGAAACTAAAACTAAACAGCGGCTAAAGCGATTACTAGCTGGATGAGCGTGTTCGCCGCTTGCCGGCTGGTAGGGCGCGCACAGGCCACAGGGGTGGCTCCCCAGGGCGGGGCCCCTTGCGGCCGGAGGAATCAGGCATCCCTCTGCTACGACTGTACTGTGAACACATACTTTTACGCTTTACGCTACCCTTCCACCAGGTCAGCAACTAGCCTCATCGATCCCTAGAGCCGCCCAGCGTCCATGGAATTCGCAGATCCTGCTTCCTGCTTTGGGTGGACCGCTGACCTCCAACCCTACATTACTCATATGTCATGCCTGCTTGAAACCAGGGCGCGTTAATGAATATCCCATTGATTCGTATATATGAGTCACTCGGTCACGACTGATACCAACAGCCAGGTAAACAGCATCCACCTGCAAGTCTGAGAACATGCTCTTAGTGTAAGATGATGTGTGAGTTTCGGCTTTCTCGAATGGCCTTCTAGGCAACTGGCAAAGCACGACACCTGGCGCGTGTTTCAACGCAATACCCAGCTCAGTTACCACAGACCGGCAGCATCCCAAACAGCCTGGAGCCAATTGAAAGCTTGGTGATAGATAGAGTGATCGCCTGTAAAAACTGGAATCAAGAAATGGGAGGCAAGTTGTGCGTGCTTCTCGCATCATTTCGAACTGGAAAGCCTTGGTTCACGCCATAAAAACGAGACTAGACAGCTTCCTCAGAATTCGTACTGGCTTCATCCAATCGCGCCAAAATCCAACTGTCGAGCAGCATTCTTGAAACGACTGTCGTCTTCTTCACCGGCTCGACGTGAGAGATCGTTGCCCATTTTCTTCGATCCCCCGGATTTCCTCGGCAGGGCCTCCTTCGAGGTTGGCTTAGGGTCGTTTCTCCACCAGTTGTGTCCTAATAATTCGCGCGCGGTACTTCGCTTCCGAGGATCAAGAGTAGTCATTGACATTAAAAGATCAGCGCCAACCGGGCCTGCCGTAGGGAATTGGCGGAGGAAGAATTCTCGTCCTTGGAGAGGGTTCACGCGATCTCCCGGGGGTACATAATTAGGCAGTTTCGTCACACCTGGCCAGTTTTCCTCCGTCGGCGTTCCAAAGGCCTCGCTGATCTTTGCGATTTGATCCATGTCGCTGTTTCCAGCAACGAACGGGACGCGAAGCAAGAGCTCGGCGAAGACCATGCCCATGGACCATACATCCACCACGGTGGAATAGTGTCGGGCACCAAATAAAAGCTCCGGTGGCCGGTACCAGCGCGTGATGACTTGATGCGTCATGTTCAAATAAGGGTCTGCAAATGATCGTGCCAAACCAAAATCGGCCAGCTTGACTTCTCCATCCGAGGCAATCAGCAAGTTGTTTGGCTTAATATCGCGATGCAGCACAAAGTTTTCATGGCAGAACCAGACGCCCCTAATGAGCATTCCCATCCAGGCCTTGATATCAGCCACTCCATACTGTATGTTCTCATCCTTGATCAACATTTCGAGATCACCGAGGGGAAGAAATTCGAGCACGAGGTTCAGATTCCGATCTTTGGAGGAAAACACGTCGTGGAGAGCGATGACGTTCGGATGGGAGAGCTCTTGTAAATATTTGACTTCACGAATCGCGTCCATCGAAAGCCCATCTCGATACTCTGCGTTGACTTTGATCTTCTTAATCGCGACGAGGGAGGAAGGGTCGGCTTTCATGTGCCCTAGATACACGACGGCGTAGGTACCTTCACCTAATTTCTTATCTTTTAAATCCTCGCGCGTAAGCATTCATTCACCTAGCAAGCTGAACATGGAGACTCGATAATACCTTTGACGTATTTTTGCCTCACGCTTGCATTTATCTGTTCCGTGAGCTCCGATGGGTTTTTGGCCACAGAGTCTTTGCCTTTGGGCACCGTAGAGTCTAGCATCGAGCCTTCAGAGGCTGGCTGAGAAATGAAGGGGGATACAGCCATGATAACGAGATTTCGAGTTTTCTCGATGCTGATTCAAGAGGTAGTACTATGAAAAAAAGAGATGAAGGAAAGGGCCCCTGACAGAGCCGCTTTGTTTATATCAATAGCATTTCAACATGCACAAACGCGCTGGCCTGGTTTTCTTCAGGGAGCAAATATGACCCAGCAAACAGTAACAATGCGTGAACAGCGAACTATCGATTGTTGTCGTTGGGAGGTCGGCGAGGGCCCGGATTAATGTTAGTCCAGGAGCTTTTGCGCAACCCGTAAAAGTTCCCGCTGGACACCCGGACAAGCAAAGACAACAGCATTCACAGAACAATCTCGCCTTTCGACATTCGGGGTTCGGCTCGGTGCTTTCAAAATTGTGCTCCCTTGATACCATTGGGCCTGATATAATCTTTCTGGGAGCCAATTCACAAGACAGCCAGCCCGCGTCGCCATGCTGGCCCCTAGCCCGCGTGTCGGCATTTTGCCTTCCAAGATCCTTGGAGCCCTGACGCCAACATGGAGATGCGTGCGATGCTTTCACCAGTCCAACATCAGACTCTCGACTCCTCCTTCTCCGACTCCATTTGTCCCCGATGTCGAGACTTTTTTATCCCTGATCGGCCGTGACATGTCCAAGCACGCGAGCAAATTTTCGTCCTGGGAAAGTCTCTTCACACTTACATCGCCGGAACTACGAGAGCTCGGTATCGAACCTGCACGGCAAAGGAGGTATCTTCTTCGGCAGCGCGAGAAGTTTAAGAATGGAATATACGGACCCGGGGGCGATTTGGAGACCGTCGTGGACGGGGTTGCTCAACTCCGGGTCGTTGAAGTGCCTGCAGCAAAGACGGATCGCGAAGTGCCTCGAGCATCTGCCACATTGACACCTGGCATGCAAAAGCGAATTGTCAATCTGGCACCCGACGCGGAGAAGTATGAACACAACAAATCGAACATTCTCAAGAAGTTTGCGCACATGAAAGTCTTCCAGGGAACCATGGTGAAAGGCCCCTATCTCCAGCCAATCAAGGGAACAAACGGGTCAGCAGCCTTGATAAAAGTCACCGAAGGGATGTGGGAAGACAAACGCGGTCAAAAGGTTGACGGTGGTGAGCGACGTCGTGCCGAGGTGCGAGCAAAGAAGAGAAGCGCCGAGAGACGCCTGGCCAGTTCTTGATTTACGATGTAAATAATATTTTGCGCATCACCAATTCCCTATCTATCTATACATTTGTACTTTTACAGCTTACGCAAATCTGGGGTTAAGAGTGGCTGTTGACGTGGGGATTGATATAATTTCATTTCAATGTATTATCAGAATAAAAACAACATCAAAACTTTTTCGTGACCAATTGTTTGTAAAGTATAAATTTTTGGTGTATTAAATTGCATTGAAAGGTAACTCGTGGGATTCATAACGCTCCACAGGGACACATTATTAAATAATATACAAGAACCAAAGAGTTTCCAGAAAGCCCAATCTTAGAGAGTGCAATGCTGGAACGAATTAACTCTTATTATCCATGAGAAAAGCAAAAGAAAAGCGTCCATATGGCGTCTTCGCGTCTATATAAAGTAGTAATCGAGCTGCAGAAACGGGTCAAGGCCTCTAGCTTCAATAAATTAAGCCTTAGTAGTCGGGTTACGCCTTTCATATTGAATGGGCGAGTTGGACCAAGGTTTTGAGAACAGGGACTAGATAAGCATGTTAGAATCTCAGTGGGAACTTTAGACGAGCAGATGTGAATTGTCTGCAGAAGAGGGAAGAAAAAAAGAAAACAAAACAAAACAAAAAAAAACTTACAGAGTAGTCGGTTTCTGGGATTTTGTTGATGCCAGGCGCATTTCGGAACTTGAACTGCCTGACCAGCGCAGCAGTGATGGCGCCCAGTTGCACATAGGCAAACTGCTCACCGATGCAGCGATGACGTCCAGCACCAAAGGGAAGGTAGGGGCTGCTAGCACCCTTGCTAGTCAAACCATATCCATAGTCAACTTGCTCATCATCTTCGGTGTCAACAACACTATCCCAGCGATGAGGATCCCATTCCAGAGGGTTAGGGAAATGCTCAGGCGACCGAGCAGTTACTCCGGGTGACGAAAGAACGTTGTGAGACGTAGGGATGACATAACCAGTACCTTCCACAGGCATTGGGTTTTTCACAGCACGGATGATGGAGTGGATAGGGGCATGCAAACGAAGGGTCTCTTTAATCACATTTGCCTGTAGCTCCAGTTTCTGCAAGTCTTCAAAAGTAATTGGACGGGCATCTGACCCCAGCACTTTGAGCTGTTCCTGGTACAATTGCTCGGTAATGTCAGGTCGCGATGCCAGACGAAGAACGATCCATGAGATGGTAGAGGACGACGAGTGTTGACCAGCCATGAGGAGGGCAATCATCATGTGAGCGACCTCAACATCAGGAACCTGTGTACCGTTCTTGTAGACGCAGGACATCAAATTCCAAACCATGTCTTCGGAGTCTTTCTTGCCTCCTGCCTCGCGACGCGCCTTGATAATTTCCATGTACGTCTCAGCCATCTTTTGCTGGGCGCGGTCGCGCTTACGGTTGTGTGGAAGTGGTGCCCAGGGAAGCATGAAATTGATGGGAGCGAATCCCATGTCGAGGTCGTGGTAAAGCTCGGCAAAGGTCGAGTCAAATCTGTCTCGCACCTCTTTTCCTTGTAGAGATCGGGAAGCGGTGTAAATGGTAATTTCTGCCATGGTCTTGCACACGTCAAAAATACCCTGTTGGTTCTTGAGAGTGTTTGAGGACTGGACGAAATCGTCAACTTCCTTTGTAATGAGCTGAACGTAGGATCGGAGAGCGTCTGAGGTGAGTCCGAATTTGACAAACTGGTTCACTTAGCATTTGTCCACTTGCGTGCATCGCAACAACAGAGTACCAACCTTCTTTTGCTCCATCAACTTGGCGTTGGGGCAGTCGTAGACTACGTGCTTGCCAAAGACAGGTGTAGTCAACGGAGAGTAGACCTCTTCGGCGCACACGTCACGGAGCTTCGCATTCAGGATGAAGTCGTTGCCCTTTGTACCCAAAAACACCGTGGTTTTCTTTCCCAGGAGGATAAAGGTAAAAATATCGCCATACTAGAAGCAAGGGCATTAACTTGGCGGTTGAAACAAAAAAAAGAGTAGCGAACGCACCTTCTTGCGGGCATCGAAGAAAAACTTGTAAGGGTCGATGCCATAGGTGATGGTGCTGCCAATGAAGGGAAACCAGTGGAAGACAACAGGAGGCTCATTTGGGTTCTTGAACAACAGCTGGACCAAGACATTGGTCAAGACTGACAGTACAATCAGAGTCAAGAAACCCAGCCCGGCGACAACGGAGAGCGATTGCGTGGAGCATTGCTCGCAGAAGCGGTCGAGAATGGCGGCGAAAAGCCCCATGATGCAGAGACGGGATCGATGGACACGAGAAAAAGATATTAGAGAAGCAATCGATCAACGCTGAGGCTTCATAAAGCGAGGGCGTGGATGTCGAGCGATTGCAAGGAATCGTTGTCGCCTCCTGGGTGGAAACTGGCAGGCACGATATGGTTTCGCGAAAATACAGTTCAAGACTGGTCCAGGGGAAGGCGCGGACGGTTAGTCCTATTTAGGTTTAGTGGATTTGAATCTAGTCTGTTATCAGTAAAACGCTCTCATTGATTACACATTACCAATACCATTGATACGGCTATGCAGGTTCGTCCTGTATTAAATACGTTTCTATAACAGGAGTAATATTAGGAGTGACTTATATGTATCGCTTTCATGTGATTTGGTCGAGGAACTCGCCACAGCTTGTGGATTGCGCACTAGATTATTAGCATGTGCGAATTTGCTGCGAACAGGTCAACCAATGGAAGATCGGCCTTTAGAAATTACACCTTGGTCCATTTCCTGAGCCTGCAACGGGCCGGCGACCCGGATCACGCCACATATAGTTGGTAATTTGTTACGTTACCGTACTTACTACCTTTGGGTGCGATGGGTGTAGATGTTTATTTTCAACCAGCGTGAAGACATTAAGACCTTGTCATTGGCCATTAAGAATAAGAATAAGAATAAACAGTGAACAGTGAACAGCCGAAATTTTGGACGAACAAAAGGACAAGCCCCAATTGTGTCGCAACGCCCAAGCACGCCAACCGGTTATAGCCCAACCTATGTTACAATATTGGCTTCTGGCAGTAAGATATACAATCGGGTGAATAGAAGCCAGGACATCACCAGGTATATAAAGTCAAAGGTGCTGGTTGTGGAAGCCACCTGGTGAATCGACTCATCGCACTCAAAGACCAGTCCGGGTTCAACTTTTTAGCGCTTAGAACGAGGATAACGACTATCCGGATCCTCATCAAACAAAACAGGGTCCCCACGGCCGCCCATGTTGGCAAACTCAGCAGGAGGTCGATGAGCAGCGGGAGAGGGCTCGCGACGCTTTTTAGCCTGGCCGGCGTGGTTGTGAATGCGCTTCCCTGCAGCATTCTTTCGGAAAACTTTGACCTGGGACTCGTGGTCTTCCACAACCGTACTGACATCGACGTCATTAATCGAACTAAGTAACGTGCGCTCCCGTTCAATTTTGCGTTTGGAGAAGTCCAGGCTGTCCATTGCACCGGTGAGGCCGTCCGTGCTATCGTTTACGCTTGGGTATTTGCCAGTAAGCCAGGGATGTTCCAGACATTCATCCACTGTAATTCGCTTGTCGACGTTGACTGTCAGCATCCTATCAATCAGGTCCAAAGCGACATCTCCAACAGAGTCCCAGTAAGGCGATGGGTAATCAAAGCGGCCCATCTTGATCTGCTGCGCCAGGTTGTAGGGGCTTTCTGGTGTGTATAGCTCGTCTGAAAAGGGCGGAAATCCGCAAAGGCAAATATACAGAACGACACCCAGTGACCAGACGTCCACGGCCTTTGTGTAACGGCGATGCCGAGACTCGTCCAAAATTTCAGGTGCAACGTCTAAACCCAGTCAGTTGGTGCATACCATGATTAAAATATTGGCACTTACAGCTCGGAGTTCCACACCTATGACCCGTCAGTACGTAAAGTCTAATCAGATATAAGGAACGAAGACTTACAAAGTAGTAGTGAATGAATCCTCACCAATGATTTTGGCAAGCCCAAAATCCGCCAGTTTCACGGACAAGTTCGTATCCGCCAGTAGGATATTTTCAGGCTTGATGTCACGGTGCACAATGCCCCGGTCATGCTGGACTGCGTTAGCCATGGCAAGTAGACAGGACCAAGAACGTGAGGGTTACCAGGTATTTTAGCCCTTCAAACAACTGCACAAACACTTTTCGGGTGTCGCTCTCGGAGAGTTTTTGGTTAGAAACAATGTGGTTAAAGAGTTCACCTTCAGGCGCCAGCTCCAGAACCAAGTAGGCTCCGTCGTGCTCATCAAAGGTATCTTTCAGACACAAGACATTCGGATGATTAACGCTCATCAACAAGGCAATCTCTTGCTGAAGGGTGTCTGCTTGAGATTTCTGAGATTCGCTATGGCGTCGTTCAAAGACCTTGACAGCATATTTAGTACCGGTTGCTCGCTCAACGCAAAGATACACTGTGGCGAAATGGCCTTTGCCGAGTTGTTGTAGAATTTTGTACTGCTGACGGAAACCATTGGTGTCTCTGGTCCGAGGATAACGAAAGACAAACCGAGCTTCGTCGAGAATCGTTACCTCGTCGCCGTCTTCGAGTTCTCGGTGTTTGTTGCGACCTAGGATAGCGTCGTTAACAAAAGTTCCATTGCTAGAGAGGTCCTCGAGCACAGCGACGACGTCTCCATCTCTCGCTTCGTTGAAGACTAAGCAGTGGCGGTTTGAAATAGTTGGAATGTCGAGAATGAGATCTAAGATGATCAATTAGTCTTAGTCTGTGTCGCCTTCTGAGTTTCTTCCTTGTCTATGCTTACCGCATTCTGGGTGTCGCCCAATCAGATATCCGCTCGGAGGCAGGGCTGGAGAGTCTTTACTATCAGGCTTCTTGAGTGATTTCGACTGAGATTTGGTACTCTTGTTTGACGTGGCTGTCTTCGTTGTAGCTGGTTTGGTGCATGGGCTTGTTTCACAATTGTTTCTCTTCCTTAGAACTAGTGGTTTGCCGACATTATCGACGGGGATTAAATAGCCCCAAACGCCCTCAGTGGCTTCGTCTTCCACATCATCAGCAAACGCACGAGGGGGGTAGACGAATTGGGAAAGCGCCTGTGTGTCTCCCGGGGGAGATGAGAAGACCTCGGACGCAGGAGTATGGCGTCCCTCGGGCGTTGCAGTCACGTCTTTATAGAGATCCGTAGCGGTCGAGTCGTGGTGTGTCAATGGGGTCGGAAGGTAGGTCTTCTCGACAGGCGTCGCCCCGGGGTTTGCTGTGACCTGTGAAGAGATACGTTCTGATCGTCGTCGCGGCTTCTTCGGATCCTGTGCCTGGTTATCCAAGCTCACCTACAACACCCAGAGTGATTAGCGACAGTAAATCGATGTGCGAAAGAACAGAGAATGGAAGTGCGCGCCGTACTCTCCCGCGTTTCAACGAGCTCTTCTCATTCTGAGGGGCCATTGTTGCAATTCCCCCCAGCGTAGCAAAGATCGAACCTTTCTGCGACGCGGTGCAAAGGAATGGCGAGGACCTTGGGCGGTTGTTTTGAAATTCTAGGATTTGTCGGCAGAAAATCTCATGATCTAGCCAATAACAACAAATGGCGGGGGGGTTTTTTTTTGCAGGGCTCGAACGCAGGAATAGCAAATGCCAGCGACTAGTGGATGCTGGACGAAGACATCCAGGCTGTGGTGGTGACAGCCTGCCTGGGGTGGGCCCACCAGCACGTTACTGCTATTCCCAGGCAGGCAAGGCATGGGACTAGCAGATGAGGCTGAACTTTGAAAGCCGCTGCCAACAGATCGATTTTCCTTTCGCACCCGCGTAGTTTTCGCGTACGGAGTAATTATGTACTTTCGGATGAAGACAGGCCCTTGAGGATTTTCAGACGAGCAAACCTATCACATCAGTCGTGGAATTAATTTCATATATATGATCTCCAGTCGCCTAGCATGGCCGCTCTACCAAGGCGACAACGCTGGCAGCCAACTTGCAAGAACAATGACGCAGGCCCAATGTTTCCATAAAAGTCCAGTTATTTCACCGTTCTATAAAGGCATCGTAAACAATTCTGTCCTCTATCACCATTAATATGACTCCGCGCCGCGTACTCGGTGTTCCGTATTCGGGTTAGCGTTCCTATTCGGGAATAGCGATACAGTGTCTTGGCAGCCATAATACGCGCCTCATACAAACAGAACATACGCAGTGATCAGGAATCTGCAAGTTTTCACACAAATTTAATAGGTCTCTTTTAAAGAAGGGCCTTGTGTAAAGCACAAGTTGTAAATTGTAACTTGCAAGGAACTCTTAATATACATATTATATACAGTCGATGTCGACGCCGAGGAACGCGCCACGAGTAATTTTCCGGGCCCCACCCGGCGCCCCGTGATTGGTCCCAGGGAATCGACAGGGCATGTGCAGCCGCGGAGCTCATCTGTCTCCAAGTCAGGCAGGCAGGACATTCGACTGTACAAAGTCAGGAGCGGCTCTCGCAAATGCCCTGCTAGCCCAGCAGAGACCTCGACTGGCGACTGTTTGCAACTATTCCCATCCAGCCTAAATGCTTTCTACGTTGTACAATGGATGCGTAAGTATTGGCTTGCCTTTTTTCCACCCGAGGCCGTTGTGAGCGTGTACTAATAATCGTGTGTGTGCTAGATCTACAACGAATATCAGACGCGCAGCGTTTGAGCGACTTGCTGCCTTCGAGGCTTCCAATCCGGGCCAGGGCGATAATGGACGGAGTGTCGCACCGCTTCTCAGTGAATACAAGCCAAAGGACCTGCTGAATGGTGTCCTCAAGGGACAGCCCCCAGTCTCGCAGGTTCCCATGGTTTGTTTGTCGCAACCCAAATCGAAGCGCTCCCTCTCCGGCTGACTTTGTGTGGCAATCAGACAATTCGAGAACTTGAAATCCTCCTCGCGCTGGCCAAAAGCTCCCCGAACGTTATCAAGCAAGATCACGCCCTCCGGCTCGTGTCGCAACTTGCCGAGTATCTGCCAGAATCGCACAGCCAAGTGTTTCAATCTTCGCCACTCCTACTCGATATAGAAAATTCGCCGTGGGAAGAGTTGACACGAAGCCTGACAGAAGCCCTCTTGTCGCTGACTTTGAAGCATGCATCCGTTCGCGAATCTGCCAACAAGGCGATCAGCGAGTATTTCAGCAACTACACCCAGGCAATTGAAGCTTCGGGGTCAACCCCCAACCGGCAAGCTTACCCGGAATCGCGTTTTGACTCGACAGAAATCCTAATCCTGACTGTTTCGTTGGTTGGTTTTCTGGAAGGCGCTTCTCGCTTCACTCACGTGTGGTCTGCGCGAGAGAAATCAGGCATAATCCAATACTTGCAGGATATTCTATCGGAGGATTTCCTTATTGCCGTCGAAACAGCAGCTTCCAAGCTTCGTAACCAATCCATATCTGACTCATCTCTACGAGAGTGGCGCAAATATTCCCGAAGATATGCTTCCCAGGGACGGCCCCTCGGTTCCATGTTGCTACAACAAGCCTTTACCCGGTTCATCAAATCTTGTACAACAACGACCGTCTTGGGATCCCCCAATTTGGATGACTTAGCCTTGTTGAACAAGTATAACAGCGGCTATATAAGAGCGGCGAAATATCACGATGATGATGAAAGCACCCTTGTGCAGAGTCTCACCAGCATTATTGCAGATAAGGTTCAATTTCTGCAAGACGGGGCAGATTATTTGCAAATTGGTTCACCATGGCAGCAAGGTCTCGCTTTCTCTACCAAAGCTTCTACCTTAGTTGCCTTCTTGAACTGTACTATACTGGACCCGGACGCCGCCGATACTGATTTGTTACTGTCGTGGCTTGAGGATACGGTGACTGACGCAACCGAAATGGCTAATTCTGTCCTGGCAACTACCGTGCTCACTATTGCTGCGGCTACTGCGAGGCTATATCCAGCACATGCTTCCAATCTTAGCCAGTCACTCTTGAAATTCGTTGTACATGGCAATACGTATTCTTCAGTCGCCTCGGTCGCCGCCGATTGTCTCACCAAGGTTCTCAGTCTCCTGTCTCAAGACTCTGTGATTACCACTCTATATTCACTCGGAAATGCTCTCAGTCCAGCAGCTGTAAATGCTGACCGAAATGGCCAAATTCCCGTGGAGTCTCCTGAAAACAATAGCACTCTCGACACATATTATTCCAACGCCGAAAGTGTTATATCTTTGCCTGGCAACAGTGAAGAAGAAGCCGCGGTAACTCATCGCAACGTCATCCACACCATCGTCAACATAGCTGTTGGATGCGCAGACGAGAATCTGGCAGCTCTGGCCCAGTCCATGCTTCTTCAGAAAATTGGCAAAATTAACATTATTGTAGATGCATATATCATTCAAGAAACGGCAAAGTTGGTACTCGCCAGCAGACACACGGAATTCCAGCTATTGCTAAAGTTTTATGCCCGTCTTTTTCAAGAGGGTACCCTCAGAGGCCACAGCATCATCGTGGATGCAGTACATAATGCAAGGCTCTACCTTTCGTGTAGCCTGAGTAGAAGTCCATCCCACTTCAGTATCTACCTCGTTCATTTGCTGGAAAGGATCATCAGCAAGGGCGACGTGACAGATCTTGAGCACCACAAGCAAAAGGACGTATCGCTGTCACCAGATGATATTACCCCGTTCTTGAAGCCCCTCGGACTTCTGTTGTCGTGGGAAAGCGAGACCGCAAGCCAGTTAAATGACGTTTCTTATGACGAAGACACTGCTGCTTTGTTCCGTGACGCTTGGTTTAATATCGCTGTGCATGGTATCTCCTTCAAGTCTGACATCGGAAAGCGATATCGTGATGAACTCCGCGCCATTGCAGCAAAGTCTCCTCCGCTAGTCCCTGAAAACCGCGCTGAAATTCTGGAGAGTGATGTGGAGCTCAACATTATCCTTAGACGCGGTGTTACGCCTCAGCGGACCATTGAACAAAAGAAGTTGCTGTCCAATGAGCTTCCAGAGCGCGAATCTGATATCAAGCGACTCAGCTACCAACAAGTCATTTTTTTGAATGCTAGTCTACTGATAGAAACCCTTCGAGCATCACGTGGAGACTGCAACAAGATTTTGTTGTATTTCCTGGATCCGACTCTGAATTCGTCCGAAATAGGTAGCTGTATGGCTGCCATTGCCGATAAAGTTGTCGCCACATATCTGTCGATAACTGTCACTGGCAAGGATCAAGATTTTTCTGCCCCGAACTTAGCGAATCAGCTTGCAGAGATCTTTGTTTATTGCTGTCACCGTATTCACAGGGTTCAGGAGGCTGCTTTGTCTTGTGCCAGCAAGATAATTAGCACGTCTCCGTCCTCTCTATGTGATAGAAAGTCTCTGTTTGTGCTATTCGATCTTCTCACCATCATGTGGTCATCATGCCTTGAAAACGAGCTTGACGAGTTTGGATGGAAGCCCACTTTTACGAAAGGCAATGTGCAAGTCGAACTCTCTGACAACTACGAGTCGAGGAAACGCACTTTGGCCTCGTTCCGTGTTCAAGCGAGAAATTGGGTAACAATTGCGATCAACCTCGCTCCTTTAGACGTAAAGGGTCTTCTGCAGGTGAGCAAAATGCGTCCATCATTTTGATTATTAATTTACTAACCCGTCTTAGACGTACCTTTCTGAAGATGAGGATGACGACGAGTCCTATGGTCCCATCTCACTCGGACGCTCGTTTGCTTTGGAGATGGTAGCTTTAATTCCCCAGAGTGATCTACGATTGGGTATGATTTGATGAACGAGAACTATCAAACGCGTCGCTAATACTTTTATTGCCCCAGGTGCTATTGACAAGTACGGTGTTGAAAATATTAATTTTGCCTCGGATTTCGTTGCACAATATACCGCACGACAAGAATACAGGTTCTCGGAGATTTCTGTCAAAAACAAACACACAAAGGGTCGATCATTGAGTAAGCTTCAGTGGATGAATTATATTAGAGTCTTTACTAATCTAGACTTCAAGTTACAAATGGAACAAGCGATTCTATACGCCAGCCTGTCAAAGCTATCGAGGAAGATCTGGAGCAGCTCTCTTATCGCCTCTCCACCGGGGTTGAGGGGTTCGGCGACGAAGTGCGCGAAGCTCTGAGGAATGCCTCGACCCTCCTTTGTAGAGACATGGAGATTCAGCCAGCAATCATTCACTTCCTGGTTGGTATACCATTCCAGATTTTCACCAAGGAATCGATCAAGTTTGGTATATCAGTGTGGCTGGGCGTTATTCACGAGAACCCGGAAACAGAATCCAGAATCTTGACAGAGATAGCAGAAGCTTGGGAAAGGACTGTTTCGAGAAAAAAGGGGATATTCGATCCCTTTTTTGAGTAAGCCACCAAGAAACCAACCCCCCCCCCTTTTTTTTGACAAAAATAATAACATATATCAGTCACCCGGACCCCTTTTTCACAAATATTGAGCTGCTCCCTTCGGACAAGGCATCACTCCTTCGGCAACAACACAAGGCCCAGGATATCCTGTCGCCACATTTCCGCATTTTGCAATTTTTGGGAAGCCATTTTAACGCCATTCGCCTGGGCAACCCCCATTCTCAGCGAGTTTTTTCGCGGATGATCCACGGTACCCTAATTGGCTTGAAACACACCAGCAGCCACCCACTGGCACGAGAAGTCCACTTCCACATAATCCTTCTAGCACTGAAGATAATTCAGTACTCGACGGCCCAGAGTGACAGGTATAAGTGGAAATTGAAGGATTTGGCTCTTTCCGCTGCTCTTGCCTGGTTCAGATTCCCTCCAAGGTTGGTTTATATTGTATTTACCCCAGGCTGTATTCTTTTTTTACTCACGTTCAATATAGGTGGTCATTGGGTGGTAACCGCCTGCAAATCAAGGCCGAGGACAGATTGCTGGGGGATGTTGAGGTCAGTCTCAAGAACCTCGCTAATCTAGGCTCTACCAACGTGGGACCTCGCAAATCATTGAAAAGCAAGCAAGAGCTTCTTCAGATTCTAATTGAGAATGAACGCATGCGTATAAGAGTCTGGCTATTCCCTCTGGAACAGGACCGAAAGGGTTACATGTCGACCTTTGGAGGAAAGAGTCAACCAGAGGTTAGTAATCTCTGACATCTGTTGTTTTGCTTTAAACTAACGTAAAAAACAAAGGCCATTGGCTCCCTGCTTCGAATTGCATGGAATGAAGATCCCAGCTTAGCTCTACAGATAGTGACTCGCTTCCCTTCGCCAAAGATCCGAAATGACGTTCGCTGGCTGATTCTCAACTTCCCTGAGAAAGCAATGGACGTTCCCGAGAGTCTTGAAGTAATGCTTGGCTTGACTTTACCATCTGACGTTTCTTTCCAATTGAAGGTTCGTGCGCTCTTTGTTTTGATATTCCGACCAAGAAAGAAATTTGGTCTAACATGATCGCAGTATCTCTTGTATTGGACTCCTGTTGCGCCTATCGAAGCATTGACATACTTTTTACCGGCCTATGGCAACCACCCGTTTATTCTCCAGTATGCCATGCGAGCCTTGGAGAGTCATTCGATCGATGTCAGGTTCTATTTTGTCCCACAACTTGTCCAAGCCTTGCGATACGACGCCCTGGGCTATGTTGAACGGTATATCTATGAATCAGCCAAGCTTTCGCAGCTATTCGCACACCAAGTGATTTGGAACATGAAAGCGAATGCTTACAAAGACGAGGATTCCCAGATTGTATGTCTCCCTCAATTATTCTCCTGGTTTTGTATATGGGTTGCTAATTTCTGGATAGCCCGATTCCATTAAGCCTACTTTGGATAGCTTCATGGACCGATTGATCTCGAGTTTCTCGACGGAAGATCGAAACTTTTATGAAAGAGAGTTCTCTTTCTTCAATGAGATCACAGGGGTTTCTGGAAAATTGCGACCGTTTATCAAGAAGAGCAAGCCAGAAAAGAAGCAGAAGATTGAAGAGGAATTGCGAAAGATCAAGGTTGAAGTCGGCGTTTACCTACCAAGTAACCCCGATGGCATTGTTGTTGGCATTGATCGCAAGTCCGGTAAACCATTGCAGAGTCATGCAAAGGCTCCGTACATGGCCACATTCCGAATCCAAAAGAACAAGGCGATAGAAAAACCAGCAATTGATCAGCACTTGTTAGAGGAGGAGGATGCGGCCACGCCTACTACTCCAACATCAACCGAACAAGCGTCTGAGACCTATGAAGTTTGGCAGTCGGCCATCTTCAAAGTGGGCGATGACTGCCGCCAGGATGTGTTGGCGCTGCAATTGATTGCAGCTTTCAGGAATGTGTTCAACTCGGTTGGCCTTGACGTTTGGGTTTTCCCCTACCGGGTGACAGCCACAGCGCCTGGCTGTGGTGTGATTGATGTGCTACCCAATTCGATCTCTCGAGACATGCTCGGTCGTGAAGCAGTCAACGGGCTCTACGACTACTTTGTATCGAAATACGGAGGTGAAGAGTCGACGCGGTTCCAAGAAGCACGAACAAACTTCGTCAAGAGTATGGCCTCGTACTCGGTCATTTCGTATTTGCTACAATTCAAGGACCGTCACAACGGCAACATAATGATTGACGATGCAGGACACATCATCCATATCGACTTTGGTTTCTGCTTCGACATCGCTCCCGGCGGTGTTCGATTTGAGCGGTCACCGTTCAAGTTGACCTCGGAGATGGTGGCAGTGATGGGTGGCGGACAACACGTTGCCAACGGCGGTTCTTCAAGCAGCTTACATTTGCCAGGCACTCACAGCCACGATCCCACATCGACACAGGCATACCGATGGTTCGAGTCGCTCTCGGTCAAGGCGTTCCTAGCATCGCGCCCGCACGCCAACAAGTTCATCCAGATCGTGACGATGATGCTCGACAGCGGGCTGCCGTGTTTCAAGCCTGACACTATCAAGAACTTTCGTGATCGGTTTGTGCTGGAGAAGAGCGAGAGGGAGGCAGCCGACTACATGCGCGAGTTGGTCCGCAAGAGTTATCTCAGTTTCTCGACCAAGGGTTATGATCAGTTCCAGCTGATGACCAATGGTATTCCTTATTAGTAGCAGTATATAGAGAGAATATGTAGTTAATAATTAGTTAATCAGTAATTTATCAGATATTACATCTCAGACTAGAACATTGAAAGTTTACATCAATAATTTTCTATCGTATATCTATTAGTGCTTCCAGTCTTTCAGTCTCACTATATACATCTTTCCACTCATGGAATACAACCCCCTCTACTCCATCGTCGGAGCAAACTTCGACCGCTGTCGAATCGACCTGCCATATTTATAAAAGACAAACGGAATCGGGGCAAGAACTACAGCAACTCCTCCGATGAGAGAGCCTGCACCACCCACACTCAGGGTATCAAACATGTATTGCGTAAACAACGGCGATGCCGCCGCGCACGCAGATCGAGCTACCGTGTTGGCAGCCAGGGTCGAAGCAGCAAACAACATATACGTGTCAATCAGGTAGTTGACATACGAGACGAAGATCACCAAAATCGAAGCCGACAGAAAAGTGCCTGCAATTGTTGGCACAATCCAATGTACCGAATTGAATTCTGCAGTCCAGGCAAACCAGAAGATGGTGATTGCAAATGATATCCCGCCAATCATGGCCACTGGGAGTCGGTCTTCGGGGGTTCTGGGACGATAGCTCGCAGTAAGTGTTTGTCTTTTCTCTCTTATGCTGAGGAGGTATATGAACAATCCTCCCAAGCACCCGCCTACGACCACTCCAAGAAGCGGCAATTCCCCAACTCCAGCGTTCCAACCTCTCTTTTGCTGAAACACGATTGGATAGATGCTGAAGAGCATATACAGCAGGGTATAAACGACCGAGTAGTATATCGCAACCAAAAAACTGATAGGATCGACCAATATTTTCCAAGGTCTGATCAATGCAGCCTTGAAGATAGACCCCAACCGCCGATCTGTGGCCTCGACGGGAGCGATTATATGGCTGTTGTTCTCGGGGTTGTGTTTGCGAATCGTTCGAGCTTTGTTCAGCAAGATGATGCTAGGTAGGGTTTCGGGAATGGTGAAGAGGAGCAACTCCGTTACGCCGGCGAGCCAAAGCAGAACGTAAAAAGTCCATCGCCAGGATTCCTTCAACTCTAAAAACCCAGAGACCACGGGGCCTAAGGCTGGACCAACAAAAGTCATGATTGAAAACAGGATCATGGCATTGCCTCGCTCAGTGGGATTCCATATGTCTCCGAGCACACCGGGCGTGTTGGAGAGCGCGGAACTAGCGAAAGTGCTGGAGAAAAAGCGACCAAGTAATAGACCGGCAAAGCTCGGCGTGAAAGCGCAGAGGAAGTTGAAGATTAAGTAAAGGGTGAAGGTTATGTAGAAGATATAGCGACGGCTGTTGTGTCAAGTAGCCAGTCAGTGAGATGGTATGGGACTAGAAAGGCGTATACATGAAGAGACTGCTAAAAACTCACCCATAAAACTCCGACAACGGTGCCCAGATCAAAGGACCGGCGCAGCAGCCCAAAAGAAACATTGTAGTAACCAAGCCAGCAGCCTCGCCTGAAACATGAAGATCCTGGCTAATGCCGTCAAGGGCTCCGGACGGTGCTGATGAAGCAAATGTGGCATTCACAACGAAGAGAATAGAGACTCCAGTGATGTAGCATTTTCGTTTTGCTGACCAGTTCTTTGGATTTGAGGGGTCATCAGGTGCAAAATCGACATGTCCATCTGCGTTTAGGAATGGTTTTTCTGCCATTGTCTGGTGAAATTTGGGTGAGAGTTTGGGTCTGGAGAGCGCGAGGGAAGCTTTCCAGTATAAATTAGGGCAACATCTGCTAATAAAAAGAGAAATTAAGAATGGAGATGGAAAAAGCTGGAACCAGGAACATTTTGAACCTTTGTAATGGTCTTTCTCAAAATATTAATAACACGAAGAGTCTATCCACAAAGCCAGCACTACCCAAATAGCTAGTTTCTGCTACGATTTCAGGCCGGATAACTATGAGGAATTTCGTGACCAGTTAGCCAAAGAGCCAGCCGAAAAGCTCACTAACAATCTTCATGAACGGTCCCAAAGCTAGCAAAACACTAAGGCCCTTTCTAGATATTGGTGTTGGGGGGTCAATAATAATTGATAAGCAGCTTTTTATGGGCCAACGCTAGGGCTTTTCTGGTAATTGATGTGGAATACTAATTGATAAATAGCCTTTTCTTCTGGTTTAGCACCAAGGCTCTTTTTAGTAGTTGGTATGGTATACTAATTGATAAGTAGCTTTTCTCGTACAAGATCAAGCCCATTTCCAATAATTGGTATTAGAGCATGGTATTCTCGGTTGATAAGCAGACATTTACTGGTAGATATTTGGAGCATAACTATTCCAGATGTCCTCAAAATCCTCCAATTATTACCCGTCTAACTATTCCACGTCTTCCAATCCATTCATTGCCTCCTAAAGGACAAAAAAGACAGTAAAACAACACCACTCACAGTCAAAAAAAAACACTGACCATGTCCGCTGCAAATGCCATGACTTTCGCAATCGCTACCCAAAAACGCCGTACCATCCGCGCCCTCCAACCCATTTCGCCCATCTCAGACAATAACATCATCGAAATCGCCTCCAACGCGCTTCTCCACGTGCCTTCGGCATTCAACAGTCAATCTACTCGCCTCGCCATATTTTTATCCGAGGCTCACCGCAAGCTCTGGTCTATCACAGGGACAACTTTTGAAACACATCTCGGTGCCGAACGTTACAAGTCCACCGGGTTTGCAGACAAGATCGCCGCGTTCATTAAAGGTTACGGCACAATCCTATTCTGGGATGACGCAGAGGTGGTCGAAAAGATGAGGAGTGGTGCGTCCGAGGTTTATAAAGACAAGGTAGACGAGTGGATGCATCAAAGCAACGGTATGCATCAGTATTACCTCTGGGTTGCGCTGGCGGAGCAAGGGTTTGGTGTTAATGTGCAGCATTACAATCCGCTGATTGATGACGAGGTAAGAAAAGAGTGGAATGTCGGTAAAAATTGGAAGTTGAGGGCTCAGATGGTCTTTGGGTTGCCCGAGGAGGGAACCGTTGTGGCAGAGAAAGAGCAGAAGCTACCAATCAAGGAGAGATTGAAGCTCTTTGGTGCCGACGGGAAGGGAAAGCCGTGAGAGATTTTGTCTTGGACCGAAATTGTGTAGATATTTTGCTGTGGTTTTCATTTCCCCTGACCGTCGATCACAAGACATAGAGTACCTCCGGACACCTTGAGACTGAAATCCTTCTGGAAGTGATCAGACAACCTGGTAGAAAGCCTGAATCATACTTGACCAAGCACAAGCTTTGATTGCTTTAATTATTTTGTCCCTGAGCAGCTACCAAGGCGTGTAGCTCCTGGAGATCAATAGAGACTTTCAGCGTTGTGTCGTGACTAGTCCCCAAAGCCTTCTCAAACCCAGTCAATGCACGCACATACATCTCCTCTGCCTCGACAAATTTTCCTTGCTCAGCATAAAGCTTACCAATGTCATTGACGGTATCTAATGTAGTGATATGTTCCGGTCCCCAGGCCTTTTCCTTTGCTTTCAGGGCGCGTAGATACAGCCGGATTTCTTTGGATAATGGGTCATCCTCTGAGGGACGGCTTGATGTGTTCTGTATGAGTGGTAGTGTTGGAGGATTACTTGCTTGTTTATGACTAGGTAGACGGTCTGGCAAAACCTCTGTGGCTGGATCTGAGGTGATTATATTTGCAAGCGGATTGAAATGGTGCATAGGTATTTGATTGAGGACATTTGGCGCCGGTGGTTGAGCTCCAGTGAGCGAGTTTGTCCCTGAGTCTGGAACCTCGAGATTGTTTTGAATATCTGCAAAATTCAGTATTACTAATGAAAGGGTTATAAATCGCTGCAACTAACCCTGAAAAAAACGCTGGGCCCAATCCGGGTTGCACGCGGTGAGATGAGTATAATATGTCCCCCACCTCGCATTCGGCCCTTTGTTCTCAAAAAAGAAATCACATTTGCAAAGAGCAGCAGGATTGCCTGCTAGAGTTTTAATATCCGGTAGAGGAAGAAAAGTCACCAATCCGACAAACGCATTGACTGTGATGTTGCTTAGATCGAGCCCGTCGGGACTCGGGGCATAGCGAGCTGCGGCCGTCACTTTTACAGACTGCGGCGTGCACCTTACGACTCGATTGTTATGGAACCTGGCTTGCAAGAGGTTTAAGGCGGCGACACCTCGTTTCGCCTCGTCTAAGCGCGCTGATAAAGCGTCGGCGTAAAGCGAGAGCTTATTGAGTTGGTCCAGATCACATTCAATGAAGGGAAATTGGATGGCTGGAACGTTGTGGAAGAAAAAATGATCAGCCATGGTTCTTCAGTCGCACGAACGAGGGAAAACGCTTGGGCATAATTCGATGTCAATTGGGATATTATTGTCCTATATCAATTCCATATTCGCTCGCGATGCCATCTACTGGTGGATGGATCTAGCACGGCGATTGCTGACGGAACGGCGCTAGCACACGGCCTGCAGATCGCCCACGCTAGCACGCGGATGATGAATCAGAGTCTATGCCGTATTTCCGTTGATATATATGTACTCGCATATGCTACAGTTTTAATCCATAAATTCCCCCGTTACTGGGATGGTAAATATTGAAGCAAAAAAAAAAAAAGGTATTCGATGAATCAATCTTGGACAAATATGCTTTACAGGACAACATGACCTTGAGCTAAACAAAGAAAAAACCACAACGCCGCTAACGTCCAGCTAAATATAAAGAATCACTAATGCCATAACAACTCTCAAACAGACCAGACGCTTAGCATTGCAACTTTCAATGAAAGAGCAGAGCGTCTGGTCAAAAGACTATGCTGCAAGTCGATTTCACCCAGTGAAAAGTCTGTGGTCTGGTTTGTACTTTCACAAAACCGTATGCAATTTCAAACTCCTGGCCGGCAGGATAAATTTTGTAGTCAAGTGAGGCTTTGGGACACTTGCAGGTGTCGACACCTTACTGAGATCCAGCTAAATGGGTAGTAGCCTATAGCGTTGACAATAAGAGACACGTCGCCTACAATAATAGCAATGACGGCTAGTCCATAAAATCGGCACGGAGAATTTTCTCTTGGAAAAAGTCTGGCTTGTTCTGCCTCGACTCTCTAGGCAGCTCCCGCGTAGGCTGCTCCATGATGGCAATAGAAGCAGCTCGTTGGTGGCGAATCTGCGGGTCATTGCTCATCGCTGGCTGGTGGCCTTGCGGAGAGGTAGAGAAGCCGCCGCCAATTGAAGGGGCACGTTCGGCTCTGTTTCGAAGAGCAGCGGACCAGTTGAAGCCCTCGCCTGTAGGTCGCCATGACAGGTTAGATTTCTCATTCGTAGGAATATTTTTGCTAGTACTTGCAACAGCAGAGGGTGATTCAGAAGGATGTTCTTTGACAGTGTGGGTTGACGACGGGGTGTTGCGCCTCGTCGCCGGAGAAAATGATCCAGAAGAGGAGTATCTACCATTTGCAGAACCATTTCCGCCACGGGCCTCGCGTAATGCTTGGGCCCCGAACGACGCCCGCCTGGCAAAGGGCGAGGTTGGGTGGTTCGCCGATGGGCTCTCGCTATCGTCTACGGCATCTTCATAGCTGGCCGCGCTCGACAGACTCTCGCGTCGCCCAGGGAAGTTGCTGAAAGGAGAGGTCTGCGTGGGAGAGCCAGACAAGCCTAAGGTTGTAATCGACATGCGCCGTTGGTTTGCAGAGGCTGCAGCGGTGGTGATGGGGCCGGGGAACGAAGAGCTGTTGTTGCCGCTGGTGTTGCTCATGGTGGCGCCGTTGTGTCTCGAGAAAAAGGATCCTGGAGTTAAGGAGGTGCGACGGCGAGGTGGTGGGGATGATGTTGGTGAATTTTCACGATTCGTGGACATGACCCGGTAATTTATTTAGTTGGTTGGAGGTGCTGGTGTTGTGCGTGTGCTTGGATAGAAATAAGAGATATGGGAATCGAAAACAAGTAACGTAGGTGTTTGTATAAGGCCGACACAGAGCCACAATAATTTTGACGGCCTTGTTTAGGGCATTGCGCAATGACGTCAAAGTACGGTCGATCGATAAAGAAAGGAGGGAAAGATAGCGGTGAAATTATATGGATATCCAGGAGTCCGAGTGTCTTCTTCTTTGTTCCCCGAACGAGTGTTGGTTGGGATGGTAAATCTAGCGAACCCCCTCAAAAAGTAAGTAAAGCAGATTCGACGGGCGGGGATTCGATTGCACTCAAGCCAAAGTCCTTACCGAGAGATAGATAGCGATGAAGCGGTGGAGTTGTTGTTTACACAGCGATGGAAGAAAGGAATGGGATGAGGACAGGCAAGGAGGGAGAGAAGAGGCAAGATGTAATGGCGGCGTCAGAAGGGGGACAGGCAGGCCAGGTAGGCAGGTCGTCCGTAGTAACAGCTCTGGCCGTGGAAAGAGCAAAGGCGGGGAAGCCCAGTAACGCTCGGCCGCGGAGGGTGGGCGCGGGGACCCACCACACCACGGATCTGGCCTATCAAATGGCAGAAGGTCCTTTCGACCCTCTTCCGGCCACATCCATCGCCGTGGCACTAATTGCTCCCAAGAACCTACTTTTGGCTGCCTAGGAAGCTTCTGCTATAGGTAGTCAAAGTTTAAGATCTCGCTGTTGGACGGGCATTGCGCTGCAGCATTTTCGGTGGTGAAGAGAGCAACCGCCCATCGACGCTAGAATCGGGCCCCAGGCACCAGCCCTTCACATGCCGGCCGGTGCTCCCCTCCAACGCTCCATAGTCTGTCCTTACTACGTCGACCATCACAGGCTTCACAGCTGCATAACTGCCAGCAGCACTAGGCCGCTTTGGGAGCTGGTGGTCCTGGTGACTAAGCATGATCTGACGGATCACCGCAGTTGTGGGGATTTTATCGCCCGGTGATTGGCTCCCCCACAACATCACGAATTTGGCTGTTGGTGGAGTCAGCTCACCGTAGCCGGATGCGGCCTAGCAGCGTGTATGTGCAACGTGCTGTACTCGATAGCATGGCCATGTTAATAATCAATAATACTATCACTCTATCATAATAAGCCTTATGTTAACCACAGCAACATCTGATGCCAGAGCCCGAGCTGGAAAGAGACACTGCGTAATACGCTCTGCATCGACCCAATGGCCTGGCTACCTGTCGAGTCTATGACGTCCTCGACCAGCGACGCTGAACTTTGAAGAGTCAAGTTTCCCCGTCCCCGGTCAACCGCTCGATCGGGATCGTCACGTCTGGTTCTAGTGTTGTTGGGACGGCACAAGCGCACCACTAAATTTACATCACCGGTGAACACAAATGCGGCCACGACCACACTACCACCTACTACAGTAACTAGGAGCCCCGGATCAGTGAATCGGAAATCCTGGGGTTGCTTGCCACTTGTTTCAAGACGGAATGGCTATGCTGCATATTTGTAGATCGCTCACAACCAAGTAGGGGGGGTTACTCACGTCGCTTTGGTTGCATCGTCGACGTGTATTTAAGAGGGTGACACTATTGTTTCCTTGCTTTGTTTATTTAGCCCAAGGTAGCAAAAATTCAATTAAACCAAGCCAAGCATGCAAGCCAATTTCAACATCTGATAAAAATGAGGGGAGGTGGGGTTCCTGAAGGAAACAAGCCTAAACCATTTCCAGTCTCATCATACCTTATTACTACAACAATATAGTCGTCTACATAATTGAGATTTTGAAAGATGTTGTTTAATATAAAAAGTATGTACAAGTAAATATGAATCCATATGTATACAGGTTTAAAATACGTGGTTTTCAAATGTTAAGTCAACCAACCAAGATAAAGTTGAGAAGGAGATGAGAGAATTGATTTCATCACAGAATGTTTACATATCAAATTGATCAATTGATGCATGTAGATATAAAAACTACAATGAAGATGCCTTGCTTTCTGGATATCTATCTCCGACATATGGAGGGCAATAGAACATAAAAAACGAAGGAAATATGAATTCTCTTTTAAAAAAATCCATGTTCCCGCCGAGATAAACACATCTCTCTAGTTTGAAAAAAATCGCTATTCTTTGTTTCTCTTTCATGTCGATTCATTAACGATTGAAAGTTTACCCCTTCCTCAGGCTGCGTGTACTGCCAATTTCGATATCCGTAATTTCCAATGTCCATGCCACTAGTTCGCTACCCACCAATGCCCCTCAATACGGTCTCTGGAAACCAATTCCAGCCACTCCGCTCGACGGTGTTGTTGGCCCAAGGAGATGGGGATGAAACAACTGAGTCAGCCTCCTTCCGACACTGGGCTCGATCTCAGTGCCATCGCGAGCGATTTTGACCTCTCGGTTGGCATTCCAGGGATTGCGCAATCCACGCGTACGGTAAAACGGGACACGATCCGTCGACATCCATTGGATTCGAAAGGGCTTTCCTAGAGACTGTGCACCTGTGGCCCCGGGTTCGTCAGGTGCCTCGGCGACACCTTTTTCGCTCCGAGAGATATTTGCATCTACGCTGGGGTCCTCCTCCTCATCATCAACATCATCACCATCGATGTTGTTATCTTCCGGGACACTTTTCTCCTCCTCCTCATCGTCGTTGTCGTCTTCTGATGAATCCGCTTCCCAGAATATCGTCCCGCGAACCGAATCATCGATGATACGTCCTTTCGGGGCTGTCGCCGTTGCTTCTGTTGAGGTCACCTCAAGGTCATCGACTTCAGCCAGAACATTCTCAACACGCGATGGCGCCTCAAGAGCGAGAGAGCCGTCATCGACGATAGGAGAAGCCATCCGGGCGTAGCCAAAGTATTCCCCGGACTTGTTGGCTGAAAATATGAGGTACACATTGTCTGCAGACTATCGCGTAAAAGTTAGTGTCAGGAGGCAAAGAATCAAGGCAAACAAGAAACTCACCTCGTATGCTTCGTTCAAAGTCACTTCGTTATGAGTCTGCGTTGCCCATACGCCGCTTTGGCGGCTCCCCTCGAGATCCTCGACAGTGAGACTCTTGACGATAAAGAATCGCTCAGGCACGCGTGGCCGTTTCCGTGCGGGGCTCGCAGTGCCATCTCCATCTGTTGCAGAGTGCAACAGGCTGGCATCGTCGTGGACTGTAAAGTCGGCGCTGGTGTTGACGGCCGGCAGGGAAGGAGCAGGAGGAGGTTGAGTCGAACCCGGCACGGTCACCCCCTTCCGCAGGCGGCACACTAACCTCACGCCGTGGAAGCGAGAGTCATGGAACCGCGTGACTGCCGCCGCACAGGCGTCTTCGCTCTTGTAATTCACGAACGCGCAGTTACTCTTTGCTATCAGGAACACACTTTCGATATCACCTGTTGCATCCCGGGAAAAATGATCCTTGAGGTCGATCACACTCGTTGCTGGCGGGAGATTGCCAACCCACAGAGCATGCCCAGACTGCTTCGGTTTCCGCGGCGGACCGCGTGGTGCACTGGACACAGCTGTGAAGGGCCCTTGCAATGCTGTCCGTTCTTCTGTACACGTTGCAGGTTAGCCAGGTATTGCCTCCGACTTAGCGCGGTGAAAGAACTGAATATATACCTAGACTATTCAAAGAACCTCCCCATGACGGCTTCATAGGAGAGGACCCGTCGACGATTGTTTGTGACACATCATAGTTTGCCGCAGAAACCCGTCTTTCTATCTCTCGTCTCGGCGGTGTTTGCGTCAATTGAGGGGAGTGGTAATCGTTCGTGGCCGTTCGGTTTACTTCAAATCCGGTGTTGTATGCGGGGTGCTGCGAGTAATACGACGGACTATACATTCCCGACTGTGCTGGAACCGTATTGCCAGCTTGATGTGGCGGATGATATGTTGCATATCCCTGAGGATGCTGCTGCATATAGGGATGATTCTGGTATCCTGGCGAATAGGGTACGTTGTACATGGATTGCCCTGGATTATGGCCCATGTACGGCATTTGTTGAATGGGATATATGATCCCTTGCGATTGATGTGTTTGGATATACTGTTGTTGAACGTTTGACTGCCCAAACATACCGCCAGTCTGGTACGGGGGCAATGCAGGGTTCATGTCGGCCATATTCAGTGGTATCGACTTCTTTTCACGGCTTGGACGAGGTGCATATTGATGCGACCCTGCGTGGTATTCTCCGCCGGAAAGTCGAATTGTGGGATTCGCAGAGTTTGTTGACCTTGCAGGTTCTTGCAAGGTTTGAGACGAGCCACCTGAACCAGGCTTGTTGATGGTCGGACTAACCTCTACGTCGGATGACAACTTCTCCTCAGCAACCCCATCTCGAGACTGGACTGGAGAACCGTCGCCGCCCATGGAGTCGACACTTGGCAGAAATAGATTAGAAGAGTGGTTTTCCTTGAGGTCTATTCTTTTTTCTGAAAGAACAGTTAGAGAAAACCTTTTCCAACTCGAGGTCGCAAGCAGTCAGGTCGCAAGCAGTCAAGACTCCAGGAAGGAGCAGGTAAAGCGACAGCAAAATGGGTTCACATACCGTCAAAAGACAAGGGGGTATCTCTTCGACGTTTCCCTAGCTCTATAATGGTTGATTGATTTGGTGTCAAGTCGAACTATGTCAAGTTCTGTTCTTCTGTCAGCGAACCACACCACAACGGAATGTCAAGGGCAAATTGAGAAGCAACGAGCTGAAACGATAATCAAAACGGATGCATGGCCTGGATGAGAAATAATAAACACCTGGGAGGAAGTTGTTTCGCACGGGCAGTGGCAAAATTTGACAATGACAATTCCCATGCTTGAGCCCGACTGCCATACCACCAGAAAGTGGAGGGCGCCGGCGCAGAATGGCCAGAAGCCTAGGCCCACCCCAGTGGGCTAGAACGGGGTTCACGGCTCAAAGGTGGCAGGCAGGACTGGACTCGGCGATGTGATCATGCAGAGAAGCACGGCACGCGCAACATGACCAATCAAGCGGCCTGGTGTGAATAGCGGATCGGAAAGGTGCGTTGAGAGGTTGACGATGGACTCTCAACACCAAGTCCGGATAGCCGCTACTGCAGAATGCTTGTGTCTCTCTAAACCCAGAATTGGGTCGCGGCGGAATCGGGGAGAAGCGAGAAAGGGGGGCGCCTTACCTAGCGGTCTAAGATTGTGTGGCCAATCCTTTTTGGGCCACGATGGCGTCGCCTTGGGCCGTTTGTTGATGGGCTATCAACGCACCCCAATTCAAGGTCCGGCGCCAGGTTTATGACTCGGATAAACCGAGAGTAAGTGCTTGTTTATATGCTCTTATCTAACTTTGCTTGTCTGAGCTTTGATTTAATAAACTGAAGTAACAAAACAAGGGAACAGGACTCATGTGCCAGGCGCTTACCGGGAGATCACATTCGGATAAGACCAATGGCAAACAACAGGTAGCAGAAGAGATATGGGAATTTGCCTCAAGACTTGCTATTTGGGAAAGAAATATTTCCCCTCATGCAAGCAACAGTGGTCTTATAGCTGACAAGCGTCAACTAAGTGGAGAATGGAGATGATCTCTGTCAACGGGAAACCGAGCGCCACAGAGAGATGCCGATCCTCGCGCTGGCACACAAACGCCTCTCCAAGCTGCGATGCAGCAGTGGCTGAGGTATGAAGCTGGTGAAATAATACACCAACGGGTTTAGGGCTGGAGTCAGCTTCACTAGCGGGGATTTGCTGATTCGTCAGTTAAGAGCCCTGGGAGGAAATAATATCACTTGATACGTCCCCTCCCCCAGTGGCCAGCTAAGCCAACTCTGTTGCCTGTCGGCGGTGGATGATGATCGCAATGCGGATTGAAGCTGTGTAAGGGCCAATAACAACTGTAGGTGAGATCCTGCCGGTGGGCTCTTTGCGTTGCACTTTTTTGTTGTTTTAGTGTCGGAAGAGCAAGTGACTATTTATGGTCGTAGTAAGAGATGAATAGCGCCAAAATCGATACGCTGTTCTGTGGCTCCAAGAGGTAAGTTGATTGGAGGGCTGAAGGTCAACATGCGGTGGCGGATGTCTGAACAGCCAACGATATTTTGTTGTCAAACGAAAGATGGGGAATTGCTGGGAAGATAAATTACGACGACAAGCCACAGTGGTTTTGTTGTGAAGATGGGACAGATGATCTATAAGATAGGTAAGAGGCTTATCGGATCGAGTATCTCCACCGTGATTTCGGAAATTCGGGAAAGATCTAGAGCGAAGATTCCCTATGATAGGTTGCGTAGTGACAATAGAAATAAATAGAAAATGTATCAAAAGGAAAGAATGTAGTAAAAAGGTCATTGCTGTCTTCTTTTTTCGATGTGGAGACAGCCACATATCTTAGTCTGACATCGGCGGCGCTTGGATTGGAGTTCCCGAGGCGTATCATTGCGTTTCTGGATAGTTCTGTAAGAGAAAAGGGAAGTTTGGGTGCAGCCACATTGGAAAAAAAATACGATACCTCGATAGGTTATTGGATACCAGTGGCTCTAACTGGGACTGGTTGTCACAGGACAATACACGACAGCGTACCAGAGTACTTGTGCGGATAACGAGAATACTACTACACAGCAATGCACTATCTTAGACACAATATATTATTAATTAAATATCTAGACAGCATATATGATTACATAGTATCTCATTTTTTAGAAGTTTAGCTACAAAATTCAATAAAATAACTACAAGAACGACAGTACAATTACTACATGGGCACTGTATCTCATTTACCTACTTTGTAATGCCTTACGGCTGGGTACAACAGCTTTGTGCAGATCGCTGTGGCAGTGAGGGGCTGAGAGTCATGAGAACAGCGATCGGCTCGCTCTTTTTTTTTTTTTTTTTTTTTGGGCTCTCGCAATTCCGTTCAAATTTTTGCCACCTTGAACAAAAAAAGGTACAGTGTCAATTGTGCATGCGGGTCATTATTGGCGGAGAATGCATCAGCTCCACTTGCTATATGAGGATATTTAATCATATTACGTATATCTGTTTTTCCCCCTTCTGCTGGGTTCACTTTCCACCAATTGAGAAGATAAACTTAATTACTCCGTTCAGTGTCCGTATTTATAATCTTTAATAATAGGGTGGAAACACCCCAGGACTCGGAAATTGGGGTCAACTGTCAGAGGAAGAGTGCATTCCCACTAGGTCCGAAGCTTGGACTGTTGCCGGCGAACCGATGCTAGCGTGCCAGAAGTACTTGTTGACTACCAAGTTCTATTTAAATACATTACTAATTAATGTACACACCTGCATTTGAGTTTTACGTCTCTTCGCTCTATCATAATTGTCGCTGTGTTTTTTGTATCATATGGTGACACAGCTGCCTCGCTGTATGCTGAGGCGTCCATCTATACTTCACCTACCGCCCCACAGCGCCGGCATTAAATACCAGCCAATTGTGTGCTGGATAGGCTTTGCCTATTTTGGTACCTGTAGTGCTGCTGTTGCTGATATTGGCGTAAGGGTTCGAGTCATTACTTGCATACGAGCCGTAGCTGTTTTTTCTTAGCTTTCCTACAAATGACACCTTGACAGCGGCAAGTAGTCGTGGTCATAGTCAGGTATAAAGTAGAAAAGCATTCGGCCCCTTGGATGTCTCACTGTCTACTGTCTAGTTAAGAACTCGAACAGCAGCTCGTACTCTGCATCAAATAACAACAATGAACTCTGTACCACCGTCCTGTGACAGATGCAGATCGCTGCTCCGGCCCCTCGTTCTTACCACACCTGGTAAACACCCTAAGCACTCGTGCAATGTGAATGCAGGTCCGGGAGCTCAGGCAGCATGCATTGTTATTAATTATTCACTTGTTATGAGTGAAGTCGGCCCATCGTGACCTATCTTTTCCCCTTCGTCTTCTCTCTTAGGAATCAGCGTGCGATGTGCAGTGGATCCGAGTCCCTGACCAACACCCGCAGCTCACAGCCTTTTTTTTTTTTTGAAAAAAAAACTACCACCCTCTGTAATGATTGAATTATTATTCAGATCAGGCCACACCGCCCCGGCATCTGATTTCCCAATCGGGCTCGGACAATGCTCAGGCGATGACGTCACCTGCCTGAATCAGCAGTCAGGCATTTCCTTATATGGCCCGAGACCGCTCACTAAGGTGCGCCATGCGTCCACATCGCTGCTCCAGTCAGCATGGTTCAACGGTGCCACATCGATTGGGGATCCCTCTCCAATCTCCACTTTGACGTTTAGTATACTACTTGGCCCTTTTTTTTTGCGTGTTGTTGTTTCGCTGCTCGGAAGTGCGCTGTTCTCCGCGGCTCGTTCGGGCTATTTTTATGATGATAGATCCATACTCATAGTTGCATCCGCTGGTTCCAAGCGTGTGACATGCTTGCTGATCATGGACAGATTCGACAGGGAATATCATCAGCATTGAACAATTTCGATCCCCCCGCAATAAAAAATACTTTCTGAGTAAGTCCCTATTCCTTTTTTCAGAGCATATTTTTCTCTTCTCTTCTCTTCTTTTCCATTCTTTTCCCTCTTCTTCCCCTGGAACACCAAAAAATCTCACCGGCAAATCACATCAATCACATCCAGCCCTGTCTGTACAGTACAGGCCCGGCGCGAACCCAGCTGTGGATCCCCAACTCTAATACGTACGGACCAAACGCGGGGAGTCAAAAAAAAAAAAAAAAGCAAATCGTACCCGTTTCGGGGCCTCTTGAGGCCGCTGCACGGACCACTTAGACGTATGAGGCGTTTGTTAGCGTGTTTCGGGGGCGCGCAGCACGGGCGCTGGTTGGATGTGGGTGGGGCTGCGGATCGGAAGTGGGTCCATGGCGTCCCGAAACATGTCTCCACTCTCCACTTCCGCTATACATACGCAATATACGTATATGGCTGTAATTGCGTGTTTATTATTCCTCTTCTTATGCGTGTATGAATATGTGGCTTGTTGCAAGAAACAGTAATTGATTGAAAGGAAATTTTCTCGGTGTTTCTATTTTGAGAAACATTCCAAATCATGTAGCCAAAATGGAGAATCTGTGATGTCATTGAGGACTTCATTCTGACCTACACCGTTTTTTTTTTTGCGAAAAACCATTGGCGAAAATTTAGAGACAGATGCACGGCATCACAAGCCACAAATAAACCCATTAGTTTAGGCAGCCAGAATCCTCGACGCCACTTGTATACTTTCTACCAGACTGATACTTTGCATAAAAACAATCATATTAACATCACAACAACTATATTAATACCATAAGGACAATAATAATAGCAAGAAGAATAAGTCAAAAAACGCATAGATTCCGTGTTTACTGTGGCTTGTGGTTTGTGGCTGATAGCTGAGGTCGAGAGCTTTTAATAATTTTCATGTGATATTACCACAGCTGTTGCGCAGTCCAGGATAGATGATTCCCCCTGTTTCAACCACAATTCGAAGAACATCTGTCCAGTGACGGATGGCCCTCTCGTGATCATTGTCCAGTCTAACAGCAGTTGATATTACTATGGTGCATTGCTATAATTACTAGCCTTTATAAGAGCTTCGAGGAGACATCTATAGAATACATAACACAAGACTGAGCAGAATAATTAACCATATTTCCAATAACTCGGATCAAATACTTACATGGTAAATATACTCACAGGTTGAAAAGAAAGCAAGAGAAAGAGTAACACCAACAACACATAAATTAATCCACAATATAAAACAAAAAGGATATCGCCTCGGGATAATTGATCAAGAAATGCAAGAGAACAAAGGTTAACATCCGCCAACCATCCTGGAAAAACCTATAAACAAAACCCATTCATCAATCCACCTGGAAAAAAAAGACAAGGTCCCATAAAATAGATACCAATAAAAATTATGTCCAAAATCATTATGCTCCACCCAGTTCAACATCCCATATAGCAATAGCCAAGCAGATAAAAAAAACATACCACAAGTTTGGCACTGCCTTTATTACAGAAATATGAAAAAAATATCAATATATATAAGATATAGATATGTATGGGCCCCTAGACCCTACTTGTCATTCCCGAGAGATGCCACTTTGCCGGCAAATCTGGCGCCTGCGCTGCCTCTCTTTTGCAACTTTTCTCGCTCCCTGCCATCCAACGGAGCAAGGGCATGTGCTGCCGAATGAGTCTCAGATCCTGAATTACCCCGGATCAGAGGAAGTGCCGCAAGCGTACCACTAGAGCCTTGCTTTCCAGGCGTTGGCGTCGTCGGAGGAGCATTCGATACCACGGCCGTGCGTTGGCTGACATACAACTGGGCCGCCGCGGACAGTGTTATCGGTGCTGGCTGGGCCGGAATCTCGGCGCCGTTCTGGACGAGTAATTCGGCAATGGGGAATGGTATAACTTTAGTTGGCGTTTTAGGGCTAGCAGTCAGTCCTGGAGAAGACCCAGGCGTGGCCGGGTCTGCGGCAGCGAGAGCAAGAAATACGGCATGAGTGTTGCGCGAGCGATCAGCAACATTGACATTCGCTCGGAGTGCTATTCCGTGGAGAACACCTTGAATGTCGTTCCTTTTGATCGATGCCAGGAGCGTTTCATTGGCTGTTAAATAATGTGAACGCCCTGAACCCAACGGCTGTACATATGCCCGGTCACTGTACTTGGCCGTGATGAACTTCAGCCTCTGCTCGCGGGACGACTGTGGCAGGGGCTTTTGCGCTTGATCCAATGTCGCTTCCCACACCATGTTACTTACCCGATTTCCCACCTGCAGGAGTATCTCGACAATGTCGTTTGAAAACGAATTCACGTCCAAAGTCAACGATCGGACCTTGGAGATGTGAGTTCCAAGTGAGCGGTGAATGCCACTACATTCAATACACAAAACTATTCCAAGGTTGATGGAAACCCACTCAACCTTTATTGTCGATGCGCAGTCGGCACACCACTTGTTCCCTTGGTCAGCGTCACGTATTGTTTGCAACAGCTTGGCCGGGTTCTCTTCGTAACTGTTACTGTCACTGCGTATGTAACTGGGCCGCGCACCCACAGTGGTTCGCCGATTTACGCTACTCGTATTCGACGAAGCAGAATATCCATGTTGTCCTGAATACGAAGAGCTCTTACCGGTCAGGATAGATCCAATGTCTCGTCGTTTGGCGCTGCCATCACTATGCGCCGAAGATGGCATGGACGGAGGAGGGTTTCGGCCTTCCACTGCACTTTGCAGCGCGTTATTGATTGCTGTGATCCAGGTGCTCATGTCTTCTCCAGAGGTAGCTTGGTAAATGCGTTTGAATTGAGGCGTGATTACCTCAAAGCAAAACCGACGTTCCGCGTTTCTTGCTTCGCGCACAGAGGCCATTCTCAAGTCGATCGGGTCCATGTGAAGATCCAACCTTTGTTTCCAATTACAATACTCGGAAAGTTTTCCTTGATCCAAGACAATCCAGAATCTGCTCATGTTAGAGACATTCTTTTGCTGAAAAAAAGATATAAGAAAAAAAAAAAAACTTACTTATGCCACGCCTGTTTGTTGATACCTTTCGGATCGATGTGAGATCCAGGGCGCGAGAGAGCCCAGAGCAGACCCTCTTTTCTCTGGGGGCCGCCTAATTTGTCCGAGCCTGCCACAGAGAGCCCATCACGTTCCTCGAGATCACGTATCCCCTTGAAGCGACTTGCGCTGGGATTTGAGCTAGCGTTCGAAACAGAGCTTGTTAGAGTGGTACCTCCACTAGGCTGAGCGGTTTGCGAAGAGGCCGAGGACGCGTTACTATGAACGCTTCTGAGCTGTGAGCCAGTGCTGTCGGCTCGGTTGAGTTCTGATTCCGATGGTTGCCCGTTGTTTATAGAACCCATGGCACTCGGAGTGGAAAAGGTTTCTGGCTCTACATAAGTCTTGGTACTTTGCTCCAAGGCTCTTCGCTTCGTTTCTCTTTCTGTTCGCTGGAACTGAAACTCTTTGTCGGCCTGGTTGACTTCCCGCACAAGGGCTTCCAATTGGGGAATCATTTCGTCCACCTTCTTTGCCGTCGAAAGATAGTTTCTGGCCTGTGTCTCTGCGTATTTCGTCAAATGAGACAAAACTTCTTGCTCCTTTCGGCCTCCGTGGAGGTCTTGTATAAAAGAGGAGTAATCGAAGCGCTTCAACTCAAAAGTTCGTCGCTTCGCCTGATACTTGGAATCGCTTTCGACCCGCTTTTTCTCTTTCAAAGAGTCCTGGCGTTGGCCCAGATAGCGCCCGACGTAGGCATAGTAATCTCTGCTTTCTTCATCAAAGTCCTTCTTCTTAGACTCGGCTTGCTTGATGTCATTCGTATATAGCTTGGACAGGGGCTCGATGACTAATTTCTGAAGGTGCATTGTGTTGACCTGCTCAAAAGCAAGAATCTCGCGCGCAATACTCTCGAAATAGTGTTCCATGGCGGGCTGAATGGCATTCGCGTTTGAAGTGGAGGCGTCATTCAAAGCCGAAATGAATCCATGAACTGCTTCATTACAAGCGACCTGAGCTGCGTGGGCCGCTTCCGCTTTCTTCAGCACCTTTTTAATTTTCGTGCGCATGCTCCCAGTTTTTTGCTCCAAAGCTTTGATCGTAGCCCGAAAAAGGGGTCCATCTTCCACGGCACCCATGTCTTCACCTTGTCGAGAAGGGAGATCAACTTTCACCGGGGCAGGAGCGGCAGACGATGGCAAATCTGCCGGTTCTCCAGGGCTAATCAAAGGAACATCTGTATCGCTCAGGTGAGACACGATCGACTGAGAAGAAGGCATGCGATTGCGACTGGGAGGTGCGGTTATATCTAGACTCGGCGGGGACACTATTTGCGGGCTGGACAGCAGAGGTCGCGCTGTATTCTGAACCCAAAACGTAAGGTTCGCAAGCGTGTTGAGTCGGTTTGTTCTTTGGTCGTAGTCGAGAAAGCTGCAACTATTCCTCCACCCGCCACCCTTGTCTTCGACCGCCTTTGGTGCTCTCCATTTCCACGTCCATTCAAACTGAGTTGAAGGACTGCCGCTGGTGGAGAAGTCCCCGACAAACTGTACATTCGAGTTGTTTTGGAGGTTGGGGTTTGCATGGAATTCTCTCGTGATGAGGTTATCCAGTTCCTTCACGTTAGATGCGTGCGCAAAAGTCAAGCCTGTGAGCGCGGTGTCGATAGATTCCGGCAATGACGTCGAGACACCATTGACGGTGGAGTTGAAGACATTGCCGGTCTGTGTCTGTCTAATCGTGAATAGGAATTTGAAAGAGAGTTCGTCGTCGTTGGTCAGTCGGAGAAGGAAAGAGGGTATCGATGCGGATGCAGGAGGATCGGGATCCTAGATCATATCAAGACGGTCTGGTCAGCTCGTTGCACAAAAAAAGAGCTCCAAAGATTGTGCTACGATACCTGAACATATTCCACCGGAGTATCATCACCGGTGTCGCGCTTAGCAACATATCGTGTGGCCGGGAATGCGTTTGGCGACAGATGGAGAAGAACCCGATTCCGCGAATTCGTAACAGTTATGCTGGAAATTGCGACTGAACCAGACGAGACCCGGTCAGCATGTTGCTTATGCCAAGTTCAGAAAGATATAAATTTCCCGAGACTCACATCTGTGCTGGTCCTTGAAAAAAAGCGCCCCCGAATCATCGATCCGGCTGCCTACGTTTCCCATTTTCAGCCTCTTCTCTTTCTTTCTTCCTTAACTCTTCTTCGTCTGTTTCTTCCTCCCTCCGGTCTTCTTTCCAACCGAGGCGCAATACTATTTTCAGGCTGCTGCGAGACGGAGCAAAAACCTCGACGACAGGGTCAAATAGATGGCCACCATTGAACTGAGGGGTTGTCGCAGAGTGAGTAAAGAGGACGAGAGTTGTTCAAATAGCGAAAGCCGTGGGCATGTCTTTGCCGACGACTACCGGAGGCTGAAGGCGATGCTGCTGCCTGGTTGCGGACACAGCAAAAGCAGAGTCAGATGGTGGCCAGAGCGTGGCTGGGGTGTTTCCAACTGAAACGGATGTCACAAGGCGAGAGGGAGAGGGAGGTTGCCTCACGACACGCACATGATCCCTTTGTGTGGCAATAGAGTCAGACCTGGTCGGATGCTGGAGGTCTTCTTCTCGGGGCGCGATTAAGGAGCGAAAGGAAAGTGGAAGACGAATTCGGGGATTTGCGACGTCGACGGTGGAGGGTAATTACGTGGTGGTAAGTTCGTTCCTAGTCTCGATGGTTGAGTGGGGGCTCTCGCTGGCTGCTGTTATTATTAGCGCTGCTGTCCCGCATGCCTGGCGTGAAGCGGAAACCACAGGCTCTTGAAACATGCAAGCTTTTTTTGGGCTTCTTCACGGTCTGGATGCTATTTATTTGAAACCTGTTGTGTGTTTTATTCCTGAAAGTCGCATTAAATGTCTGATATTGATCGATCTGTTGAAGCGACAGTAATGATGGGTGGGATGTAACGTAAAGCATACATGTAGGATCCAACAGCCCTTTTGTTAGATTTAATTATCCAATGCTTGTGCGTGCTCAAGTAAAAATACAATAAATTAGTATCATTAATGTCACAACAAATAATAAATAACAGACATAGGTAGCTTCCCGGGTATAGTTGTAGCTATACAAGAGTGTAACCACAAGACGAGTCAAGGAATACGGGTATAGCGAAAAGATTATGACAAAACTTCATGCACGAGAACGCAAAATAAGGAAAGGAAATTATGGATGAAAATGAAAATTTAACAAATAAAAAGACTATGTAGCCTTTGCCGCGCTTCCTTGATTCTGGCCGCTGCTCGTCCCGTCTGCCGTTTCCAGCCAATTGCGAAATTTGCCCTTGACGTCTTTTATATCATGGAGATTGTGAGCCAAGTCCCCTTCCTGTTGCTGCGCGTCTTCCTGTCCGGCTCGTCGACGCATATCCTCTTCGTCAGAGCTGGAGAAGGATGACTCGGAGCTGTTCACTTGCTGCATGTATACCATTTGGCCCTGGGCCTGTTTCCTTTTGGCCCGCCGCTCTTCTTTGAGGCGGCTCATGCGCTCTTCATCTTTTTGGCAGTCCAGAGTGGTAATGTGCAATCCTGGGAAATTGGAAGACAGGAATTCGCGGAGAAGCGGGAGTTTCTCGGCATTGGGCCGGTATGTCCCACTGTCGTTGTCTATCACCAACTCATATTCAACAGGGTCTTCGCAGTCCTGGGTGGAAGCCTGAACTTCTTCAAAGGCCTGGTCTGCTGCTTCACCCCCGTTCAGAGCGGGGTTATTACTGTCTGCAGATCCCCCCGACTGGTGGCGGTGATGTTTTTTCTTCGGACGCACGAAAAACTCGCCTGAGAATGCAATGTATATCGACACGTTACTGTGCATCGTGTGCTTACTCAACATGTCAATGCCAAACTGCTTGCCAGTTTCTGTAAAGCGAAGGTTGCCGTCCAGAGTGAGTACATAGGTAAAGATTCGGTAGCCACGGCCATGGTCCACAAAATCCAGGAAAAGCTGGGTGACTTCTGCAGAAGGAGAGTCAAACTTTCCATTCATAGTGCTGCGGTCAAAGTTATAGATACGAGCGTGCTGGTGGTGCAGAGCACGGTTGAGGAGGCGTCCTCGTACGCTTTTAGAAGTAAACATGCCCGCCACAAATGGCCGGAACTCAACGTATCTGTGATATAGCGGCTCGGGAACAGGACCCTTTAGTTGCATCTGAACGGCCTGGAAGCTAGAACAATGTGTCAGTAAACCGATAAATTGCTAGCACTGCGTTATCCGACTTACTTGTAGCGAGTAGTTCTGCCTTCTGCATCCTGGCTCTCAGCGGCCGCCTCAGTCTTCAATAATCTTCCGATCAGCGGAGAGAAATGCTTGAACCAGTACATAGGCCCCAATGTATACATGTGGCTGCCATTGTCGGAAGGAGTTGGCCCAAGAACTTCAACGCTCATGACCAATTCTGCATTCAGAGTCCGGTGCGCAGAGAGCGATGCCGCCACTGTCCTGAAAAAGTAGGCCCGTTTGCTACCGGAACGCTTCTTGATGTGATAAGATTCTTCTTTGATCCCAGCCCAGTCCTTGGATATGGAATCCACATCGATGTGGACATTGCCAAGCCGGTCATCGTGGTCAGCAGGGTCTTCGTCGTAGACACGACACTTGAGGTGAAAGCCCGATGCAGGCACATTGGCAACAATCCACTCAGCATCCCAGACCGGGTTTACATTCCTTCTGACGGTAGGCGTCCGAAAAGCAATTTCTGGGTCCTGCTTATGTCGCTTGGGCAGAGCGACACGCAGTTCCGCGCGAATAAAGGGATCGGACGACAACGTATTGAAGTCCGAGACTGGCAGATTGTTTGCGCGATGAAAAGTGAATTTGACGGTATAGCCCGGGGGCATGCGCGGAATGGGCGTGTCGTCAAATCCGCCCGCGGGGCCCTTGTTGTGGAGATGGAATTTGCCCTGGTGGTCATCCGAGTTTGCCAGGGCCATTGCTTTATCCTGGACCTTTTGCGTCTTTTCGACGAGTTTTGGGCCATAGGCCTCCGTCACATGTTGACGTCGCACCTCTGGAGAGGCTTCGGTACTCATCTGTCAGGGCGGTGTGTTGTTTGTTGGTATGATATAACGGTGGCGAAATGGAACTACGGCTGCTATTGCTGCCAAGCGCTGCTTTCTATATCGCTGGTTGACAGGAGTGTTTGGGATCGGAAAAGATAGGAGGGGAAAAAAAGAGAGAGACCGGAAATGGATCTTCGCCGTGGTGGCTAGGCTACAGCCAAGCTTTGCTTGGCGGGAATTGGCAACGCTCGCACGAGCATTGCGATGGGGCTGGCAGAATATGACGCACATCCAAAGCCAGCAGGTTGACCTGGGAACGGATGCTCGATCAGAGATCCGAGAGGACTTGTTCTTTCTGCACAATTGTACAGATTGACTGGCTGGTCTAGTGCTGGATCAAGGCAGAGAAATGACGCAGAGGCATGGCGCTTGTCCGATTGGGGCATAGCGAGGCTGTTGCCCTGCGATGCGATCATCTGTATACTACGTATAAGACTATAACTGCGCCTGTTATTATTAATTACTTATGATGAGACCAATGGCAACGAACGAACTAATGTGCCGATTGTATACTTTAGATGTGTACCAATTTTATAACTTTTTCTCTCATTTTTCTTGTTTTTCTTCCCCCCCTTTACATGGTTCTCCCTTAAGTCTGTCTCCCCAGGCCTTTTGCCCTGACCAATTTCAAAGCTCTATAAAATATAGTTTAATGACGTCGCGCGAGTGCATTATCTGTTCCAGGTCGATTCCAGTCGATTTCCACAGGAACAAACGCTGTGGGGGCGGAGTTGCTCATTGGCTAGCCCTGCACTCTACATAGATATACAGGCAAATAAAGGAAAAATCAGTGATAGATTTCGTGTGTCTCTCGACTCCGTTACGCCTAAATCCCGACCGAACCAAAGATAGCAAATAACCATCGGCCGTAATCATTACGATCATGATGTTTCAAACCCCGACTCCCTTGCTCTTCTCTCTAGCATCCTAGCGAAATTGCCTACGAGCCTCGGAACAAAAATTGCATATCCTCTGGAGTCAGCTTTTCAAGCGCTTCTCCTCCATCCTTGTTAATAGTGCCGTTAATCATGTTGGCTTTCTTCTCCTGCAGAAGGACCATGCGAGATTCCACCGAATCCTCGATGACGAGTCGGGTGATGACACACGGGCGTCGTTGTCCAATGCGGTGGCACCGGTCTGCGCTCTGCCATTCTGCTGCTGGATTCCACCATCTGCAGATGAGGTCCATATTAGTCATGCCACCCATCACTAGCGAGAGAGAATAGACTTACGGATCGACAATAAAAACCCGAGATGCTTCTGTCAGATTCAATGCTACTCCTCCGGCCTTCAAAGAGACAAGGAAGACCTCGACATTAACATTCTTCATAAAGTAATCGATCGAATTTTGACGCTGAGTTGGAGTCATGCTTCCGTCCAGCATGACTGTGTTGAATCCTGCCCGACGCAGCCGCCATTCGACTAGCTGTAGCATAGAGGTGAACTGAGAGAATACAATTGACTTGTGCGTCTGCTTCTTGCTTCTTAGCTTGTACAGCTCATAGACAAGCATCTCAATCTTGGTAGACGACGTCCAATTCTCCATCCGAATACGGTTGATGATCGAATTCTTCTTCACTACGTCTTCTTCTTGCTCGATTTCGGGTTGTTCGAGATCAATCGTTAGTGCGATATGGCAGCGAGGACAGTCGATGACGGAATCAGTGTCAAAGGAACGCATGTAGTCCTTTGCACATTGTCTGCAGAACTCGTGATGACAGCGGGACCGGATGGGACTCTCTGCCGGTTCATCACAGATACTGCAAACAAGCACGTTCTGACCGCCCTCGGCGTGTTTCTTTAGGATCAAATCAGGGTGGTTGGCCACTTGTCGCATTTGCATAATGAGCCCAAAGATGTTGGCGTAGTTATTAAGCATAACACCACGACTAACGTAGGTGTCGAACTGCCGAGTGGTATTTGTCATGATGCTGGTAGAGAAGTCGCGTTCAACCTCGCCAAAGAACTCGTTATGAATGACCACACTATAGTAACGTCAGAATACATTCATTCGCGTGAAAGAGAAAAGGCAAGGATTACCGTTTGGGAGGAAGTTCCATCGCCGCTGTATGGTCCTTCTTCATTCGCCTTAGCATGATCCTGTCTGTGATGAGACGAAGCTTCTTTAGAGCATCCTGGCGAGCTTGGCCGTTACTCTCCGTGACTGGGGCATGTCAGATTGAAGAATAGGCTATATGAGTTACTAAACTTACTTGGGTTGAGGATCTCTTGGTTAAAGACAGACACATGGCTGAATCCACTATATTGTATGTCAGAAGCTGCTTTCATGCTATAGGCGAGGGACTCCCTACCTGTGCTTGCAATGGGTGCATCTTTTTTCTGCATCTTGAGACCAGTGAAGCTCCTGGCACTTGCACATCTTACAAAAGTAGCAAGCAAAAGGACGAACTTCAAGGAAGCGGAGAAGCGAAAAGAATTCTCCAATGCGATTTTGCACGGGAGTTCCAGATAGACACCACTTGTAAGTGGCCTTCAAGGCAAAACATGCGCGAGCTACACTTGTAGTACGTTGCTACAGCATATGTTAGTAGGAGAAGAATAGATTAACCAATGATAGCTACCTTGATACTGTGTGCTTCGTCAAGAATGAGGCGGTGAAAATGAATCGAATGTATGACACCTGCATCCGAGTTAAGAAAAAGTCATCCTCGGCACAGGCTGTTGACTTACTGTCTTCCTTGACAATGCCGTCATCCCGGTTCCAACCCTTTGATTCTTTACGATACATGGACTCTAGACCGGAATCTAGGACAGGTCAGCATAAATGGAAAAGGCGTTTTAATGCATGGTGACTTACAGGAAATCATGATCACATCATGACTTTGAATATCTTTCTTTTTCATGTTCTTTACTTTGGGGTTCGAATTGTGATAGACGAGAACATTCAGCTTGCCATCCGTATATTCCTATAGGAAGTCAGAAACTTTGATAATGTTGGAACCAAAGGTGAATCCTGCTAACCTTTATTTCAGATTGCCACTGCATCAAAGCGACCGGGGGCACAACAACCAAGGACGGCTGTTTGGCGGGATAATCTGACATGAGAAGCGAGACAGCTTGAATGGTCTTACCCATCCCCATCTCGTCACCAAGCAGACCTCCTTTATATTCGGTCTTTTCCTGGCGCATCATCCAATTGAGGCCCTCCAGCTGGAATGACTTGAGAGTACGGGAAATGCCAGCGGGTTGTTCAGCTGGAACCGGGGTAATAGGCGGCTCGTTCTCAAGATCCTCCCACATGGTAACAATCGCCGGATGCTGCCTTTCGAGTTTCAGGCGTTCTCGTGCGGCCTGGAAATATGTTAAAATCTACCGGACTTCTGATTCACGTCATTGATTCTTACCCGACGGCTCATTCGAACATAAGGCATGTCACGTATGGTTCGACTTGGCCGTGGAACACGGCCACCTCGGCGACCCGAGGGAGGTGCCCGACGCGGCGTGGGAGCGGGGTTTTCCTCTTCTTTCTCCGAAGGCACTACATCACTTAGGCTCTCGTTTGAAGATGAATAATTGTAATCGTCGTCAGGATCAGAGTCGTCATCAGCTGCCAGGAAGCCTTGAGGCTGTGATTTCCGTGGGCGGCGCCGTGAAGCAGATTGAGAAATGTGCTCGCTTTCTTCAGAGGCTTCCAAATCCAGGCCGAAGTCGCCGTCGTCGCTATCAGGGACTACTGCCATCTTTCCTTTGCCATTAGCCGATAATTTACGGCGTTTCGTGTCCACGCCTCCGTACTCTTGGAGTTGTAGTTCGCGAGCGAGAGCGGCATCAGATAGCGTAGTATTCGATTGCTCATTGTCCATTTCAGTAGGGTTTCTCTTCTTCCTGGTGGCAGGCGTAGAAGTATTCAAAGACAGAGCGCTGGACCGCAGCTGCTGGGCACGAGCCGAGGCGCTGACCCTTTTCTTCTTGGACGGACCCCGATTGCTATCAGACTCCCCAGGAGTAGCCATCACGCTTGTAGCAGGAGTTTCACAGAGGCTTCCATCGCGTGACGAGGCATTCGCTGAGGGAGACAGGGACGAATCGAGGGATTGATGCTCTGCTGGGAGGGGCACGATGACGTTAATGGACGATCTCGTAGCGCGGCGACTTGGCTTTGAGGCGTTGGCATTAGAAGTCGTTGCCGTCTCCATGGCGGTGCTGTCATCAGGCTCCAGGCCAGCGAGCCTGGTTGAACTTCGTCTCATGGATATGTGACTGGTGCTCGAGTTCTGTAGATACGAACGGTCAGTTTTTTTTCTGGCAAACTTTTCCCTCTCTCTCTCTATCACTTCTCGTTCACTTCACCTTCCCACCATCCTCTTTTCTGCTCCACAGAAGGTGATTGACTGATACTAACCGGAAATACTGGTTCTTGGACAGAGTCTTGCACACGAGAGAGTCCTGGGCGACACCTCAGTCGCCTGCACATCCAGGGACGAGCGAAGTAGAAGGCGCGCTTTGTCATCTCACGATCGGAGTGACTGTCTGGGCGCCGGGCCAACCACGGGGCGGCCCTGAGGCTCCACCGGCCCACACGGGCGCGCGATAAGGAAGGAGCAGCCAGCAAAGCGGATGCCAATCGGGGCAGTCTCGTCTCCGTCGCCACTGCGTTTGCTCCTTTTTTTTTCCCAGTCACTTGTTCATCTCTCGTATCGCGGATGAGTCGTCGGTCCACTGGTTACTCACTGGGGAGGGGATTCAGAAAACCAGTCACCAAGGGCACTCATTGGAGATAAGAGCGCATTGCAAGCCCCTAAAACTCTCAACACGTCGAGCCGTGGTTCCCCGCAGTGCTGCCTAGTCTCGCGTTAAGTGGAACGCGAAATTGTCACGAGTTCCAGTGACTTTCCCAGCCCGCACGGCGAGCGCCGTTTCCTAAACCAGCGATTAGGGGGATACGTTCGAGACTCAATATTCATCATTATTCGAGATGTGGGTTAAGCGATTCAGTCATGCTTTCCTATCTGAGACTTAGCTAACAAATTCTAGGGCGAATCGGCGGCAAACAGGCAATCAGATCAGGGGCCCGTTAGTATTCTCTTAAGATTGCTTCCCAATGGACTTCGCTAACTCGATCTTGCAGCCATTCAGCCTTGACTGACTTTCTGGCGGTGAGATATTTCCTGCGGAGAGATTCCATGCACCAGAAGGCTATCTTGTGGTGATCAAGGTCGCATTACTAATTCAATAATATGCTTTGCAGTCGAACAATATCTCAGCCGCCCAGATCCGGGATGATTACGAGCGGCGGCTCCGTGAACCCGCCCGTCAGGCAGAACGGGAGGAGCGAGAAAATGAAGCAGCAGAAGAAGAAGATTACGACGATAATTCTACTGAAACCCCTGAAGAAAGAAAGAAGCGGAAGCGGAAAGAGGCTGCCACGTTGGCCAAGATCAAGCAAAGCAAGGAATTCGCGCGGCGCAAAGCTCGTCGTGCCGGAGAGCCCGATGACGATGACGATGAATTGGCGCGGGAAATGATGTACCAGAAATCTCGACCCTTGCCTGGCCAACGCGAAAATTGCGAGATCTGCAGTCAACGCTTTACGGTATCGGCTTACAGCAAAACTGGTCCAAATGGAGGTCTACTCTGTGGCAAATGCTCCAAAGAGATCGAAAAGGAGGAAAAGAAATCAAAGGCCAAGAAAACGGGGCCTAAGACTGGCCGTCGACAAAACCAAAGTAAAATCCTCGATGGAGTAGCTGCACAGGGCTCCCCAAGTCTGGTGGAAATGTGTACCAAGGCAAGTCTTCCGCCTCTTTATTTGCCTCGATGGACAAGAAGCTAACAGATATCACAGAAAGTTGCCGAAAACATTAACGATGTTGAAGAGTTTGGCGACTTGCCCTCGCAGCTTCTCCATCGTCTGAGCCAGATTCTTTCCAAGAGACGTGCTCTGACACCCGGAACACTTCAGCTATTCCTGCGTTCGGATCTTGATTCCATCAACATTTACGACTGTGCCAGTAAGTTAGCCATGCTGTTTCATGAGGACAAAAATTATTAACCAAAGCAGAGCTTGAGACAGATGATTACGAAAAGATATTTGCATTTATGCCATCGTTGGTGAATGTCAATCTTCGCTTCGCTACCCAGATCAAAGACAAAGTCCTCGATTACATGACACAACGGCAGCTGAAACTCCGGCAGCTGCAGCTAGACACTTCCAACCTCATTTCGGACAGCTGTTGGAGAAAATTGTTCGAGACGCTTGGACCTCAGCTCGAAGCTTTACGGTTGTCAAACCTTGACTATTTCTTTGATGACGAGACAGCTACGATCATGAGCAAGAACTGTACCAACCTCCGCCGATTGAAACTGACTCTATGCTGGAAACTCACGGACAAGGCGATTGTTGCAATATCTAATATGTCGAAACTGGAACACCTATCGCTCGAAGTAGTTGTACCCATCGAGCCAGAGACGGTCACCAATTTAATTGACAAGCTCGGGGCCAATCTGCGCACGCTTTCTCTGAAAGGTTTCCATGAAGTTAATGACGTGCTGTTGGAGTCCATTCATAAAAATTGCCATCGCCTCGAGAAACTACGGTTTAGCGGTAATGCCGTCTGCACGGACAAAGGATTCGCGAACCTGTTTACCAAATGGTCGAACCCACCGCTTAAGTTTATCGACTTGTCGTCTAACAGAGATGTTGACAATGCCAATCCAAACGGACCCGAAGACCCGGTGGGACTTGCATCAGAAGGGTTTGTCGCCCTGATGAAGCACTCGGGCCCTCGACTGGAGTCGCTCGACATCAGCTCTTGTCGCCATGTGTCTCGCAGCGCCTTTGAAAGCGTCTTCTCCGAGGGCCAGATATATCCCTGCCTGAAGGATCTAGATATTTCATTCCATACGGTCATGGATGACTTCCTTGTGTCGTCCATTTTCAAATGCTGCCCGTCGATCAAGAAGCTTACGGCGTTTTCTTGTTCCAACATCAGTCACGTCAAGGTTCCGGCTGGAGTGGCACTAGTCGGCGGCGTCCGGGCTCAGGATTCAATCGTTGTCGAAGGCGACTATGGAATGGCGTGAGTTGGGAATTTGGGGGGGTTATTTGAAATGGAGGAAGCTAAATATCTTTACGTCGTGTTCAGCATGAAGAGGGGGTTTTTTTTTGATATACGCAAAAATATTTGGAAAGCTGCTGGTTCTCATGTTCTCAGAAATAGTTTCCTTTGTTTCTTTGTCCAAAGACAAGGATCGAAGACTAGGTTTACTTGGAATGTAGCCACAAATGCCATACAGTTCTGACTGGAATGCAGTATACTCCATACCAAACCGGTCCAAGCGAGGAGCAGAGAAATTTATTCTTTCTTTTTTTTTCTTATCATTCGCGTTGAATAATGACTTATCTATCGTATCCTCTCGCTATCAATAGCCGTAATTATGGCGACGACTTGCAGGTGACACACTACTGACAGTGCTCCCCGATGTCGATCAGGGTCCCACCTGGGGAGCCAGGCAACTGGGGGCCGATCGCAGCGATCGAGAGCACTGGCCGGTGGACTCGGTGGACCAGAAGGATTGCAATATGTAATTTTGTTTGGCGGCTGTGATGAGCGATTGACAGGACGTACGTAATTTTGTCGCTGAGCTGCAAACAGTAACTTGTGAGTGGCTGTTAACATACCAGAAAATATTTCCGGACCGAGTAATACTACTGACTCACTGAGTTGGGGACGGTGAAGGGCAAATATTTATAATACACATGCACGTATTCATTTATTGTTACTTACTCCGTACTATTTGTCTGGTTATTGTGCTATTAATTTCGAGTAGCCACATATGTAACGTGCTTAATCTTTTTGTTTATGTTTGGTTGTTAATTACAGCGTACTGTATGTACCCGTATTGCTTGTACTGTTCTGTCCGAGGATGTGGTCCACTCGCATTCCTGACCAGACAAGGTTCACTAATCCTCAATCAATGGCTGGTGAAAACATTTGAAATAATTACGAGTACATACAAAAATAATCGCGATCTCGGAGTAAATGATCTCATAATAATAACTCATGCTGAGTTTGTCCTACGTACGATAACTGCACGAAGGAACCAAAAAAAAGCCGAGACGTTTTTTCAGGTGTTGGCGCAATGGTTTGTTTCTGCTTTGCTACCCCTGAGCAAACATGCAAACCCTTTTTTTTTTACACTGTTCGCAAGCTAGCAAGGATCAATACTAAATTCTTCCCAACACTCATTAATAAGGACAGCGGCCGTGGCCACAGCTAAACTGCATCGAGGGGAACTAGCTTGCCGCCGGATACCGAAAGCGAGGTCCAGCCCGGCCGGATCACACCTGTTGCGACGCCACTCTGACACTGTCCTGTGCCTGTGCCTGTGCCTGTGGCAAAAATATTGTCTTTTTCTGATGTGACGTTGGGGACTTAATTACGTGGCTCTGGCCATCGAGAGTAGCCCTACGAGGCACGCCTCGGAGTCTATATACTAGTCCAGCATAAAGGCTTCAACAGCTAAGCATTGTGCATGCTCGGAGTACAAATCATTCATGTTCGAGGTAAGTTGTAAGCACCTCTGACAGATTTATCCAGTCTATAGGCCCACATAGTTGTAACAACATGCTTGTAGATAGTTGCTTGTAGATAGATAGTTACACCGCAACTAAGCAGCATGTTCAAAATCCCAAAGAAAGATGCACTCTGTTGGCGCTCTCTATTGCCGCGTGCAGAATTGCGATATGCGTTGGATCGGCAGTTAGCCGCCAGCATGAAACTGATAATACGTACTATCATTATCTCATGACTCTAATATTATAATTTGTTATTATTGAGAGCGACTCGCGAGAATCTAAATTTGGAGATCGTCGAGCCAACGGGGCGGCGCTAGTAACAGCGTCAGAGACATGTTCCGTGGTATCGCCGTATTGCCGTTACGCCGCTGTTTCTGAACGTGAGAGGTCTCGCGTCCTGGGCAGCAGAGCTTTCCTCCCCGTCTGCCCATGGCTGTCAGCTGTTTTGACTTTTGACCTGCCTGTGATTGTGTTTGCCCGTATTTAACCTACTCTTAATTGTTATTGTTTGCGTTTGTTCACGATCGATCCCTGTTGCGCTCTCGTTAAACTCGTGCCTCGCAGCTGCATGCCCCGTCCGGAAACGGTGGTGTACACATCATCCCAAACACGCCCCTGCAACAAGCCCACCAACCACCACCTACCTCCCCCGTCCGCCTGCCGTCGACCAAAAGTCTTGTCTCTGCCGAAAAACTCTCTCCTCAAAACAACTACCACCGACCGCGACGAAGAGAAGGCCGCCGCAGAAAGAGCCTCCTGCCCTGCTCTGCGCTTCCCTCCTGACTACCACTGCCTGCACTGCACTGGGCTGTCTGACTTCTCCGCCACAGCCTCTTTCAGCCAGGCTGAGCCTTCCACCCCCCGTCTCTCTTTCTCCCTGTTTTTTCTGCGGCCCCGTCAGCCCATCGATCTCTGTGGCTGCGAAAAAAGAAAAGAAAGGGGGAGATTTTTATCGCTCGTTTGACTGTATTATTCTCGCGCTATCGTCGAGTCGCTCGCTGTTCGCCGCCCTGTCTTAACCGTGGTTGTGCCGATCTTGCCCGTGGAACAACTCGCACTCTATACCCCTCTCCAATGCCGATCAAACTGCCCAAGGGCTTTGCCCGCCGAAAGTCGTCAGGGAACGTCCTGGACGAAGTCGATAATGGGCAGGAGACGTCGTTCCGTGTGTTTGAGCGTCCCGGTGGCGGCACCAGGTCGTTCGAAGGCGGCATGACGCTCAAGAACGCCGCTGCTGGCCGATACTATAATAACCGTCCAGCTACTGCAGAGTCCGACAATCTCTTCGCTGGGATAGAGAAGCCGCTGCCAAATAACAGGTATGTTTTGTTTGTTCTTGGACTGCGACCACATGCCATTGCTCACTGTTGTATTGTAGGGGCAGTGGTGGCACCCACCATTCCACTTCTACCGCAGGCGTATACGACAGCTCATCCTCTGCTCGATATAGTTCTTCCTCTACACTGCCGTCCTCGAACGATGGAGTTGCCCATAATGATCACTCGAAAACCTTCCATGATATCCCCGCCCCGCCTGTGCCTGTGGCAGAGTCACCCTCCTTATTCTCTTTGCGTGCTGCTGGCCGGACCTTCTCTTTTGGCACCAAAGCAGCTCGGTTCTCTACGCCTTCACAAGTGCAACGGCAACAGACTGAGCCTCAATATCAGCAGTCCGAGTCGGCGGCTCACGTCAGGGACCGTGCCATGACTGCCAGTTCCGCCAGCACCGCGACCGCAACGCCCCCTCGGCTGTTGGATTCTGATTTCCAGCTGTCCGGAACTGATGATGACACCTTCGGAAGTATGTTTGAGAATTTTGGGAAACGGAAAAGTGCTATTCAACTTCGGCCTGTAGATTCGGTTTGTCTCTCTTCTAATTTCTTGTCTGTTCGCACCACTAACATACCGCAGGACGATGTACAGTCAAAGGCTTTGCCTATCCCTCCCCAGGATGAACGCCCCACCCCAATAAACATAAACGTGGACCGCTCTCAGCCCGTCGAGCCCTCTCCTTACTCAGCGAATAGCCAAACGTCTTACGACGGATTGATGAATGACAGCAATGCCCGCCTCTCACGCAAAGGTCTAGCTCCATCTCAGTCGAACCGCACCTCGAATATGGCGACATCCCCTGTGTCCATGAGCAGCGAATCATCAGGCCCCTCAACCGCCTTTATAGACGATGCCGATGCCGCCATCGTCCGTCAGTCCCTCCTCATTTCTTCCAGCAAACCCAAACCGCCAACAGTGCCCAATCACCGCCACGAAAGTGTGGATGAAGAAACCCCTCTATTCACTAATGACGATATCACATCCAGCGCGCGTTTGGCGTCTCAGTATGAAGCGGAAGTCAGCTCGAGGCCAAATGTCCAAAACAAAGTCATGACTCCTGCTCAGTTTGAGCATTACCGGAAGCAGAGGGAACTCACGCGCAAATATAGCAATGCATCAAAGAGCGATAGTTCGGTTGAAAACGATTACGATGAAGACGAGGACGAAGCCGAGAAAAGCCGAGAAGCAGCAAGACAGCGCCGCAAGCAGGAGGCTCACTTGTCAGTCTACCGTCAACAGATGATGAAAGTCATAGGAGAACAGGCGCCCGCAATGAGCAGTTTACAACCACCACCAGCTTCGCGCCTTACCATCGACCATGCCAATCCCAGCATGCCAAATCTATCGTCTCGTATGTCGACATTGGGATTGCCAGCAGGAAGGCAGGAAAGTTCCAAGAGCAGCGACGGAGAGGATGACGAAGACGTTCCTCTTGGAATATTGGCTGCTCATGGCTTCCCCAATAAACTCCGCCCTCCCACAAGACTAAGCGTCTCCACGTCGAATCCCAACCTTCGAGGATCGGTTGCTCCAGGCTCTGTTGCCGGCGAATCTGGTCGCGATGCACGGAATAGTCTGCCAGTATTTGCCCGAAATCTGCCTCCTGACCCATACTATGGTGCGGGCTTGGTCAACGGCCCAGTCCGAGAAAGCCTTACCTTTGGTGGCGGTAACCCTGGATATGGGCCTAATTCGTCCGGTCCTATGCATCCAGGAGGCTTGGTTGGTGTGATTGCAAGCGAAGAGCGAGCACGTGCGATGCGAAGGGGAAGCCCGAACGCTCAAGCCGCCGGGATTCCACGGCCATACTCTACGAACAATATGGGCCAGATGGGCGGTGCTCATCCGGGAATGCCTCCTCAGCAGCCATCACCTGGAGAAATGGCGCAAATGCAGATCAACCAGCAAATGACGGAAATGATGCAGGTTCAAGTCCAGATGATGCAACAAATGATGCAGATGCAAGGACAAGCAGCCCAGTTTAACCCGGGCCTTATGCCACCTGTCGGTCCGTTTGTCAACCCTGGTGGACGACCAATGTCCACGGCATCATCTTACAATATGCCTGGCCAGGATCAGCGAACCCTCAGTTTACTAGATCCTGCCACTATGTCTCGATGGAATCTTAACCAGCCCACTTCTGTTCAGCCGGATGCAGCGGGCCCCCCCGGTACGCCGCAGGGTGTGCATGTTTATGCACCATCCATAGCTCCGTCAGAACGAAGCAATGTTGGAATGGCTTCTCGCTATCGACCAGTCTCGACCGTTGGTCCAGATCCTCACATGGTTCGCTCTTCGACCTTCACATCCACGCTGAAACCCTGGAATAACGAAAATCAACGTCCCGTTTCGTTGACGCCACCAACTTCGTCGCAGGCATCCAACCGAAAGTCCATGGCAACCGTCACGGTTCGAGCAGTCAGTACTCAGGGCCAACACAGTCCTGCGAGCAAGGCTGTCCCGGATGACGATGATGATGACGAGGGATGGGCAGACATGAAAAAGAAGCGGGAGAAGAACAAGAGCAGTTGGAAGATGAGAAAAGAAACATCGGCTTTGGGAGATTTACTGCACATGGTTCACTAATATATTGCTGCGTGGGATGTGTGTTGAAGGATTATTTGCATCAGAGTCCGCACGAGCGCTCGATTAATATATTTACTCACGCACTTGAGTGATTTTATATTTCCTTGATGGTTTCACGAGATTGATATACTTGTTGCGTTTATTTCGATATCACTTCTATATTTGCCTACCCTCTCGCATCGCGCGGTCTTGTTTTTCTTGATTTTCTTTCTCTTGCGAATCCAGTCTTGAGATATTATTAATGCTACAACTACAAAAAATGATTGGCATTCGCGGGGAAAACGGCGCATTGATGGTACACAGGATCTCGGGTTGTTTTCGAATTTTGAATATGGTGTCTTGCAAGTTCCCAGCATGCAAGCAAGACTCTTTGTGTTTTGTCTTTTGATGTCAAATGGCCTGGGGTCAGTTGATGTTAGTCGATAGGCAGAAGGTTCTTTATTTCAACTTGCCATGTAACTAATACATGTACATATTTTAACAGCGAGGGTATAATCGATAGATGGTTTAATGGATGGAGTTGTGGCTTACTAGTAAAGTTTTAATATTTACTACCAACTTCAATAATTCTTTCGATGTCGTCGTTATTATTATCTCGGAAACTTGCAGTAAATACACCTGACTGTTATCGCAGGTCACGTGCCGATAACAGTCTTGGCGGCGTTTTTGCCTGCAACAAAGCGGCCAGCAATTCTCATCTATATCAGCGGTTTTTCACAACCACTGCATACTTTTGGATCACAACAGACTCCTTCTATCACCCTATATAATACACTCCTTTTTTTCTTTCTACTTGGACATTTATATTTCTTTTTATTTATTGGCTTCCTTTTTTGGGTATAAGGAGAGGGTTTCTGAGACAGCGCCCCATCGACCACATTTAGCAAAGAGACTGAACATCCATCAATCATGAACGCGCCAGACAGGTGGGTTGTGTTTTTACTCATTTATGTCTTGTTTTTATCATGATTCCATCTCTTTCCATTATGCGGCTCATCGCATCTGTGTCTACACCGAAGAAACAAAAAACGGGCTTGCGCTCTTCTCCGCCTTCCCTTGACTCTTCCCTCCTCGACATGCCTCTCTTACCCTTACTACCTAGCTTCCATCCCTTTCTCATCGACCAAGAACCTGTTTGTTGTTTTTGTCGTTGTTTCTGTTGAATTACTTGTGGTCTATTTTCATCCGCCATGTCTTGGACTCGAAACGGCCATTATGCTGAGGCACCGTGGAATGGATCTCGTTATCGAGATGCTTCTGCTCCGCCGCCAGGTGGAAATACGCCTAGAAAGTACCAAAGATCCTTTTCCCCTTGTGTTTACGAGCCACACAGTTATTACCTTTTTTTTAACACCCGCTTGTCTTTGAATTATTACAGAAACACTGTGCAAGAACATGAGCTGATATTTTGGGCTACAGAACAGAGTCTTTTATTCTGGGTGAGAACGAAAAGAAAATCGAAGAAAAGGCAGACACGCGTATGTACAGCCCCTTTGAACGGGTGTTTTCTTCTTTTTCTAACCGCTTTTGATAGGAACTCCTTCCACCTCGATCTTCACCCTCAATAAAGAAGATCACACGATTGGAAACCTTCTCCGCGCCCGTCTTCTTCAGAACCGCCATGTCACCTTTGCTGCGTACAAGGTATGTATTGGTGAATCTCTGCGTGTCTTTCACCTTTAAGTTACGGTAACACTAATCTCTCGCTCAAGGTGCCTCATCCACTGGTCCACAAGCTTGAACTTCGTGTCCAAACAGACGGGAAAATCACACCCAAGGATGCGCTTCTCGGCGCTTGCCACGACACAGTGAGGGATCTCGGCACGCTGTCTCGAGAATTCACCAAGGAGTTTGAGCTGCGCAAGATGGTTGGCGCTGCTCAACAACAGAATGGAGGGCATGACTGATGGCAACTTTTTTTTCAACCCAGAAAACATAAAAAAAGATCCGGGATAATATTCTATTCCCTGGTTAAGTCTGGTTAGGCGTTCTTGGGGTTTCTTTTTCTTTTTTTTTCCTAGCGTGTTCTTTTCTGTACCAGCATGGAGAAAATGGACGGCCTTTTTTCTCTTCCCTAGAAGCTAGGCTGTGTCATTTTCGGTCAATATTCCTTTCTATTTCATGCAATCTAGTTTTTACGGCTGCTTTTTTTTTTGTAATTTAATGAATAGCACAATATACAGCGTTTTGAAGACATCAACCTGATTTGAGGTTTCATGGGATATATATAAACACAATGTATTGGTGTTGGACAACATTTAAACCTTGAACATGTCCAACCCCAGTTTCTACGAGCTGACGACAACAAAGCACTCCCACCTAATCACTCGAAATTTACCCAAGGGCAAACAACCAAACAACCAAACATGGCATCTTGAGAGTATACCTCCAAGTGGGGCGTAGAACCAAGATACTCCGGCTCCCTGAAATCTAACTACCCTCGTGTTGAAAAGGACAAACACCGTTTACAAAAGAAAAATAAAAAAGAGACAAATGTGCCGGACACTGGTCTTGTAGATTCACTATATTTGCATAGCAATTCACGCCATAGTTGTAGCGTTGACGTCGCTGGTGCAATGTCATGGCTCGTTGTGGCTAGCGCGGAATCGTTGCTGCCTTCGCCGACCTACAGTGTCGTCCCCGTTCTCTCCTGGCCATCATCCGCTGCCAACCTTCTTCCGCAGCTGTTGTCCGCACCATCATTGACCCTCGACACCTCGTCGAGCCCCTCCTTCATCACTGGGTTTTTTGGAGACTATGGTGATACCCGTTTTGTAAATGTACTCATCCTCCAACTCGTTCCTGGGCGGCGCTGCCGGCGGCCGCCCGGGTCAACAACAGCCCTCGCCGTTCGGACAGCAGCAACCCCCTCAACAGCAACAACAACAGCAACAGAACATGTATTCGCAGCCCGGCCTGGCGCCTCAGGCAACCGGATTTCCAGGCGGTCCAATGCAGCCTCAGTATACTGGATTTCCCGGTGCTGCCGCTCCTCAGCCGCCCATGCCCACTCTTGGCCACCTGTCGCAATCGCATCTGCAGCCGCAGTACCCTGCGCAGACGGGCTTCCCTGGTCAGAACCAGCAATCGCAGTTCCAACAACAGCCGCAGCTACAGCAACAGCAACAGCAACAGCCGCAGCAGCCGCAGCAACAACATGCTGCCCCGCAGTTCCAAGCCCCTGCGCCTTCGATCGCCGTGCACAAGACCTCCGCGCAGATGGCCCAGTCTTTTCAGGACACCGATGGTTCTTCTCGGCCAACTCCGCCACCCAAAACTGGCGGTTCTAGGATTCCTAGCATCAGGCTTTCGTTTATCACTGCGCAAGACCAGGCCAAGTTTGAGCAGCTTTTTAAAGCCGCTGCTGGAGAAAGTCAGACATTGGATGGTAACGCGCTCCAACTATATTTCCGGCTGGGATGGACAATGAGCTGATATTGAGTCAATAGGAGACAAAGCTAGAGATTTGTTGATGCGATCCAAGCTTCCGGGAAGCGAACTGTCAAGAATATGGTGCGTTAGAAGATAAAAAAGGTTGGAGAGAACATGGCTAACATCTCCAAGGGTCTTGTCCGATACCACAAAGTCCGGCCAGTTGTTCTTCCCGGAATTCGCGCTCGCCATGTATCTTTGCAACTTGCTATTGACGCAAAAGGAAATCCCCGACGCTTTACCAGAGCGGATCAGAAATGAAGTGTCTAGCATGGTCGATATTATATCTTTCGGAGTTCCCGATACCCAATCTCCAGCACCTCCCCTCTTGCAGAACTCGGCCACTCCCCCGGCGCCTCAACAACCCCAACCCCAGCAACCGTCAAATACGCAATTGCTCAACCAACTTACATCTCAGCCTACGGGTTTCTACAACCAGGCTACTAACCTTCAAGTGCCGACGGGATACTCCGGTTCAAGCTTAGCGCCCCAGCAAACAGGTTTCCCCGGACAGCCTCAAGCGACTGGTCTTTTGAATAACCCGCAAGCCGCCGGTTACACCGGGCCGCGCCCCCCAATGCCGCCGATGCCTACTGGCTTTGGATCAAATCTGTCACCCTCACAGACTGGAATGGGCGCATTGCAAGCACAACCCACAGGAATCCCCGGTCAATGGGGATTCGTCAACGCTCCCTCTACTGGGCTGCCGAACATTGAAGCCTTGAAGCAGCAGCTGATGCCCCAGCCCGGCCGCGAAGGCGGATTCTCGACAGCTGGGCTTTCAGGCAATGCAACAATTCCTTGGGCTGTCACAAAGGATGAGAAGAAGATTTACGATCAGCTGTTCCGCGCCTGGGATGGTCTACACAAAGGTTACATTGGTGGTGAGACTGCCATTGAGATCATGGGACAGAGTGGCATGCCAAGGGAGGAATTAGAACGCATTTGGACTCTTTCCGATCCTACCAACCGCGGAAGATTGAACATGGATGAGTTTGCAGTTGCAATGCATTTGATTTACCGGAGATTAAACGGCTATCCTGTACCCAATCGCCTGCCTCCAGAGCTAATCCCACCATCAACAAGAAACCTGAACGATTCCATTGGCCAGGTGAAATCACTTCTCTCCCAGGATGCGGAAACTCGGAAAACCACTGGTGCTTTCCTCCAGCCCCAGAAAACCGGTGTTAGCTACTTGAAAGACCACTCTTTCCGTGGCGGTGCTACATCACCAGGAGCCGGCCGCCGTGATGCTACGCTTTTCAAGAACAACGATGATTTTGTCGGCTACAAGTCTAGCGCCCGTCGTCGGGTTGGGGGTGAAGGCAGGACGCCATCTCCAGCAACGTCGCAAGCTTCAGAGAAATCCGAGGAGGAAATGACTGTTGACCAACTGAAGAAGAAACTCCGTGAGACAAAGGTCATGCTTGATGCAGTTGACTTTAGAGATCAGAATCAAGCAGAAGAAGATGACGCCTCGGAACGCAGGGATAGGCGCGAGGCAGAATCCATGATGGATCGTATTCGACGTGTGCAAGATGACATCGACACCGATCCAAATGCTGCTTTCCGTCATGTTGACTCGGGAGCAGAGCGTAGGGCTCTGCGTCGCCAGCTTCAGTCTTGTCAGGATCAAATTCCCGAGGTTGCGTCCAACGTACGCAAGGTGGAGAGGGCCATCGCTGAAGCTAGACTCGAACTTTTCCGCTTGCAAGATGCCAAGGCCAACCCGAATAGTGCTCTGAATATCGTCGGAACAGGCCCAGGTGGCGCTGTCACCGAAGCTGACCGTATCAAGGCTCGTGCTAGGGCTCGCATGCAGGCACGTGCTGCCGAGCTGGCTGGACGCCCTGTCCCTGCTTCAGACGATGAAGGGGCATCTGCTCGCCGTCTCGAGGAAGAGAATTCTAAGATCAAGGCAGAACGCGAGCGAAACGAGGCCATGACAAGGGACGTGGAGGAAAGTGTCAAAGATTTCTCGGCAAGTCTTGAAGATAGCTTGAAAGAGGGAACTGAAAACTCCACTCGTGAGCACGAAAGACGTCGATGGGAAGACGCTTTGGGAGTGGAGGACATTATCAGGGATTTGATTTACGATCTGCAACGTGGTGGTCGGACTGCCAAGATTCGTAAAGAAGAGTGAATTTTTTTTTATTCTTGTTCTACAACCAATAGCTAATCCTTTATTTCAGACAACGGAAGCCTTCTCCAATTTCTGAGCCGGTATCAAGAGCCGAGCAACCGTCTCGGCCTTCCCCACCTCCATCAACAGACTCGGCCGGATCCTTGGCTGGGCTCACTCACCAAGAACGTGTGGCTTCTGCCAGGGAGCGCGCACAGAAACGCATTGCTGAGCGAATGGCCGCGGCTGGTCTCAAGCCTAGCGCTGACGCGGGCGACACCCTGCTTCAACGTCAGGAGCGTGAGAAGAAGGAGCGCGAAGAACGTCTTCGAAAGGCAGAGGAGGAAGATGCTAAGCGAGAACAAGAAAGACAACGTCGTTTGGCAGATGAACAAACCCCGGTGCCTTCAGCAGCGAAGACTGCGGGCAAAAAGCCTCCTCCAGCACCTCCCTCTCGTAAGATCAAGACAGATACCACAGGTGAAACAACCAAGGCAGAAGAACATGCGATCAGGGAACGCGCTATTCGGGAAGAACAGGAAGCACAGGAAGCCGAGACAAAGCGACTTGAGTAAGTACCATTTTATAGTTGCCCAAGAATACGATTTCTGACTTTTGATGATAGGGAGGAGGCCCACCAGAAAGAAGACGAGTTGCAACGAGAACGGGACGCACACGAGGCTCGTCTCCGAGCTCTTGAGGAACAGGTCCGCCAGGGAAAGATCAAGAAACAGGAAGAGAAACAACGCAAAAAAGCGGCTGAGCGAGAGGCAAAAGAAAAGGAAGCTCGAGTTGCAGCTCAGAGAGCCGAGTTGGAGGCAGCCAAGGAGCGTGAGCGTCAACTTCAACGCGAACTTGAAGAACTCGAGGACAGTTCGTCCGACGATGAAGAAGGACCGGTTGACATCACAACCCCGCAGGACAGCACTCCGGCTCAAAGCCAAGTTCTGCCTACTGCAGCCCCTCCTATACCGACAATTGACACGGTAGCAAGCCCAGAAAGCGAGAAACTTCCTTCTACCAGCCCCGAGATAGTTGTGACCGAGTCAAAGAACCCCTATTTCCGGTCATTGAGCCAGAGCACCGAAGGACAGCCAGCCTTGCCTGTACAAGAAGCACCTTCGGCCACAATCCCGCCTCCTTCACCGGAGGTCCAATCTACCAATCCTTTCCACCGACTTACGCAACATCAAGAAACCGCGAAGCCCGCCGCAAGTGCACCCGCTGCCATCCCAGGTCCCTTGGCCAGCAAGACTCGTGCGCGCCCAGAGATGGATGACGACTGGTCTGCTGCCGAATCAGAGGACGACGACTCCGACGACGAAGATAACCAGCGTCCAGGAGGCGGAAGCGCCAAGCAGCTTGCCAGCATTCTCTTTGGTACGATGGGACCTCCTCGGCCGCTGAGTGCAACCGATGAACAGAAACCTGCTACTCCTCCTGTTCAAGAAAGCAGTCCTCCTGCGGCCGCCCCTCCGCCGCCACCACCTCCACCTCCTCCCCCAGCTTCTGATGCCGAAGCTGCTGGTGGTCCTCCATCAGCGCCGCCTCCGCCTCCACCACCTCCTCCAAGTGGCATGGCACCTCCTCCCCCTCCACCGCCGCCTCCAGCTGGTATGGCACCACCCCCTCCTCCACCTCCCCCGGGTCCTTCTGGCCCGCCTGTCGCTGTTGGAGGTGGAGGCCCCGCGGATCGCAGTGCTTTGCTAGCATCGATCCAAGCTGGAAAGGGATTGAAAAAGGTAGAAACCAAGGACCGCAGCTCAAGCTCCCTTGCTGGCCGTGTACTGTGATTTCCCTCCCTTTACAACCCAACTATATCTAACATGTATATATAACATGTTGATTGTTACTTTTTTCTGACCTGTTGTTTTTTTTTTCGTTGCTTTGTTCTTTAGCTCTGACACGGCTTGTGCTTGGACTTTTTTTGTTAGAAAAAGAAGATTAGCTTTGATGTGTCGGTGCTATGTAATCCAATTTCGAATGTTATTTATTTTAGTCTTTTATGTTACACCAATTGAGCAATGTAGATAATGTTCTTTTTTTTTTTTGAAATATATGTCATGTGTAGACTTTCCGATGTTATTGCAAATGGTCGTTCTAATATCGTGTTTGTAAATGTAACAAAAAGCTTGTACGTATATAGCTTGTGTTGCAAAGAAGAAAGATATCTCAAACAAATGCATATATGGAAACGTTTAGGAGAAAAAAAAATAATAATAAATAAAAAATAAGATGCGCATGCTATATATACAGTCCCTTCTCCCGAAAACGGTCACAAATAAAAGACGGCGCACAAAACTATATAACAACCTCAGCAATGACATTTCCCAATGTACTCAGCGCCCAAAGCACGACAAGGCCCCAGCCAATTCTCCGATCCATTTTCCAATTGTTCAGCGGGACGATAATCAAAAGGCCCAAAAGGGTGACGAGTAGCGTCGCGCCGCTGATTACCAGGGTCTTTGAGATGATGATTCGGTATGGTTCATTGGGGACGACGGAAGCACCGGAAAACTGCGAATGCTGGGTTGAATGCCATGACATGTACATACCACCAATGCCGATGCCGAGTAGGATATTTAGCATTGGTCCTCCAAAGCACGCGCTCAGGGCCATGACGGGGAATCCCAAGCGGGCCACGGTGACGTCGGCGACGAGATCGCCGAGAGAATTGCCCACGGCAAAGACGGTGAGGCCGAGGAGCGAGTCGCTGATGTTCATAATGACTCCTAGTGTCTTGAGGAGACTGACGACTTCATCTGCAATCGTCGCGATCCAGCAGATTCCAACAATGAAGCCAATAAAGGAGAGAACTGGCCGGAGCCAGTTGGGTGGCTGGGACAATTGGCGGTCCTTGAGAACGATGATAAGCGCAGCTGCGCTGATCAGCGACAGGAGAAGACCGCTGAGAACAGGAATTATCAAGTTTTGTGGGTTGTGATCACTGTCTAGGTTGGACCAGCCGACGACAACAACAAAGAAAGGAGCCGTGAATGCCTGCACGATGGTGAGCCAGCGATACCAAGATCTTGTTGTTGCTTGAGAGGACGTTTCGGTAGGTTCTGTCGGCACAGCTGGCATCTCTGAATCAAGCCTCTGCCTGTCTACAGGTGCCTGAGTCTCGTGAACACTTAGAAGACCAGGATCCAAAGGTTGATAATCCACACTGGGCGATGCATGGCTTGTAGGCAAGATTGGCGAGTCATCAGGCAGGCGTATAATTGGCCTTGGTTGTTCGTCATCACTTGCACTCGGCGTAATATCACTTTCTGCATCGCCCCGATTCGGATCAATTACCGGAATAGTGAGTGTCAAGATAAAAACGCTGGGGGCAGCCACAACGCCTAGTAATTTCTCAAAAATAGTCTTTGTACGCCAACTGCACAATGTGGGGAAGAGTGTAGCAAACACGAGCTGAAGAGGAGGAAGAAATCGGCGCGGAATTGACCTGTGAATTGTTGATTCAGGACCGGCTCCTTCGGCAAGACCCTCAAGTGTTGTTCCCGATGTTGCCCACGCAGGAGGGGGCAATGCATTTGGCACATGTGACAACGGAGATGTTGGAGCTGGCGCATCAAGATACGATGGAAAAGCCACGATCGAACTCGTTTCGCTATTATCTTCAGAACTGACAGTGGTTCCCAGGGAACGGGCGCTGGACATTGGCGAGAAATCAGAGGGGGAAATGGCCCGTGACAATGGGGATGCTTGGTAATTGGGAGTACGGAAATTCTCAGTCGGAACGGTCAACAGATCCGTGGGCTGCCGTGTCGGTGAATGTGAAGGCGTGGGAGAACGAGTCGAGTGAGTTGATGAGGGTGCTGGTGACATGATCAAAGGTGACTCAACCAGGGACGGCACGTCTCGGTATTCAGAATGTAAATAGACATTATTCTGAGGTACTTGAAGCTGCGGAAGCGCGTTCTGATTAGGATCGACAGGAGCGGCAACTTGTGTACCAGGGGCATCATTCATCGAAACGGATCGAGTGCGATTCTGGATATCTTGCCCATGTGTATTAGAAGACTGATAGTTTCGATTCAAAAAAGTAGAAGCACGTCTTCTATGGGAAAGTTGATCGGCGAGATTATCATCCGAATACTGGGGAAGATCAATCGTATCGTCCCGAATGTTCTTTGCCTTTTGGAGAGAGGAAAGGACCGACTGAAATTCCAAGGCGCCAACAAGACTTGGTCGAATGGGGTTGACAGTGGTACGTCGTCTCGGCGGCGTGGGCCGAGTCACATGCATATTTTCCCGAATTTCGGCAAGATATCTGTTGCGTGTCTCATCGTCTTCATCTTCGTCATCTTTCCAAGCTGGGATTCCCAATTCTTCAAAGTCTGGAGCCAGTTGGCTGTTGAGAGGGCTTCGTGTTTCTCCTGCAACAGGATCATCGTCTGTATATGGTTCCTCCAAGTCCAGCTCCTGGCTCTGAGGAATATGAAACTGAGCCCTTGCAGCAAATTCTCTTTCGAACCTTCGGCGTTTTTGAGTAAGATACCAGTGCCACGATACAACCATCACTACATAGAAGACGTAAAGGCCGATCATCGTTGCACATTCCCACACATGTAGTTCCCCATCTGCAAGAACCACCAGGCTGAAGCTGCCGGCAATAATAAAATACCCGACATCACGAACAAAGCTGCGACGTGCTACTTTAAAGGGCCTCACGAGTGCCATTGAGCCGGCGACCACGGCGGTGATGAAACAAGCAGCTCCAATAAGCTCTCCGACAGCCAGACTGCCACTGTTGGAACCCATGGCAGCAAAAGTCGAAAAGACATCCGGACTGCCATTGCCGAATGCCAAGAAGGTAACCCCTGTCAAACTCTCACTCATGCCCAAAATACTGGCAATGGTACTGAGGTTGATGCAAAGAAAGTCACTGGCGGCAATACCGATAGTACTGAAGAGCATCGATAGCCAAGCCACGATGATGATAAAGGCAATAGGCTGGACATGACGAAGACCACAATAGTAGAGCTGAATGTAGGAAAACAACCCGTCCTCATCGGCACAGTGTTTCTTGACGAATGCACACTGATCGTCTGCTTGACGAACAAGCCGACACTGTTCCGCGTTAGTGATTGGTTTCATACACATGTAATCGAGGAGAAAATAGGTACCTCTAGCTCTTCATCAGCGGCGTTGAGCAATGAGATGTTGAGGAAATCAACTCCATGATCCGCGCGCTTCAGAATTGCGGTGTTGGATGCTGCTAATTGGCCCTTGCTAGACCAGCCCGCGATCCAACCCGTGAATCCTAAAAGGGTAAAAAGTGCGATACTTATAAAAAACGGCCGGGGAGTAAAAGCCCTATGCCCCCTGCGCCTCACTGAGCGCACCATGGCGGGCTATCATAGACTGATGTATTCTTGGATTTCTGGACATCACAGTGGCGGCATTGCAATTGGAGTTATGTACAACGGCGAACATGTATTTGCGATAGTTTTGTATACAAATCAATCATAGAAATGGACGAGAACTGCGAACATAATAAATGTACACAGGCATATATGCATAGAGGTAAAGGAAAAGTGCAGGCAGCAGCAATGGCAACGTTGAAGACTGAAGGAAGGAACACGAGAACCGTTCGGAGCGTCATCGGGTGGCTTGGCGATGCATCGCGTGGCTGTGCAGACTTGGCAACAACCGTATCACGTGACTACGTATATGGTGGTTACGGCATGCCGTATGTTTTGTTGACAATCCCCACCTGCCGCCGGATGGGCCTGTCATCATCACCACAAACACTGCACAGGCGGAAAGAGCCCTGCGATCACCTCATCTCCTTGCCTGCAAACTCTTCGCCCTGCGGTCTGCCGGTCAAGCGACGGATATGGGCGTCTGATTGCTCTCGAATATTGCTTTTTCACCCACCCTTTTTTATTTATTCGAGTTTGTTACAGTTTATAATACTTGCCACAAAGAAATAACACACACACACACCATGCCTCGCGTCGCCAATACGTCGAAGAGCCATCGCCGCTCAAATGGCGGCACTACGACGCCGCACAAGAACTCTCCCATTAAGTACGGAAGGAGCGATGATGGTACTGGGAAACGCTTGCTGACCTGCCCTCGCTAGGATCCCGCTGAACGATGACATGGGAGAAAAGGCTGCTCGGATGCAGTCGCGACAAGCCCTCCATGACCGTCAAATGAACCAGATCAAAGCGGCTGTGAAAACGCCTATGCCCCCGCGCAGGACAGCTTACGACCGCGTTGGCAGCGAAAGCCCGACGACTCCGCGCGGATCTCTTCGCCGAGGCCGCGAAAGCGATGTGGATGGCCGTGGCAGGGGCGCAACTCCGGCCAAAAGAGTCCCGATCCTCGCCAACTTTGAAGAGTGGATGAAGATGGCGACTGACAATAAAATCAATGCTGCCAACTCTTGGAATTTCGCTCTTATCGATTATTTCCACGACATGTCGCTGCTCCGAGAAGGCGACGGCGTCAACTTTCAAAAAGCCAGTTGCACGCTTGATGGTTGTGTCAAGATCTACACTAGCAGAGTGGACAGTGTGGCTACTGAAACTGGAAAACTACTCAGTGGTTTGGCTGATAGTCGCGACCGCAAAGCCCAGGATGCTGGTGAAGGAGCCGAGGGCGAGGATGAAGACGAAGAAGAGGGTGAAGACGGTGCTCCAAAAAAATCCAGGAAGAAGGTTTGTTGTACAATTTCTTTTAAGTTGCAAGACTTTTATGCTCATGTTTATTCTAGACTCGATCTCACGAAGCAACACTGGCCCCATCCTTTGCTTCGTTGCAATTGAAAAAGCTTGAACTCGAATTTGCGGTGGATCCCTTATTCAAGAAAGCGTCGGCAGATTTCGATGAAGGTGGTGCCAAGGGACTATTGCTGAACCACCTTTCGATTGATGGTCAGGGTCGAATAGTCTTTGATAGTAGCGATGACATCGACGAGACAACCAACCCCGGAGGTCCCACAGGGGAAGACGAGTCACAAGAAGAGACTGCGGATGGAGAAGAACAGAGCAAAGAGCAACAAGATGACCCAATGGATGTTGACCCAGTGGAAATCGATATCACGGGTCTGGCCAACAGGTTTTTCCCCGACTTGGATCGTCTTGCTGAACAAGACATTTGCCCGTCTCTCAAGAATTTCGACTTGGGTGACCCTAGTGGATCCAACCTGCCAATGCTGAAAGCTCCCGATGAATGGCGCAATGATAGGGCAGGTGAAAATGGCGAAGAAGCTGGGCGCTTGGGTGATGCATCAGGCATCATGCTTGACGATGACAACGCAGTTGGTTTTGATGATGATGACGGAACGTTTGCAGGCTTTGACATTGGTGAAGATGCTGGGTTTGGAGAGGGTGGAGAAGCCTGGGCGCGAGAGGCGGCATTAGAACCGATGCTGAAGGTTCACCGAATGGAAATTGATGGCGAAGACGAAGATGGTGAAGGGATGGACAACGGAGATGCGTATACTCTTTCGCTCTCTCACCAGCCAGACAACAAAGAGCACGAAAACATCCTCAGCTACTTTGATAACGCGCTTCAAAAGAACTGGGCTGGTCCTGAACACTGGCGAATTCGGAGAATTAAGGAAACCACTGCGGCATCGTCGACGACTGCAGCGCCCAAACAGCGCAAAGAAAAGGAACCGTTTGAAATCGATTTCTCGGCGCCACTCGATACATCAGCTGCCGAGTTGATATATAACCAAGCAAGCTCTAACTCGGCGATTTCGATACCCAAGACGCAATGGAAGACCAAAGGTCGCAACCTGCTCCCCGACGACAAACATTTCAACTCACAGCAACTACTCCGGCTTTTCCTCAAGCCCAAGGCTCGTATGGGATCGCGACGATTCCTCGGTGTTCACAAGAGCATTGAGCGGCCACAGGGTGTGCCAGTGGCTGGAGAGATGGACGAGGCTTTCTGGGCGAATCACAAGCCAGAAAACGACAATGCTTCAGGGGAAGATGATGGTGCCGCAGGAACGTATGATGCCAACTTCTTTGCGGATGATGATGGTCTTGCTTTCCCCAACGGACTACCAATGGGAGACGATGACGACGATAACATGCCGTTCGCCGATGCGCGAGAAATGTTTTCTCCGCCAGTCGACCCCAATGCTCGGCCAGCGACATCGGCTGGCGGTGGTGGGTTGACAGCGCTCTTGAACATGGTCGGGGCGACGCCTGGATCTGCTCTCCATGGTGGAGGATTTGGGTCTCAACTAGTGACACAAGGTGGTCGTCGTGTCCGGCCCGACTATGTAGCTTACGCACGTGTGGCTAAGAAGGTGGATGTTCGACGGCTGAAAGAGGAAATGTGGAAAGGCATGGGCGACAAGCTGATGGAGTCGATGGAATTCAACTCGTCATCGGAGGCGGCAGCTGTGGTCAGCGCGCCTGAAGAGCAAACGGATGACGATGGCCCGCCTACACCTACGCCCAAGAACCGGCATCCAGACGGGGATCATGCCATGCCAGACGCTACATCCGAGCCGGAGAAAGAGAACCAACTGCGGTTCACCAACGTTATGAGCTCGCTCAAAGCGGTTTATCCGGAGGAAACGCTCCGAGATATCAGCACATCGTTTGGATTTATCTGTCTCTTGCATCTGGCGAATGAAAAGGGCCTGGTGTTGCAGGGCGGCGATCCTTTTGCGGAGGGCGGGGGTTCTTTGGAAGAAATCTACATTTCGCGGGACATGGGCGCGGTGATTGAAGAAGGAGGCATGTAGAGTGGTCTATGTTGTTACGTATTCGTTTTGCCGGGCCGTGGCGTTGGGGGTACAGTTGTGATTGTTCTAGTCTTCCTGCACATATCTTGATGTATGGAGTATATTGATAATTCAAGTATACGGTTTAAAGTGCTGCAAGGCATGAACGGAAACTATGAGCGTAGCCAATGTCAGATCTAGACCGACGGGATCACGAGGTGGTCTGTGGCTGCCAATGATAAAAATCGAGCAGGTTATTTTTAACCTGTGGTCCGAGCAGACTCAAAGCGACGTGACAAGCGTGTTGGTCACGCATGATCGACGAGTTTCCCCTCACGGAAGCTGCCCGATGCGGCTAGCGCAGACAAAAGACTTAGCGCCGGCACTAACGCAGACTACTGGCGGCCCGCGCTTGGACGCATCGCCTGATTGGTGGGAAGCCAGCCAATTCCCCACTTCCAAGCCCACACTAGTCCATTGGCAGACCTGATTGGCTGGGAACTGTGACGAAAGGCGCATCACTGCAGGTCGGGTTCGTCGCACTCGAGGCTTCTGCGTGCTGAGTGGCCTGGCGCACGTCAAGCTAGAGCGGCGAGATGCAACGAGCGCAGCAAATCAGTCGGGCTCCCGCCTCGCTGCGAGCCTGCGCCGCTCGTTCTCGATAGCTCGAGTCTGCAGCTGCCCAATCGTTGCTCGTGGGCCTGCAATCGCCAGCGGTCTGGCACACATCGTGGCCAATCGCCGCGTGCAGGGCTTCGGCCTCACGACACGGCCGGGCGCTAAGCAGCGTGAGCAGCGACTGCTCCTGCCCAGTCGACGGGCTGCGAGGGGAGCATCCCATACATAGACTCCATGCTCCCTTTTCTTTCTCTGTTTCTTTCTGTTTTCTGTAAGCTGTGCTTCCATTTTTCCCCTTTCCTAATTTCGTGCTTTTATTGCCTACTGCGCCGGTTTCGCAGCCTCCAATCTACCTAATTATATACACCGCACACATCTAAAAGGGCATATCCAAAACGACATTTCCGGAAACTCGACCCAGTCGGACCATCAGATAGACTCTGTCAGCGGCAGACCGTTGGCTATCTCGTGTGAACGACCGACTGCTGGCCAGTTGAGAACCTATATCAAACCCATTCAGAGCCTCAACAAATTCAAATGTCGGCGTTTGGTGATAGCAGTCGACACAGCAGTCCTCTGAGCCACCAGCCTACCGAGCCAGCTGATCTCCTCGGCAACGACCGCAATAACTCCAGCATGTCGAACCATTCGCAAACACACCCAGCGCCGATTGTGCGCCGCTCGTCGGGGTCCTCGTCGCATTCGTCGCTGAAGAGTCCGCGCACAGCACGCTTTGCCGAACAGACTACTGTCATCTCCCCGGTGGCCGGCCACTCGCCCTTTGCAGACCCTTCGTCTGAGAAGGCGCCGCAGCCGCATGTGTCGGATGTTGGCTTTGGATACGTCGCAGACAGCGACCCGGCGCGCCATGCAGCACAGCCGCCGATGACTCCAGCGTCGCCCTTGAAGAGCGCGCTCAAGACGCCAGGAACAGCGAGAACGCTGAACCCGCTGAGCCCGACCTTTCGCGAGGAACTCCAATTGGAGAAGGAGGAAAAGAAATCCGAACGAGAAAATGCCCGCGATTTGGTAGGATTTCCCCTTGTCGCTTTCCAGGTTCAGTGCTAATATCTTTATAGAAAATCAAAGTCCGAGTACGAATGGCCAAGGTTTTGCTGCGCTTTGTCAATTTCAGCTGCAGCTTGATCGTGCTTTCGCTCCTCTCGACCAGTTTGAATATCTTCAGAGCCACCAAGGATCTCCCGCCCCGAAACAATCTCCCTCCATGGGCAGTGGGTACCAATCCATGGCCGCAATACCTCTTACTGGTGCTCTCTTCTGTTTCCCTGTTCACTGCTGTGATCGTCTTCTGGGGTTACTGGAAAGGAGGACACCGACGAGGAGAAAAAGTTGCCATTTACTACTCGCTTTTCTCTGTTGGATTTTTTACCTTTAGTGCAATCATGTGGGTAGTTGGCGCGGCGGTGTTCCAAAACTCCAAAGCCAACGGCAACGGTAAAGATCTCTGGGGCTGGTCCTGTAACCAGAACCTTCGAGAGCAACTCTACCACCAAGATGTCAACTACAGCCTGGTTTGCCGTATGCAAGACTGGTCGCTCGTGTGCGCCATCATCGAGATTGTTCTCGAGGCGATTGTCCTGGTGATTTATGCTGTTGTGTTTTACCGCTTCTACTCGAAGCAACGCCTAAAGAAGACCATGGATCTCCGTGACAAGGCTCGCTCAGATCTGTACCTTGCCCAGCTCCGTGTGCAATCCGCCCCTAACACCCCTGGATTTGCCATGACGCCCAGATCGCCCTTCCACCCCATGACTCCCAAGTCTCCTTATATGTCCATGGTACCTCCGCAGGACGTCTACTCCAGCGCCGAGAACGGCGAGAACTACGCCGTGCAATACGCAAACCCCAAATCGCCGACGCGCGCAGTCACGAAACCATTCCAGCTGCAAGCGCCGCCGATTCGCGTGCAGCAGGCCACGCCCAAAGTCGCGCAGGAAGGGTTTTCCTCGCAGCGCAGTGCTTCGCCCGGAGAAGAGTCGGTGTCAGAAAAAGTTAATGAGCATGTTGGCGCCGCTCCGGGGGAGAAGACGTACGATGCAGTGCCGATTCCGGGGGCTTATAGCAGTCCTAGCTATCCTCCGCCTGCTGAGGGGCATCGATACCAGTGATTGATATACTGAGCATGTTCGATTGCTTCTTTGTGTTGATTGAGTTATGGGTAATTTGGGTGGTTCAGGCGTCTGTTGATTTTTCTATGTTGTTATATCCCATCTATATCCACAATGCATTGTTTATCATAATACACTTTTTAGTAGTCACTGTCACTGTAGATGTCTCAATTGCCGTCTTAAGCAGTGGAGACGCTAAGCACGGAGCACCACCAGTTGACCCCTTTTCTTTTCCAGACTCAGCCAGACTCTGACTCTGAGATATCATTAAGGACAATACAAGAGAATCAATAGGGATGCCCCGCCTCACCGCTGGCCTCCTCCCCACCGCATTATCCTTTCGGCCATTGTCGCGGCACCTTAGTCGAACCATAAGCTCACCGAGCTCAACCGTGCAACGAGGATCTTCAGTGCCCCACCACCACAACCACCACCTTGTCTGTGTCCCTCGTCACCGCCACTACTCTTCTTCTTCCTCCTCCTCGTCTTCGTCTTCGTCGTCCGACAAGAAACCCTCGTCGTCGTCGCCGCTCAGAGTCGCTCCGTTTGTAGCCATTGTGGCCATTGGCACGGGCTCGTACATTCTGCTGGTGAAATCTCGCTCTTCTGGCAAGCCAGCCCCGCGTTAGTCCAACCACAACCACCCAACAACACAAAAACCTGCCCGAAATAGAAAGAAAAGACAGAAAAATGGCATCCCCCCGCTTCTCCTCCGACAACGTCACCGTCGTCTTCTTCCTCGGCGGACCCGGCGCCGGCAAGGGCACTCAATCCGCCAACCTCGTGCGCGACTATGGCTTCAACCACCTGTCCGCTGGCGATTTGTTACGTGCCGAGCAAACACGCGAGGGCAGTAAATACGGCGAAATGATTCGCGAATATATCCGCGAGGGCAAGATCGTGCCCATGGAAGTCACCGTGACTTTGCTTTCCAACGCCATGGCCGAGATTCTCGAGTCGGGGACCTCGAAATCTACAAATCCGCCACGGTTTCTGATTGATGGATTCCCGCGGCAGCTGGACCAAGCACATTTCTTCGAGGCGAGTGTGTGTGTTTCGAAGCTGGTGCTGTTTCTCGAGTGTCCGGAGGAAGTGCTGCAGGAGCGGTTGTTGAAGCGCGGCGAGACGAGTGGGCGTGAGGACGACAATGCAGCGTCCATAAAAAAGCGGTTCACTACGTTTATTCAGACGAGTATGCCGGTGGTCGACGAGTTTGAGAAGCAGGGCAAGGTGATTAGCGTGCAGGCTACGGGGTCGATTGATGAGGTCTATGGGCTTATCAGGGAGAAGTTGCAGGAGAAGGGTATTGAGACGGTGTAGATAGACATACAGATATATAACTTTTATTCTACTTAGACATTATCAATTGATCCATAGTTTACTATCAATGATTCTCTACTATCAACGATTCTTTACTATCATGATTTTTTACTGTCAATGGATTATTCTTAGTGAACATTGAATATAAACAAAAACCCCGGCCTTTATGACATGACAAAGAAACAGCTAACTAGGTCATAAGCATAACAGAGCATTCATCGTGCCGTGGATAAACATCTCTGTTTCTTAAAAGTATAACAGAAAAGAAAAATTTTTTTTAGTCACCACCCGCCACAAGATCTATCTCGCGCGGTTGTTGCTGTTGCTGCCGTCTCCGATCTCCACCGGACTTCTTGTCGCCCTTGGCAGTACCATCCTCTGCAGCCTGCGCAGCCAATTGCTGCTGCTGCAGCTCACGCGCATACCGCTCGCGCTCGGTGCGGATGACGCTGAGAACGCCCTCGAGGCTGCGGCGCCAGACAAACAGACGACCCTGCACCTCGGCCCACTGCTTCTCGCCAAAGACGCGGTACGTGGCGCGGTGTACGAGGAACTCGGAGCGCAGCTGAGACAGTTTTCCCTCGATCAGGCCAGCGCGAATAGTGTCAATGACCCATTTCTCGACATCCCCAGCGTCGACGCCTAGAGCAGAGGCTATCGTCGCGTAGGGGAGTGATCGTGAAGGGGTTGACGAGGCAAGAGATGCCAGTGTCAACAGGCGCATCTTGGTCTGCAGGACCTCGCCGGCATCGGCCAGCACGCCACCAGAGATTGAGGCCAGCGGGGTCGACGAGACAAAGTCCTCGTACGTGTCGAGCGTGTCGGCCGCAAAGATCTCCAGCAGCTCAAACAGCGAGGTGTCGCTCGAGCGAAGCGCCTGGATCGCGTCCGAGGCCGTCAGAGGCGTAAAGTCAAAGATGGCCGGGTGCGTGAGGGCCGATGTGAGGGCGCGAATCGCAAGCTCTCGAGATTCCTTGCTCGATGCCTCGCTGGCCTCGATCGTCTGCAGGGCTTGAACGACGTGCGAATGAGCCGTCTCGCTGTCGCCTGCGGCCTCGGCGGCTTCGGCAACGGCAAGATGCAGTTTTTGCGCGTCCTCCTCGTCCAACTCCCACGCCTCGATCCATTCGGGCAGCTGCGTGCTGAGTTGGGCCTTGAGGGCGTCGTACGAGCTGGTGGCGCCTGCTTGACGGATCACGCCAACGATGGCAAGGAAGACGTGGTAGCGGCTCGAGTCTGAAGGGGCGAGAGTGTTGAAGACGGTGGTCAAGATCGAGAGGGCCAGCGTGGCTCCGAATTGCGGGGAGGACTGAATGGGTTTGGAAAGGTAGGAACAGATGCGCGACAGGAAAATCTCGGGTTTTGACGACTGCTGGACCAGGTGAACGAGGAGATTGTAGGCAGCGGTGACCTCTACGACACTGTTAGAATTTTTTCTTTTCTTTCTTTCTTTTGACGCTTTTCACGACTTGACGCTAAACATACCCTTTTCAGGAGCGTTGCTGAGATAAGTGGCAGCACCAACGACCTTCTTCAAGACCTCGTCTCGCTGCTGGAGGTTTGGCTGCTCGCCATTCTGTTCCTGTTGACGCAGCGGTTCGAGAAGAGGCACGACGTCGGCGTGGATGCTGGACCCCTCATCCTTGCGGAGGACGTCGAGGTACTGGGCGAGCTCCTCGGACAGCTCGGTGAAAGACCCTTCGATGAGAAGAGTGTGTGTAGGAGCCGGCATGATGGCGACACACGACGGACAGGAAAAAAGACGTAGGTGGTGAGGGAGTCGTGGTGGTTGACGCTCGCTGGCTGGACGGTCGGGCTAATTAACTATCGATAAAGTGTGGGAGAAATTTCAGTGTGTGGTGTTTGCCGGCCAATCAGCGCGCGGGACGGCGACTCGCCTTGGTCTCTCTCGACAAAGAACATCTATAATTAATTGAATGGTTACAATTAAATATTGGCAAAGCATAATTACGATTTATTATTTAGCAAGTGTTTGGAAAATCAATTAATTAGACCACTAGGGTAGGTAACGTGTACTCTGTACAAAGGAGGGGAAGGCATCGAAGTCGTTTCACCAGGGATATATCATCATGCCAATAAACAAACAAATCATACGCAAAACACCATGCTGCAAAGAATGCGACAAATGCCTGCAATCGCAGGAGATTAACTGGTCCTCTTGAGGACAATATACGCTGATGTTCACGTTCTACATCATCAAGCCCAAGACAGCCATTGCTGCACCGGCCAGGAAACCGACCGACTGGCCCTGGATGGGCTGGACAGCCACGGCAGCGCCCGTGGTTGGCGACGAAGTGCCGGTAGCGGCGGTGGCCGAGCCAGTGGCAGAGGTGGAAACGTCCTTGCCCTGGGCGGTAGACATGGTCGAGGAGCTAGACGCGGCGCTCGAGGTGGTCGAGGCATGGCCGGAGCTGGCGGTTACGGAGCCGCATTTGGCATTTTCCTTGCATTGATCTTGGCCTTCCAGGTTGTTGGGGTTGTTCTGGATGCATTGGTCGTAATTGGCCTGGCAGACGAAGAAGGGAATGGTGTTGATGTAGCCGTCGATGTCTGGGACGGTACCATTGACGCAAGTGCAGTCAAAGCTCAAAGTGGTCTGTGTTATCCTCGTCAGTATGGTGTTTTTGGCATGCGAGACCCGAAGACGGCACGGATAACTTACCGGATCGCAGTCATTGGGCGAAGCGGCTCCTCCGCAGATCTGGGGGCAGGTGTTTGTCTCGGCCAAGCACCAGGATCCTGTCGCAATGGTGAGCAAATCGTTGAAAATCGACGGATTTTCCTGCTAAAAAGAAGAAAAATAAAGACGAGAAACCTACTCTTTTGCGCGTCGGTCACCAAGGCCGGGTTGAAGCCAGTTGGGAAGGTGTAATTGTAGGAGGCAGCGGCCCTAGCGACCAAGGCAGAAACGATCAACGCGGCAGAGGAACGCATGTTGGCGGCGAATCGGGTATCAATTGCAGAGATATCGACTGAGGAGAGAGATACACAATGGAGGCGATACAGATGGCGAGGGAGCAAGCTGGGGTGGACAGAGAGGAAGCAAGAGAGGAGAAAACCGAGGATAAATAAACGAGAAGCGAGGGCGACTGCAGGCGCGCGCGAGGTTTTTCCTGCTTGGCCGCATAACTCTGGGCAGCGAGCGCGCTAGGCCGGAAGGGGGCGGCATGCCAGCCACCGTGACTAGCTTCTGCTTTTAGTGCAGGCACCGGGGCAGGAGCGCACCCGGCAGCTCCTGCCTGGGTTGCAATTTGCATGCGCTGGCCGCCTGCCCTGTTTGCGGGTGTCTACTCCGTACGCTGGCCCGTATAGTATGCATCCCGTGCCGGTGCCTATAATTACCTGTTCCTGTATGTTTATACAGAGCACGCGAGCATCGGCAAGCTGTCTCCGGATGTCCGAGGACTGTCTCACACTGTCGCACCTGCTAATCTTCACTTTGATACTAGATTTGCCGGCTAGACTACTTGCAGCCTAGCTTGCTGTTCTAGCGCGTGACTAATAATCTACGTCTGACGGCCATTGATTATTGGGTTGCGTGGCTATCTCGTTAGGTCGTCTCGATAGTAATAACAACAATAATGCCTATAGCAGCAATAAGCGAAGCGGACTGAGCAGCGACTGATTTCTTGTGGCCTGAATGTCCAGGCGCCCAGGTAGAATGTCTCGTGGCGACCGTTGGTTGCCTGGCCGCATCTGGTTAGCGTGCGCCACAATCCAACAACTGCCGCCAATCGGGCACCTCTCCTGTCTATACTAGTAGAACTACGGATCACTATCTATACCTATGACCAAATGTGGCCACTGTCTATATCTTCACCTGCCCATACTCGCGCCCGCTCGTGTTGCGCGCCGCGCTGACCACCAGCCCGACCTGCGACGCCAGCGCCACGATGTCCCCTTCCTCGTCCTTCATAATCACCTCAATGTCCGTCCGCCCGTTGCGCACTGCCTTCATATTGACCCGGCAATACAGCCAGTCAACGCCCTCAGCCGGCAGCCGTTTCTTAAAGTCAACATTCAGCGTCACCGTCGGAAACCAGTACGGCGGCGTTTTGTTTTTGGGGGCTGATGAATGCGCCGCCTGCCGATCGATCCCGCCCAACGCCATGGGGAACAAATCCAGCAATACGACTGCTGTCTCGTTCGTCCATCGCCCCGGCCCGCCTTGAGCGCCGATCGTGCGCAGTCGAGCCCACTGATCCACGAGTCCCACGCGCTGTTTGTCGGTCGCTGGCGCAAACATAACCGCATGGTTTCCCGCGCGTCGAAAGTCGGAGAACGGCGTCCCAACCTTTTTCCACGCAGCATTGCTACCACTACTATTCGCAAGTTCGAACGATGAGCCGTCCGCTGTCAGACGCACCTCTGGCGGTTGCGCACTCGGCGGAGGAGGGTAGAGCGTCCAGTCTGATGCGCTCGAAGGGCCGACGTCTGAGGTTGGATCGGAGACGGTGATGTATCCGACCACGCGGGCTGTCTTGGTGTTTGTCTTGGTGTCTGTTTGCGCAAGGGTTACGTGTATCGTCGACGTCCTGGTACCCAGCTTCGCGTCTTCGACGGTTAGAAATGCCGGGCCGACGGCGCTGCGTCGGAGAAATGTCATTTGCATGGCGATGGGCATCGGGTCTGCGTTGTGCCGGGTTGGATGTGTGTGTTTGAAGTGTGTGATGGCGAGGCGGTATAGGACCGCCATTGTGTAGCCGCCATGGGGGACTGCTCAGTCAGTTTACGTAGTGATATCTTTTTTCTTTTAAGATTTTAGAATACCTGCTCCAATTGCCCAGTCTGGGCTGAGGTTCGCCGAATACGTATGCGATGACTCGGGCGTGATGGTCAGCGCATCTTCGCACGCTTGGGTGTGCGGTGGTGTCATGTTTCTGTTCGTCTGCGTGTCAGGTAAGGTGTCAAGAGTTGAGGTATCAAGGTCAATGTTGTAGAAAAGTCGGAGTAACTAGACGTAATCGAAGCTGACGACATCTGGAGCCGAGATCTGGACCTCGGCATCTCAAGCTGTGGGGCCCCGCACTCGACTTATGATCTTCATATACATATTTACAAATGAATAGAGAGTCCATTATCAATTCCATAAATACATGTATAAACACACCATCAATTAATGCGCCTATTCCGATCTTCGTGTATCATGTTTTGTGTACAACAAGAGAAAAAAAAAGCCCGAAAACCCCCTAACATGTCCGGATATGAGATTTATAAATAGTATGCTACGCTCCACACTCAGCTTGACGCAGCCAGCCGTTGAAGACAAGACAAGGCCCCTGCGAAAATAAATTAGCATGTCATCACATCTAAATGGTTTTTTTTTTTGTAAAAAAAAAAAAAAAAAAACTCACCAGTCACGCCCTGCGTCAGCGTCGCTCTCGCCTCGGTGCTGCGCGAGCCCAGCGTCACCGTCACCGCCTCATCCACCGCTTTGGCATCCTGCAATTTGTTGGCCCAGTGAAACACCACCTCATCCTCGCGGTCATCTCCAACAACAAACAAAAAGTCTGGCCGCCCATCAATCCCATCGCGCTTGCCGTGCTCAATGCAATACCGCCACACGAGCTCCGCCGCATTTGCCTTGTTCGTATCAAACGACTGCACAATCAACGCGCCTTCGACGGGGATAACGTGTACACGCTGGTTCGCACAGGCGTCGTTGATGTGGTCGGCGCATTCAGAGGCCTGCCTTGCCGCCGCGACTTTGTCTTCTGCCCCGCCGTAGTGGAAGACTAGAGAGCAGTGAAGCTCCTCGATCCAGCTGCCCTCGGTTCGCTCGCGGAAATAGTTGAGGATCCCCTTGGTTCCGGCCTTCCACTCCTGCGTGGCTTTGCCTTGGTTGAGTTTGATCCAGCTGTCCTTGGAAGGCTCGCGCACGAAGCAGCCGTTTTCTGCGATCAGGCCAAGGCCAGAGACCTGGCGGAACAGCCGTTCCATTTCCTCGGGTCTTCGCGAGCTCATCACATACACTATGTTTTTGGGGTCCTCAAGCAAGTCTGTCAGGGTGGTCAGTGCCCGTTGTGGCGTGGTCAGGATGATGCTCGAGGGAGAACCCCATGATGCCAACGTGCCCTCGTAGTCGAGGAAAAGAAGGCGTCTGTTGCTCTTCTTATAAGACTCTTCCAAGCGCGGTATCGATAGTCGGGGTATAGCAATCGGCTCCTGCGATGAGTGCTCGCTCCACACCTGAGACAGTGCATCTCGGAACGACTTGACCCAGTTCGTCGTCGAATTCTGCAGCACGGCATCGTACAGCTTGCGCCATGTGGCTTCTCGTTCCGACTCGCTCATTGTTAGGGCTGTGTGGATTGCCTCTGCGCATTGGCGGTAGTCCCACGGGTTGACCAAAAGTGCATGGCCATCGAATATCGACGCGCTGCCAGTAAATTCGCTGAGAATCAATGACCCGTGAGCCTTGAGCCCGTACTTGCCGTCCTGACAGTAAACGAATTCATGGCTCGTCAGATTCATGCCTTCGCGGAGACTGGTCACCATCAGCGCGTCAGCGACGGTGATGAGGGCCAGGTACTGCGCAAAGCTGAGATCCTGTTTAAGGAAAACCAGCGGTTGATGCGCCAGCGTCGAGTGTGTAGAATTTATCCGCATTGCAATGTCCGAGATGGTCGTCTCGAGCTCCATCTGCTCGTTTGCAGATGAGGCAACCTGGATGAGGACAACCTGTTGTTCTATTAGCGCAATAACCAATTTGAGAAGAAAAAAAAAACGACATACCTTGTCACGGAAATCAGGATACGTATTGAGAAAGAGCTCGTAACTCAGGAGCTTCTGCCTGACACCTCGAATCGAATCGAGCTTGTCCCGCGAGACAATCAGCAGCTTGCCCTGGTATCGTTCTGAAATGACATTGATCCAGTGGTCAACATCCGGGCTTTGGCGCCTGTAATCCCAGGACTTGGGGTCTATCCCAATGGGGAACTTGTCCACGTTCACAAAGCGGTCTTCTAGCTGGACTCCATTGTTACGAGCCTCCACACATAGAATGCGACTGCATGTTTGTAGAAAGTGTCGACAGTATTCATCAATCTGAAATCCAATGAGATCTGCACCCAACACGCCCTCGAGGAGCTCCTTGCGCGGTGCTAGACACCGAAACACTTCTGACGACGGAAATGCAACATGTAAAAAAAAGCCAATCTGGGCGTCTGGCAGAAGTTTGCGCAGCATGGCGGGCACCAAGAGCAAATGATAATCGTGAATCCAGATAGCATCGCCGCGCTTCCAGTTCTTGGCAATGCATTGAGCAAACGCCTCGTTGAGCTTGACGTAGTAAATCCACGAATGGTCTTCATAAGCCTTGCTCTTGGGATTGTCCGGGATCTGATAGTGGAACACCGGCCACAGGATAGTTTTGCAAAAATGCGTATAGTGGCCGTCAAAGTCGCCGTCGTTGACAAAGACGGGCAGCGATTGGAACTCCTCCTCTAGTCTCTCGGCAATCTCCGCCTTGAGGTGCTCGTTCAGTGCATCCGTGGGCATGCCGAGAGTGCCAACCCAGACCGTGTCGTCGGTCAGGGTATTTCGGCTCGCTGAATGTATGGCGTTGCGGAGGCCATTGTTCCCTTGCTCGGCGTATTCAATACCCCAGTCGGCATTGGAAAATGAAAAAGAGCCGCGCGGCGTGTGAATGGCCCTCTGTTGTTGTCGTTCTTCTTCTTTTATCGCTTCGAGCCCTTTGACTGGTTTCTCTGCGTCGAATTTCGCAAAGGGTTCCTGATGTTTCAGAATTGAGGGCGAGGGGAGAGGGAAATATGTCCTCGGCCGGGGCTGGTTCAAAGTCTTGGTCGACCCCCACACGGGAGAATGAGCTTCACTCTGCGACAAGGTACTCTGATGCCCATTCGTATTATTGGAAAACGGGTAAATGTGATAGTTTGGATGGTGTTGTTGGTGGTTATTGGTATTCTGTGTTTTTGTTTTCGCGTCCGCGACAAAGATGCGTTCGTGTTCGGTTGTTGCGCCGGGAGTCAGGCCTTTTGCCGTCGGGCCACTCTCGGGCTTGTGGAACAGGCTCGCAGTGGAAGTAGTGTTGGTTACATTGCGCGGTGGTGATCCTCGTAGAGATCTCGTCTTTTTGGGACCGAGGTAGGGCGACTTGTCGGGGGATCTGTCGACTCGAAAGTTGACTGTGTAGGGTAGGAACCTGCCATTGCCCGTTGGGCGCGATCATTAGCCACCAGCTGTCCAAAAAAAAATACCAGAACAGCCATCGAAATTCGCAATCCATACAGAGAAGCAACAAAGACAGTCATGATGCGCAGCTGTGTTCACTGTTTTTTATTGTCTCAAACTTTTTCTCCCTCGTCTGCAGGCAACTGGCCGTTCCTGACGATCACAACGACGACGGCAGAGCAAGGGCGTTGACAAGCGACAGCGATCGGTTTATACAGCAACTCCATAAAAACAGGGCAGAGGCAGCCTGCTCATGGCTCTTTTTCTCTCTCTCTCTCTCTTTCTTTTTTTTCTCCAGTTGTAGCGGGAGAGAGAAAAGTGGAGCTGGAAGAGCGCAGTAATTGCGACGTCATGAGCGAAATACAGTGAACTAGTCAAGTTACAGCTTTAGGTGACTTGATGACTGAGAGACTTTTGGCGGTCCACAGCGGGAGACCCACCGTGTCATTTGCTCTTTTGTTGTTATTATTGCCGCATGTCTTGTGTATAGTATGTATGTATATATATATGAAAATATAATAACTATACTGCTACTAGCTTAACAGCTCAATGATCTACCTCTAATAGTAACTCAGCCGGATGGTGGTGAGACGCATCGCGAAGACAAGAAAACACTCATCATGTAGAGCGGATCCCTACGTCAGAGTTTGCACATACCTGGACAAGAAAGATACCAGAGGCGCAGATATCCTGTATTCAATAACGCTGCTGAACCTTGAATAGACGGGTCAGATCTAGACCAGCCTCTCCGCCATCGAAACGCACGCAACTGTCGCGAGCCCCAAAGCTGAAAAGGAAGGGGCAAAAAAAGCCTCATGAAGAGATCGATAATCACTCAGTGTGGGCCGCCAATCGCGGGGCTCGATGATATGCATGATGCGCTGACTAAGGCGAGCCCCGACAACCCCGACAAATCGAGTCAAGAATACAGAGCCAACGCACTTCTTCACATGCATACTACCGGAACAGCTCTATATACAACACACCCATGCCCCTCCGCATCACACCTGCCTCCACCTCTGGAATCAAAAAGAAGAAAACCAGTCGCAGCCGCGCCTCTCCATTCGCAAGCCATGCACGCACCAAACCCCCCGCACGGCGTAACCTTGGTAAAGAGGGCGTGGATGACCACGACGACGCCTTCTTGAGCGATTCCAACGAGCCATTGTCAGATCGCGGACCCTGGCGAGAACCCACAGCAACAAAAGTCGAGGGCGTTTTGCAGGCAATGCGCTATGTCACTGAATCCATGTTTGACGAGCTGCCGGCGGCACGCACAGGCATGAACAGTGTACGAATCGCCGAGGTTTTGAATCTGCGCCGGTCGCTGCCACCGTTAGTCTCTGTTGCACATATACACACTGTTCTAGAAGCGCCGACGCAGGTGGAACGTGAGATCGTGTCGTTGTTGCGTGCGGGACAGTTGCGCCGCCTCATTGTGCCGGGGCGAGGAAATGATGCGGCGGGGTTGGGCGACTGCCTTATTTTGGCAGAGGATTTGAATGCGCTGGTGCGGGATAGCGGGGATCTTGACCAGCGTTTAAAGGGTATTAATTTGTATCTGAGTACATGGAAACTTTGCTAACTGATACGTAGACCGCTTCACGCATGTTCTCGGCCAACTGACCAATACATCTGCCATACCAACAATGGCATTCTCGCCGGACGAGTCCATGGCGCTAGTGCGCGCAGGCTTTCTCGTAACCGCATCGTCGCTTTGCAAGGGCTCGCTGAGCGTTGCGTCGCTCCCCGGATTGCCGTCCGCAGTGTTGGGCCAGGAGGAGGCACAAACTGGCGGCCAACCGCGAGCACCCACTTTTTTCCTCTCGCTTCCCAACACGGGCCCATATCTTCGCCTGCTGAACGCTGGCCGCTCGCATCTGTTGACACTTTTGAAAAAATCCAAATATCATGAAGCCCCCCTGACCCTCCTGCGAGATCGCTGGGACGGCGCGGTCGAGACAGACCGAAGTTTCTCGCTGGCGAAACGGACCCGGGGCGAGTTTAGCGGGGTGCTCCCGGGTCGGACGAAAAAATGGAAACAGTTTAATGGGATGAGTTTCCAGTGGATCCTGGAGCATGCGCTCGGTGCTGGCCTGGTTGAGCTTTTTGATACCGGAAGTGTGGGGCCGGCAGTTCGATGTTTATGACCTTGAAATATATAGAGTGTAATATATTTTGTTTCTGAAGAACTGCCACCTGCCCTCTTCATAAACTTTGTAATGATCAAGACTGCCTCTGTCGATCAGTCCAGCCGAGAAACAAGCCGACATCAGCCACCACGGCCTTGGGCACTCCGCCCATCGTCCAGCTGCGCTGCACCCACTGCGGTATGAGCCCACCGGCATCCGAAGTCGTAGCCATCGTCCACTCAATCTGTCTCTGCTCCGCGTTCTCTGAAATAGCAGGTGAAATATCCAATGGCACGACATGCTCAACACTGGCATAATGCGCGAATATAGTATTCTTTGGAACGACCGATTTGATTTTTTCTTTAAGTTGGGCAGGTGAACTTTTGAATGATAGCGGGATCTGAATTGTGTAAAATCCGGGCTGGTGAGTAGCCGTGTCGTCTAGTTGTGGCTCATAGGCCGATATCACGAGAGAGATGAACGTTCGCGGGGAAATGAGAGCTCCGGGTTTGAACGTATGCGTGATCATATTCACTACACGAGTTAACATAAAACCGTCAAGCAGAATCAAGATACCAAAAAAAAAAGAGAGCATACCATGCATATCCACATCCCTCCACCCCCCTTTTACCTCCTTCTGCACAGGCCACTGCAGCAAATGCTCCACGGCGGCAACACTCGGGGTATACGCCATCTCATTCTCTGAATGATTCTCTCTCAACCCTTTCTCAAACTCAGTCCACGCTGCTGTCCCCTTTTGCGCGGCGTCGGCGTGGATGCTCTTGCGACAAACCCAGTACTCTCCTTTTTCTCTATCTCCATCCGCAGTGATGTTGTTACGAGATATTAGTAACTGGACTTTGGCAGTCGATGGCGGCGACGCGCGCAGTTTGGGTTCTGGCGTGAATGTTTGCGGAATTGTTTGCGTGGTGAACGTTTGGGTTTCGGTGAGGATTGAGTGCAGGAATTCGTCGAGTTCGGGGCGAGGCGTTTCTTCTGCTTGTTCTTCGGCGATGTTTGGGTGAGGCGGTAAACTGGAGAATGGATGGGGGGATAATTGGAGCATATTGAAGTGGTTGTGCAATTTGTTGATGTCTGAATAAGGTACGCATGTACGTAGTACGATAGCTACTGTTTGATGTTGATGTCAACTGATGTTTGTTTAGACTAGCCGATGACCTCATCAATTGACCCATCACGTGGGTCGTCTCACTAGAGTCTACATAATCAACATAAATCGTGTAACTACAAGTATAAATCTGTTTGAATGCTGACATTGATAGGCCATCTAACAGCATCTGAGTCGAGAGATTCCTTAATCTTAACAGTAAAAGGACAATCAACACTAGAACACAACATAAAACAATAAATAGTATTTCCCTCCCATTTAGGTAAGAGATAAAAAGACATGACATATATGAGTTTTATACGCCGCGCGCCTTCTTTAGAAACCAAAAGTAAAGAAAAAAGCCCACCAAACAATAAATCATAATCGGCTGTTAAAAAAAACCCCTGTGGAGATAAACGCCTCCCTTGAGCCGCAAACCTGGGATGCATGTCCATGAGCAGTTCCAGTTTTCAAGAAAATCAATAATACATCAAAAAAGGGCAATGTATCCAACATGGACACAGATGAAGAAAGTATGACAATATTGTTTGAATAAGTAGCAGGAGTCTTGATGACAAGTCTCCGCTGATAACAACTGATGACGGTGAAATTTCCTTATGCTGTCACTCCGATAGTGAGGCTGATTCCTGCATGACAGTCACCGCGTAAACACCTGGTTCGCGACAACATAATGGGAATCCATATATACATCAACTGAAATAGTGTCGAATAAAGGCACAGCACTCGATGCTGCTATCTACCGCGCGTTCGGATCTCGAGATTCACTTTGAACATGGGGCGCTGAGCTCGATCCTTGATTCTGTGCAGCAACCTGGGCCCTCAACGCGACAACTTCGGTTCGAAGCATGCTGAGTTCTTCGTGGACAGATCGAACATATGTCCACAGTTTGTCTTCGCGGTTCTGGTCGCCCTGTCCATTGGAATCAAGAATGCTCGACTCGGTCCCTGTTTGACTTTGGATAAGGCCACCGTGACTGCCTGCATGGCCGTGCTTAGAGGATAGGCTAGAAACAGAGCCTTGATTGTGTAGGAATCGAGAGTCGGATGTGTTGAGCCCTGGAGGCGGAGGTAGTTGCGGAGCTCCCGGTTGTGATGGCGGAAGACCCAAAGAACCTTGTGATGGCGTAGCTCTGAAGTGCGATGACTGTTGGTACTGTTGGTTTAAGCCTGGCGAATGTGCCCGGTGTTGCGAGTGCGAGTGAATGCCACTGGGATCCGATCCGTGGTTGGAAGATAAAGCATTGGGTGATAGTGGTTTCGGACTCTCGGCCATACCAGGAGCGGGAAAATTCGACGTCGAAGAATGCGTGGGAGCAGGAAAAGTCATCGTGCCGCTCTGGGAAATAGGGGAGGTGGACGAACTGGAACCTCCGTGACTCGTCGGGGGCGGGAACAGACCACGAGGCGGAGGTGGAGGAGCAGGCTGGCTGGTGGCGATCGGAGGGTATGTGCTTGGTGCACGAGGTTGAAAGACGTTTGGCGCACGTGGCATTGGTTCTGAAGAAGGCACATTGTGCTTGCGGATACTTGGCATACTGAGGCGTCGCTCATCTTCTTCGTTCATCCTTTCCGGTTCCGTATACATAAGCCCATCCATGGCGTCGTCTGCGCCAGCACCATCTCCATACTCGTCTTCCCCAGCATAACTGCCCATGCTGGACCGACGGCCGGCACAACCGCCTTGACCTTTGTTATGGCGAGCTAACGCGTCTCCCCGGGCAAATCGCCGTCCGCATTTTTCGCAAATGTGTGGCCGTTCGCCCGTGTGTAGTTTGGCGTGTCTTTTCAGATCATGGAGACGTCGGAAGCGAGATTGACACGTTTGACAGGCATAGGGTTTCTCCTGGCTATGCGTCAAGAGGTGGCTCTTGAGGTTGTGATGTCGTGTAAATTCAGTTGCGCAGTAAGGGCACCGATGCTTTTTTGTAGATGATGACCGAGGACTCCCCTTGTGGAAACCGGAATGGGGTAGACTCAGACCGCGACGAGGGTCGTTGAAGCTGGCCGCGGGCATGGGATACGAAAAGGCCTTGTTTGCGTCCTCTGACAGTTCATGTTGTTCATTTGGAGGTCGCGATCGGTCACCATCTTGGGAAACAGTGTCTTCAATGGGGCCAGGGCTGGCCACGGTGGAGGTGTTCATTAACGATATAGAGGTGGCTGCCTGGTCACCAGAACCGGCCGACGGCTCGGGAACGGTGCCAGGGCTCGCGTGAGAGTCTACTTGCATGTCGTCGGATACGTGGATTGAGCGCGAAAGCGGGTTTCCTGAAGGCTCCCCGAAGGCGTTCGAGTGTGCCTGGGATTTGGCTTCTCGGTCACCAGCGCCGACAACTGCTCCCAATGCTTCTCGGGCTACTTGCGGCCCACCCTTGTGTTGGTCCTCCAAATCCTTCTCTGGCTCAGCCACTCTATCAGCAACGGGCGGGCTCGCCATGGCAGAAGTCGGTCTTGAAGCTTCAAGACCGGGTGAGGGTGAGGTGCGTAGGCCGGCACTGGCGATCGAGCTCAGATGCGAGTCGGGTTTGGCGGAAGGCTTGAGTAGAGAAATGTGATCGGAAGGCGCGGCACCCAGGATTGAATTCGAGGTGGGCACAGACAACGGCTCTGAGATGGCGACGGGATCGCTGCTGGCTTGCATTGGGCTGGCCATGAACGCAGCGTACCTACTGCGCGGCGGTTTCGGGTTACGGAAGCGAGCAAGAGGTTCTGGGGGCAAGCTGGTAAGCATGTCAGTCCACTGCAGACGATCGTCTGTTGATTTACGACTTGGTAGCGGTAGATAGATAGCGTGAGGGTAGGAAAACAACAGAAGGAAGTAGCAGAAACGCAAGAGAAAAGACGAGGTTCTCGTGTGCCATGAAATGATGAGAAAGCGAAGGAAGGACGACCAACCGAAAAGAGCGCAGGTTTCGATGGATAATAATGGGGCGATGAGGATGGGTATGACTATGGGGGGAAGTGTTGCGAAGGTCGATGTTCCTGGAGCGAGTGTGGCGCAAGCTGATGGGCGCGCGGATAGAGAGAGGGGATTATTTCAGCTGCGCCCAGAGGATGGGTTGAGTGGGCGAGGCGCAGTCGGATGAGACGCGGAGAAGTGGTATAAGAGAAGGCGGAATCAGCCTCGCGCGAGGACGGGAAGGATTGTTCTCTCTGGGACACGCAGGTTGGGATTCCTGAGATGCGTGTTGTGTTGTGGTGTTGTGATGGTGTCTTGTCTCGCTCTGTCTCTCTCTCAGCCTGCTAAGCCATGGACAGGCAGCCTCGACTGGGCGCGCGGCAACGGCAACGGCAACGACAAGCGGGAACAGGAATGGTGGAGACGAGCACAGGATGGCAACCATCAATCCAGTGGAAGAATCAGGGATTGGTTCGAACGGGCCAATGCAGCAGAGGGCGGCGAAGACACAGCAGTTCGTTGCTGGCGAGCAAGATTGATGATCGTAAGAGTTGGCGACGGGGCAACCGCCGGCCGTGCGAGACAGGCTTGGCGGGCCGCTGGAAAACGTGGACGGGCTGCGGTCACTTGACCTGCTGTTGCTCACTTGCTGCTGCTGCTATTATTAACCCGCGTACCGTACGGAAACCGTATCCGTACGGGCGGCACCGCGTGCGCGCCGTGGCAGAGCCGCCCGGCACGTCACTCGGTGACCGTACCGTACAAGCGGTATCGTTGTGACTGTCGCTCTATTTCCAATTGCGCTAAACGGCTGACTAGGCAGTAACAATAATACGAATCGTATTCGATATTAGCAACAGAAATAATAATCCAGAATGCGTGAACCATATCACTCCCAACACTTCCGGGCTGAGGCTCGCTTGCAAGCATCTGGGAGTATATCAGTACGTATCAAGGTTATCGAAGAACCACTGGGGCTGGGCTGCGTGGCTGGCGCAGACGGGGCTGGGCCTGTAATTTACGCATACGGAACCCGCCACTTGCACGTTTATTGGCATCTCACATATCAACGTCGATTCGGATGCGGTCGTGGTGCGTCGGATCGCATCGCCGCAGACGGATCGATCTTATTCGCGGGGACCAGGTGAATGGCATCCACCTTTCTGGAACGAAACCCCTCTCCCAGCCTGAAGAACTTTCCACGGGGCATCGCCACACTCGCGCGCCAATCAAGCCATTTGCCTCGGGTATGCACTGCCAGCTGTGGTGGCTGGACCTCGCGATGGAGACTGGATGACAAGTGATGCAAAGCTGTAATGGGTGACTGGGGCTGTGCTCGCACTGGTCTGGTTGAGTGGGTGACTCCAGTGAACCGCAGTGTAGCACTACATAAGTATACAGGCCTCAGCCAGCCGTAGTATGTATGCTGGATGCCTAGGTGATGTATCACTTCGTAGCACGTACTCAGTACTTACTACGTACTTGGTCGAGTTGGCTGCATCGAGAATTACGTCAGTCGTGACCGCACCTCCACGTGCACGAGCATCATGTCGATGTCAAGCCTCTCATGCGAGACTGAAAAATATGTAATAGCCTTCGTGCAATAATGCTGGAAGGATACTCGTACTTAGATGCCTTCCAAATTCTAGCCCTGTCAATATTAAATATCCATCCATAGCTGTCACAGGTGTTTGTCGGGGCTATTGTGTTGACCAGGACCATAAGCACCTGTCGTTAAGTAGTATCTCACCCAACCATGGCGCTAGTAAAGGAAGAGCAAAGAAGCGCCTTCCGGTTTATTCTTCAGCTTCAAATGTTCTTCCCAGACTCTCAGAATAGAATATCTAATAATATAGCAGAGTAGTGACCATCAAAGGTTCATCCAAACCCCGAGATAGGGCAGTCACGCTAGCCGTTTTTGGAAAAAGCTGGTCCACCTTCTCGATCGCTTCTCCTGACCGGATGATTCACTGCCAGAAGTCACCTCTCGCTGGTCACGCTGACTCCTGTCGACGTGCCGACTGCTGCGCTGCTGCTCTGTCTTGCTGGTATCCCTTGCCCTGACACCAAGTCGACGGTGCACATCCTACGTTGGGCCGACATAGAGCTCACCTCAGGCGCAAGACGACAGAGCTGAGAGGCACAAGGTCAAAGGCCGGCTTGAGACACGTGCTCGCGCTTGCGACAGACAAAAAACTTCGTCTTTTCGTTTCCGGCCTTCTTCTTACGTCCTGACTCTACTGCGCGCTACCTTCATCGACCGACTTACCACTTCCACAGACGTGCTTGGGTTTTCAACTGGTGCGGGGACCGCCAGCCCGCTCGCTCACGGATAAACACCGAAGATATCCTGATCGCCTGACTGAACGCCTGCGATGTACGGCTCTCACTACACGGGGAACTATCAAAACCCTCCCCAGCCAGAATGGCAACAGCAGCACCCACCGCCGCCACCGCCTGGAAATGCATACAACCCCAATACATATGGGCCGATACAGCCATCGACGAGCCCTGCGCCTGGGATAGATACGACCAGCTGGGGTGTGCGCTATAACCACAATGCGCCGCCACCTCCATTACCTGTACGAAATTTGCAGCTGATTTTGATATTTCATTCACTGACCAAATTCTTCTTTTTCTAGCCTCGCACCGGCATGTCGCCGCCTCCTCCATCGGCTCCAACCTCTTCATATTCATCTCCCCTAGCTACGACAGCGCCTCCACTGCCCACTCGCCCTGGAGCAACAGAGACGAATACATGGGACTACAGTGCTGGTTATAATCAGCCCTCTCAAAGTCCTGTGCCCCCTCCGCGGCCGCCTTTACCTCCGGCTTACCAAAACGAAGTTCAGCAGAATGCGCCAGCATGGCAACCTCCCCAGCAGCCATATGCACCCCAATACTCTCACCATGCTCCTACGCACCATTATGACCCATCCACGCCGCCTCCTGCTCCGCCGCCCCAAAGTCATACGCCTACGTATTCGGCTGGAAACCAGGCGCCTATAAATTACCATCAACCGCCGCCAATGAACCAATATCAAGTAGCGCCCCCAGCTTCTTCGCCAGCACCACCAGCCATGAGCCCTCCGCCAGTACCGCCAACCATGAGCCCTCCGCCAGGGCCTCCACCTGGTCCTCCAATGCATACCGACCCTCAAACAAGCCAAGGCCCATCGAATGCGTCTGCCCTGGGGTTCGGCAGCCCGTCTGATTGGGAATACCTATCGCCTACTCCAGGCGACGTGAATGACGATCATCTGTATCAGCAAAACACATCTCCTGCGCAAAGTCACGCTCAGCCAGCCCCGCCAAGCCAAGTCTACCAACCTGCCCAGAGCCAATCTCCAGTCTCGCATGTTTCCATCTCGGCATTCTCAGCGCCCGTACAATCAACGCCTGTCAACAACGCAGCTCCGGATCATCAGCCCGTGCCTCATTCAACCCGTCCCGCGAGAGACGACAGCGTGCGATCCGAGTACAGTACAGTTTCATCAATGGGCTATTCCGAGACGATTGACGGCGTCATCCAAGCATGGAACCAGCCTGTGTCTCCGGTTATCAAACCACAAGACGACAATTTCTCCCAAAGCCCGGTTTCGGTCTCAGCAAAACCTGCTTCGCCGCCGGTACAATCGAACCTGCAGGCTTCTGCTCCGCCAAACACAGATTCCGAACCCAAAAGCTCCTCACCTGTAAAGACTAGCCCTGATGTTGATTCAAGTGCGCAAACTGCACCTGGGCAAACCAGGAACGCGACACCCGGCGCTTCTGAAAAACCAGCCAAGCCAGTTGACCAGTACGAAGACCTGGACCCATGGTCCAAATCTTCTTTATTCCGGTACGTCACGATGCTGCGGAAAGAAGCCGTCGCTGAGTCGGACGAGGAAAAATACAAGATTTTTACTGGGTTCGTGGCCAAGGAGACACGCTTGCGTGAGGTGCTATACAATATCGAGCATGTTATTAAAGAGCCTAAGCCATCCGACGTTACTCCACCGGAACCTCTTAAGCCAACATCAGACAATAAAACCAAGCAAAAGAATGTTGACCACAGTGACGAGTCTGGCCTTATACCCGTTGAGTCAGAATATTTCCCGGCCAACGCTGCCGCCAATAGTTCTGCGCAGTCCCCAGATGTTGACGACATTCCCTACAGTCCCGGGGGCCGGCCGATACTGAATCGACCGAACACGGCACAGGGAGTTAAAACCCAGCATACTGCTCTCCAGAGATCAGCTTCGAACCCTTCTGGCCGTGGTAACTCTCCTCTAGCCAAGGTGTCATCAGCCCAGCTAGAAAGTGATTTGGCCATTCGATCTACATCTGTACCGCCGCAGTCAGCGACTAGCGAGAAACTCCTGGCTCCTTTGAAGCCGGATTCGCCTCAACCCGCTTATACGCCTTTTCGTTATGAAGAGGGGCCTCAACGGGGCTCGGAAAGTCTCAATATCGTGCAGCCAGCGTACCAAGCATACTCTGCATTACGCCAGGCGTCTGCTGAGAGTGGCCGCGCAATGTCTGGTGCTCCATCCGAAACTGGTCTCAGCGTTCCCGGCAGCGCTCCCTCCGACGAGACCTTTCTTGGTATCATTCGGGAAAAAAGCGTTTCATACCGAGGAAAGTCCCCAGCTTTGGGGTCTGGATCTGCTGTTGAGGAACTGGGCGCTTTGATTCCCAGTCCTTTCCCCATTGTTGAACCAAGCCCTGAAATCTCAAGTATTGAGAAGAAGATGGAGATCTACTCTGATGATTTCAGATACATCCCTGTAGCAACCGAGTCTTGGGAATTATCAGCGAGAGATCGACGTGATAAGTTAGATAAAGAGCGGCTCACGCGTCAAGAAAAGTCAGAAGAGCACATCGACTCGATGTTCAACGATAAGGAGATTGGTTATGCCGACATCAACCCGCTAGAAGAAGAGTTCCGACAAAAGGAAGCGCGAACACAGCTAGACGAAGAGAGAAAAGAGCTGGAGCATTTCATCCGCAACGTTTTCAATCCGCTCAACTCTCGGCTCAAAGAAGAGATTGTGGAGCTACGAGCACTCAATCAAAGAGCGATGGAAGAACTCAAGAGGCAGACCGTTCAGGGGAACCACAGTGCCAACTACCAAATTTCGCACACGATGAAAACAGTAAATGCCCTGGCGGCCAAGTTGGAAGATCGATTCCAGAAGCGCCTCGACATTGCGCTAGAGCGAGAACAACGACGGAAAAAGGCAGAGCGTCGACCATATGTGTTTTTGGGAGATTCCCGCGCCCTGAAAAAGCTCGACGTCGATTTCGAGAAGATGGAAAAGCAAAACATTGTCGAAGCCGCCAAGGACCGCGACGAACGAGCTAACAAACTGGCAGACCTCTTCGATGGGGCCATTCTTTGCGCTCTGGGCAATCATCAGCGATTACTCGACGACATTGCATCTAAGACGAAGAAACTCGACGTCAGCAACAGCGGCATCAAGAACAGCAACCTGTCCGAAACTGACACTGAAATGGTGATGCGGTCCATCTTGGCTCTGACAAAACTGCTTGTCAACGACGCCGAAGCCATGCTCACCAACTTCAAAACGGCCGACTCGCTCCTCAACGAAGCCGACTACAAGGTCTCGGTAGCAGAAGCGCAATACTCGAGCGCCAACCCAGACATTTTCCGGCAACTCGACGAGGAGAAGAAAAAGGAGGACGACAAGATCCAGGAAGACCACGCGTCAAAACTAGAGAGTGTGCGCCAGGGTCCGGCGCAGACGAATGCCACAATCGACCAAGTCCTGCAGGTGATGAACAAGGAGCCCGGCAGCGGCACGGGCCCGTGGAAACGGCCAGCAGCGATTACTCTTCCTGCTGCGAATAGCAGTAGCAACAGCAACAGCAATAGCCCGCCGCGGCCGTCTACCGTCAAGCCGGTTATAGAAGAACAGCAACAACACCCCGGCGAAGCCCTAATGCCAGGCCACCACCGTCCGCGCGCGCCGTCAGCAGAGACAGAGCAGCAAGAGCGTCTACGCAAAGCGCTCGAGGAAGCTAAGAAGCGGAATGCGGCGAAGAACTATACTTCTTGAAAACCTGATTTAAGATCTACAAGAACTGAGATGAGATACGATTTTCTTTCATGTTTTGGTTAATTTTTGGATATTATATAACCACGACAGCGTTTGATATACACATGTATGTATTGTTTGTCATATTATTTATTTAGAGATAATTTATCAATTGATCGATATCATCTTCAATATAATGTCAATACTATTTGAAGAGCATCTACAAGTCTGCTTGTTGCTGACAAATGACGGCATCCAATAGGACGCCGCGCTACAAATCATTTCCGAATCCGGATATTCTATTTCCAATAGGGGAAATATAGGCAACTTTCGCCTCCACACGTTGTCCGCGAAACCAACCTGTCAAAAACGTATATAAGATATATTGCTATGAAAAAAACATATTCACACACAAAATTTCCCAAAACCGAAACCACCCACAACGTACAAATTTGGGTAGTACCCTCTCTGGGGAAGTGGATGTGTTCCCGTCGGCGGTCCCGAAAAGTTGCCCGTGGGTTTTTTTAGTATCGTTTAGGGTACCAGACTTTCGCGAGAAACTCTAACTTCTCTAAGTGGTAGTCTGAGCCATGGTAAAAAAGGGATGGAGGGTCTTTTTTCCCTCCACACCCCCCTTCGCTCCGTTTCTCGCCCTCGCCCTCGCTCTTTGTTCCAATTTGCCGGTGGGCTTCCGAGAATCTGGTTGCTGGGACCTGCTCTGACATGGTACTGGGACTCGGTCAGACGTCAGCGGTTCAGCCGCCAAGATCCCAGATTTGCAGATCCAGCAGCAGTGCTTCTGTGGCTGTGGAGTTTGTACCGTTATGTACTGGCTCTTTCGGGGTGACAGGCTTTATCTGGTTCGCCGCGGATCATTCTTGTTTCTTTTAAAAAGTCTGGTTCGCTTTTCGTCCATCACTTCGACGGCCGAAAAGGGGCATTTCTGTCCTCAGACATGCTGGTTGAACTCGCCACTTGTGGCTGTTCGACATTTGACCGAGGTATTCCATTTTATACTTGTCAGTAACAATACCTGTTTGCAGTTGAGGTCCTGTATCCTGGACTGGAACCGAATACGAGCGACTGACACGGAACATCCGGTTCTCGTGGCAACACCGAGATCAAGCGAACGGACGGCCCAATATGCAATTATTCTATTTCGGATCGAACCATCAAACGAATCTCTAGCGAGTGCGCTTGGAACTGCCGCCTGCATCCGCCGTGGCCGGTCGCTTGCTCCTGGACGCCGCTAGACTCGCCTGCGCCTCGTGGATCAGCGACTTGAGTTTGCGCACAAATGACGCCGGCGCGCGGTTGATTTCGACTTTGTCGAGGATATCGTTGAGATTGGGGATGTACGATGCCAGCACCGCTGCAGGAAGGCTCTCGAGCGCATCCAGCACAAAAAACACGCCCTCTGTCTCGCCTGCGCCGACGCTGCCGCTGCTGCTGCTACTAGCCTGCCCGATCAGCTGCTCGTACAAGTTCCTGTCGTCCTCGTCTTCGCCCGGGGGCGGCTGGCGGCCCCAGGGGTTCTGCTCAAAGGCGTCGATGTTGCGGGTGTTGATATCTTGCAGCAGTGCGAGCAGCGCTTCGGCGGCGCCCTTTGTTCCATACGGTATTCGCGATAACAGATTGACTCGGATCTGTTCGACATGGCGCTGCAGCTCTGCAGCAACTTCCTTCACTTCGAGCGACTTTCGTCCGGGCGGCAGACGGCCCGTTCGGCGGTATTCGTCAAAGCCCATGAGCAGATTGCGAGACTGCTTTTGGACCTTGTCGAAGAATATGGCCGCACAGGCGCCCGCGGGCATGGCTTTGCGGATGCTGGCGTAGACGTTGTCGTCGTGGACGGCCAGACGGAAGACGGTGGCTTCAAAGTCTCCCTGGACAACACACTGCTCGGGTGTGCGTGGCTCTGTCGTTGTTTCGGTGAGGTCCCTGCGGAAATCGGCGGGCAGCGTGACCTCGTTAAAGGCAGACATGATGTCGCGGACCTTATCCTGGCGCGACATGGCGGTTGTCGTTCTAGTGGTGGTAGTCTCGGGGCTGGATTCGGAGGACGCGGGGTTTTCTGGGATAAAGTGCCATTGCATCTCCCCGGCCACCGTCTCAAGCCGGTCGTGCAGGAGGGAATGCAGCGGGGGCAGTCTGGGGGAGACGCCATCCTTGGATAGAGGCAGGGGGGTATGAGGCGAGACATTTTCGTACACCTGGTCGACGAGCCACTAGTGGCTGTTAGCATTCGTAGGTAGCAACATAGCAGCAAAAGCCATCCAGACTCACAAAAATATGGCGACAGGCCATGTCTGGACGGTTCTCGTACTCGGAGCAGGTGCATTCAGCACCTCTCTCTCTCACGCGAATGCGCGGGCGTTCGGTCAGTTGGAACTCGAAAAAGGCTGGGTCTGCCCGGCAGTAGACCATATCAAAGCGGCCGTGCAAGCCGGCCATGGCTCGGGCTCGCGAGTCAAGCTCGAGGCTTTCGATATCGTAGACGATCTGCGACTGGGCGCGCACCATAGAGTTATCGTCTGAATGCTGCTCTTCGTGGTCGCTCGGTGACGGACGACGCCGACGATGCGTCTGAGATCGAAGAGTAGGCATGTTATCAGCTTCAATAGACAGCTGCTCCAGCTGCCTAGTCGGCGGGGGCGACATGCGTAGATAAAATAAGAACTGGCGCAGAGAGCTGTCAAGATTCAATGGCGCAGGGTCGGGGGTGCCCAGGGGACGGGTCAACCGAGTTAACTATATAGTGTTTTTCCCGAACCACGGATCTGCCTCGACTGGTAGACCCAACATGGACCAAGATTATCTCCCTCTCGGGCTTTTTTTTTCAAGATTCAGCTTCAGCGCCGTATCCATTTAACTCAAATGGCAAACACTTGCGGCGGCGACGGAGCTCCCGCGGCGTCGAGTCGACTCGGCTACCAATGTCTGTGTTGAGTATAGCCTCATGCCGTTACGACTGTTCTTTTTGGATCTTCTTTTCTTTGTTGCTTCCTTTAGGTTGAAAGGGAAAATTTTCAAAGTCAGATATCCAATGGATCCCGTGCGGCACAGTATCGACCGGCGCGTAATTTAGTAATTTAGGGCTAAACGAGAAAAAAAAAAAGATGGAGAACAAGAGCTAGAGCCTAGAGGGCGCTCTGATCGCCTCACGGCTCCTGGGACTGCGCCGTTCAACCTAGTTTCTAGCCAGATTGCCAACACCAGTGCCAACAATGTCATTGTTATGACTCTTTGTATGGCGCTGCAGAGATCTTCAAGACATGAGCGGCTGGTTGAACAGGCGGTGACTCGTTGAAATTGACTCATCGAAAACGGTCGCCCATGTTGAGTATGATTATTATGATCAGCTCTATAGTTCAGCTCAAGCGGCGCAGAGTTTCTGGCTAGCCCGGGATTTGCTTGTATCAAGCAATAATCTAGGTGGAGCGTGGAGATACTGGAGCCAGCCCCCAGAGCATGGCTTATCTTCTAGAGAAAGGGAGTACATTTTGGTCCATGTGGCGGCATCCAGAACGCGAACACCAGGCGATAATTTATTCCATGAATTATTATGGCCATGTCGTCTTGCGTCAGTCTCCACTGTGGACGAGAACTAGGCAGCTAGCGCTGTTGTTGCATAGCACGGTGACCATCTTATTTTTGCAAATGTTGGCAATACGCATCAATTGCTTGCCGACAAGCATAGACCAATGGATATAGTATTCTCGAGCTGAACGCGAGGCTGTTGTTGGGGCAGCAAATATGAAACTGTACGCTCTAGGGCGATGTGCCTGCACAGGGCTGATCCGGAGAATGCCTTGCTGCACGAGCCACTATCCACTAGCCAGCATAGATGTGCATGCTTCCATGCGCATTATTGAACGGTAATGTCTGTCAAATTTCGATGATGCGAGAGAAAGGAGAAACCAAAAAGAGAAACGAAAATGCGGCACAGACGAGGCTGACTCGCGGCCCTGCGCTAACCCGTTTGGGCAGCCACGATCACGACTGCTCCTTCTCTCTTCGTCGCCGTCTCCTTTTTATGACACTACTGGATGCTACGTTCTATCCTATCCTCTCAAGGCTCTATTCAGCAGGCGTGTCACACCGGTTCTGTGAACCTGATCACTGACGACAGCGCCAACATGTGTACCGCCGCCGCATAAGCGCCCTGACGTCGGCATGACAGTCGCCCACGCCCAATCGATCTGCCCCTAATCGTCCTCGTCCACCCTTCGAGGGAATGAACAAGCTGTGGTCAATGTTCAGTATTGTGCATTGCGTTACATTGATCAATGGGTTGATATATACATTGCTTGAAGGATAGTCCAAGTACACTGCTCATCCTATCTGCACCAGCATTCGCGCCCTCATCCCTACCAGGCGCCAAAAACAAACATCATTAGAAGTGAACAAGGACCAAAAATCAGGCCAGGTCGAGCACTACCCGCCCTTGCAATTCGCCCTTCTCCATCTGCTCAAATACCCCGGTCAAGTCCTCCAGCTTCTTGACCTGGTAATGCGTCTTGATGATCCCGCGCGCCGCAAACTCCAGTGTCTGCATCGCCTCCTGCCGGTTGCCAACGGCTGACCCGGTGACGGTCAGCTGCTTGGCAATCAGGATTCCCGGCGCTGCTCCAGCGACCGCAACGAAATCGCCCTCGGGGATGCCCACGCATACCAAAGTTCCGTTGAACCGGAGAAGCTGCAATGCTTGTGCATACGCGGCATTTGCGGCTGTGCAAACAACGGCCGCGTGGGCGCCCAGCCCGCCGGTGAGGTCTTTGACGTGCTTCGCCATGCTCTCGGTGTCGAATTTGGTGAAGTCGATAAAGTGCTCGGCTCCGGACTGTTTGGCCAGCTCTTCCTTGCTGCCGTGGTCGATCGCAATCACTCGATAGCCCATGCCTCTGCTCGCCAACTGAACGGCGATATGACCTAGGCCACCTATGCCGGAAATAATCACCCATTGTCCTGGCTGCGCGTTGCTGCGGTTGAGAGCCGACAACATGGTGACGCCGGCACACAGCATTGGCGCGGCTTCCTCCGAGGAGAGGGAATCCGGAATAGGGGTCACGTAGTTAGCTGGGCCGAGAGCATACTGCTGAAACGTTCCCGGTGTGTAGTATCCTGAGATTTGCTGGTTAAAGCAGCATCCGTCCGCGCCGGCAAAGCACGCCTGGCAGCTTGTACAGGCTTTGGCGACCCATTTGATGCCAACTCTGTCCCCGATTTTCAGGCCCGATGCTTCTGCTCCGGGGCCAAGCTTGACCACTTTCCCTACACCTTCGTGGCCGCCAACTTGGCCAGGCTGTGTAGGGTAGGGAAGTGTTCTCCACTGTTATTTGTCAGTTGAAACCGCATTCATGAGGACTTTTCTTCATTTCGCCCACAGTATTGGTCATAACTCCCAAGTCAGAATGACACACACCAGAGTGCGTACTATTGCCCAGGTCAGCGCCCATTTCCACCAGCAACACGCAACAGCACTCACAGGTTGATCAGCACCTGGCCGTCGCCCGGCTCAGGCACGTCGAGTTCGATGACCTTGGTCGAGACTTTTCCAGGCGCATCGTAGATGGCAGCCTTGTGCTTTTGTGGGATTTGAACAGTTTCAATTGCCATTGTTGTTTGCTAGGGAGAGTGTTTTATTCAAGAGGGAGTACAAGGATGGAAAGTCGGATTTAAATAATCAGATGTTACACAGCCGCGGAAGTCGCGGGGAGCTGCCACTTCACCACATCAAATAGATACGAGTCGCAGCGCCGAGGAGCGAGAGAGGTGGGGAAGCATCCCTGGTATTGTGAGAGAGAGTGAGGGGAAGCAGATCCTTCCGAAACAGACCGTGATCGGATCTCGGGATACAATAATTTGGGTATGTATCATGGGTATGTACTATTGAATATAGCAGTTGAATATAGTAGTTAGCCAACTAGTTAGTAGTACCGGTAATAATGCTGTCTCCCCCGGCTGACAGAATAGACTTATTTGTCTTCAAATCCGGCGCATCCCGCAATGGGGCGGGGAATCCTGTGCTCCATCTACATGTATTAATGGCCCGGGTTGCAGCTGCCAGCAGAGCGTCTCGGATGGCTCGGCGGGTAATGACTAAAATAGGGTGGTGAAAGAATAATCTAGTAATTCTACACCCTTGCTTAGCTTTTAGCGTATACGTATATCCTTTGTATATATTTAAGATAACCCTAGATAAGATTGCTGGGGTTTGGATTAGAAGGTCTAGAATAGAGGTTAGAGAAGGTTAGGATTTGTATTAAGGAGGGCTAGGGTTTATATTACAAAAAATTAGGATTAGATAGAATATTTTTTAGAACTGATTAGAATTAGGCTGTAAGAGTATAAGTGAGGTGTAAGTCACTAAAATTTTGCCAATAGAGCGTTCCGAGACACCCGCTCAGCTGTACGCCCTTAATGGCCTTGGCATAAGAATACGCCGTGCTTAATGTTCAATTATTGTATATAGATTGTGATTGAGTTGTTGCGTTGTTAATGCCAAGTGGTATACAAAGCTAGTGCTATCATAGACATGCCGGTGCTATTCGTGTACCTACATGATGTCATTGAAGCTATTTCATACATCTCTCCTTCAACCCCTAGTTATGAGGCAGTTTGCCCAACTGTCATTTGTCACTGTTAGTGATTAATAAATACTGTGAATACCTTTGGAAATGTTCTCGCGTGTTCTTAATTCATATGTAATGGTTGCCTGAGTCGCGATGCGGTAATAATTATCTGACTCCGGGGGGGGGGGGGGGGGGGGGGGGGGGGAACCGTAGAAACTTCTTGTCTTTCTGTGCCAACATCAGCATTTCCAAGCGCGACATTTCCAAGTACTTTCAGTCGTAAAATGTCGTTCCTGAACAATGTCTTCAACAGTCTCCGTTTGTCCGAAAGCGTGGGACAGAAGAAGGAGAGAGAAAGACTTCAGCATGAAAAGAGGGACAAGACTATCGAGGGGTTTTTTAACTCCTTTGACAAACTCAAGAATCATCCAACCATCTACTTGACGGCCGATGATATCTCCTCTCTTGATTTCATAGTCCAGGTAGAGGAATTCCAACTTCTAAACGACGACACTGTCCAAAAGGAAGACGACACTACCCAAAAGGAAACCGACAAGAAAAATGGCTTTTTCACTCCCATGACAAAGGAGACTCTTGTTTCTTACCCGATGAATTTGCAGCCCGAGATGGCAGATTGGTATTCTAAGTACCAGAAGGCTACGGACAAAGGAAGCAGATTCCTCACCAAGGAGGATAACGAGAAATATCTTGCTGTGAGGCCGAAGATCATGTGCTCCAGGCTCAGATGGAGTGTGGAGATTGTGCCACGCATGGGTACTAAAAATGATTCCAAGCCACTAGACGTAGTGACTGGTTGGCGGGAGAGTTTGTAAGTTTTAGTTTACTGTTTAGTCCCCATTCTGATACTGAGTTGACTTTTTTTTTTTTTTCATAACAGTGGTTACAACTTTGTATTGCCTGAATTTGAGTTCTTTTTACACCGGCCTACTCCGCCTCAATATGGCATCCCACACTTTTGGACCAAGAAGGGATACCCGCATATCAAGATGTGCATGAACCATGGAAATGAGAAGCCTGTGAAGTACTTGCTTCTTGCAGAGTTCCTCACAATCATAGCCAGTATCTGCACGGGCTTGCTTGATCCAGCCCTGCAAAACCATGCTATCATTCCTGTAAGTTTTTGGTTGGAGAAAACCTTATCTTACCGCACACACACCAGCATACCGAGTCTAAATCAAATTATTTGCAGGTAATGATATTCTCCTTCATCGCCCCCAAGCATGGAAGACTTATCTTGTCTCATTTCGACGGCAACACCCTACTCATTCGAATCTCGGAAACACTCGATTTCAGCTCCAAGAACGAAGAGGCCTGGGAGACGTCTATCAGATACTTGGCAGCTGATGTCAATTTCAAAGCGGATACCTCGACTATGGCTTTATGATGGAACAGCAGTATTTCGGAGGAGAAAAGTAGCTTGCTTGGGATAATGCAATTTCTTAGATCACACTTCTCGGTACATGATCTTGGGCTAAATCTGCAGTTCTGTACTTAATTTCACTCGCTACGGAGGTAGATTTAACTACTAGGAAATTTCATACAGATTGGTAGGCGCTTGTTTGCCATTCTATGCTATTGAGTAGCTCTCTCTGTCCTATGTGCCTTTTCGATTGCCAATAAATCAACTTTTCAGCGTTAGTATGTGTCTGAATTTTTTTTTGGAAATCGAGTATAGAGTATAAAATTTGAAGGCAGCTGAAATACCGAGATATCTTGCTTTACCGCCTTGGTGACATCATGGGTGGTGGTGTGTTGTTGTCTAGATAGTATACATATCACTTGATATTAATTGTATTAAATGTATTAATTGAGATAATATATGCTTCTTATTTGCTCCACTTACCAACAAGACCCAAGTAAGCTTGCGGCACTAAGCGATGCATCTCGGGGTAATGGCTCCCGAATCCACCAATAGCCATGCCCAAGGTTCACTCGACCTCAAATGTTAAATAACCACGACATCATGATATTTTCCCATTGTTACGAATGATGAGCCATGACTGAATGGAAAAAATTTGACGGCCGCCTATAATACCGACATAAAAATTTTAAAAAAAAAATGGCCATCCCAATCGTCGACTCACACGTGCATCTCTGGCCGCAAGCCCACCTGCCCACCATCGCCTGGCACTCGGACAACAACCCTTTAGGCGCACAGTACTCTGTCGACGAATACCACTCTGCCACAAACCACTCATCCTCGACCTTGTCTTCGCCAGGATCATCATCCAAATCCACGTACCTGCGTGGCTTCATCTACCTCGAAGTCGACCGCGTCTCGTCCGCCGACGAGGCCGGGGAGCACGGATGGAGGCATGTCCTGGACGAAGTATCGTATGTAACGCGCATCGCCACGGGGAACCCGGTCGTGGGCGAGGGCCACTCGGCATCTCAGAGCGAGCTGTTACTAGCGTTTGTACCCTGGGCGCCGATACCCCAGGGCCCCGCGGCGCTGGAGCGATATATGTGCCTGGTGCGAGAGCGCACGTTGGCAGACGATGTGTGGCTGAAAGTGCGCGGAGTGCGGTATCTGGTGCAGGACAAGCCGCTGGGGACGATGATGACGCAGGATTTTGTCGATGGGTTGAAATGGCTGGGGAAGCAGAGGTTGGCGTTTGATCTGGGTGTTGATGCGAGACAGGGAGGGCTGGCGCAGCTGCGACAGGCAGTGTCGATGATGCGGATGGTTTATGATGGTGTGGATGAGCGGGAGCAGGTGGTTATTATCATCAGTAAGTTTTTTTTCCTTCTTCTTCATTGCGTGAGTAGAATCTGAGTATGCAATGCAGACCACCTGTGCAAACCACACCTGCACATCCCCCCCGCCGACACCGTCCAAGGACACCCCCAATTCGTCGAGTGGAAACGCCTCATCACCACCATGTCCGCCGAGCCCGCCACATACATGAAGCTATCGGGCCTTTTCTCAGAGCTGCCGGAGACCCTGTCCGACGCCCACATCGGCGATCTCGTGGACCACATGCTGCCCTGGCTCGACGTTGTCTTTGACACTTTCAAACCGCATCGTATTATGTTCGGGTCGGATTGGCCGGTCTGTAACCTGGGCGGAGGCGGTGATGGTTCTTGGGCCAAGTGGAAGGCTGTGGTTGAGTGTATACTCGATAAGCGTGGCTTGACAGACAACGAAAGGATGGATGTATGGGGAGGCACTGCGGCGAGGGCATATGGTTTGGATTTAGCTGGGCATGCTTGACATTTTATCAGTTATACCTTTTGGAATCAATTATATGTAATATAATAAACTTGATGTTAGGTGCAAGTCAAGTCAGATGAAATGTACTCATGTATTGAACAACTACACACATGTAGGTTCTATCAAGGCCGCTCAAATGCTCATAACAATGGCTAAACCAACATCGCTAGACAAAGAACTCCATGCAAAATGCAAAATGCTAGACAAAAAACAGTATTATAAGTTTACAGGCATTCACCCGCCAGCATCGCCTTCAGAATTCCCTCGCCGGGCCCGGAAACCTGGTCCACAATCTCCTTCTCCGTCACAAAGCAAGCAAGCCCCTTTTCGTCATTGCCCTTGAAAGGCGTAGAGCTCCCACTCTTAGAGGGTGTGCGCAGGATTCCCGAGCCGCCAGCAATCGTCCCTCCTCTTCCACGGCCCTGGAATTCACCAACTAGACCCAGAGTCTCTAAACTGCCCACGACATCCTTGAACTCCGTAGCTGTTAGCGGGTGGAGCACGTTGTCCAGTCGACACAAAGAGCAATACGCGTCAAACAGTTCTCGTACGGTTGGTGCGGTTGTCTTGGTCTTGGATGGAGTAAGACAGACTTGGCCACTACGTCGCTTTCTGTCGAGGGCCACAAGAGCACAGAGAGCAGCCTTTTGCTGCAGATTGAGTCCCTGTAGTCGCTGCGTGGTTCCTTGGCTAAAGACTGCAGCAGTAATGCGCGCAACATGAGCAATAGACACCCTTGGCGCAGTTAGAGCGGTATACATATCGGCCAATGTGCTTTTTTGTTTGTCGACGGGAGTCTTGGGAGGTGACGACATGTTGAGTTTCTCCGTAAGAGCAGGTTTCGACGGGCTCTGATCAATCCTGTTGGCATCGTCTCTTTCCAGCTTTTTCTGGGTCTCTTGCTCGATCACGTCAACGGCTCTTTTCACCAAATCAAAGGCCTTTCGCAAGTCTCCTGTCTGGGATGCAACCTTCTTCGCGCACAGCTGGACTGCGGCAGGGTGCATAAAAGGTACAAAGTCCCCAGCACCCTTGGCTTCATTTTCCGGCAAGAGTGATCGCAAACGAGCGGTAATAACATTGGCGATTTGAGCAGCACTGTAGGGCAAGAACGGAAGTAGAGTAGGTTTCAAGTTGTTGGCTTTTAGACGAGGCAGAAACCGGTCTGTGAGATCCAATGCATTGGCGATTCCGATGAGAAGCAAATGCGACTTGCTGTGCAATGACCACTCAAAGAGCGAGTAGAGAATTTCCGGGTCTGCCGTCAGAAGGTGGTCAATCTCGTCCAGGGTCACCAGGTACAGGTCTGCGGATTTTTGAGCAGGAATGAACATCGACTTGAGCTTCTCCGTTTCGCTCATGGAGAAAACTTCCGAATCGTCACACAAAGTTTCGATGAGTTTGCCATAGATGTCTCGAGCGGTTCGCATGCTCACACAGTTGACGTGCGTAGACTTGACAACCGAATGCAGATCCAAATCCCGGCATACCTCGTCAAGCATGGCGCTTTTCCCAGTCCCAGGAGGACCGCTAACATAGAGACAGCCCCCTTGGCGTGACCGCATGCCATTTTCCAGAAATGAAGACAATTCAGCTCGTTCTTTCTCTCGCCCAACTAGACGGCCAGGGTTCGCACTACGCGCAAACATTTGTCGGGCCGGCGTGTAGACCGTTATGCTGGTTGCTGGGGTTCCCGCATTCCTAGGCGTACGGGGAGTCAACGATTTGCCTCCAATCTGGACTCGGTGTTTTGGTGTGACTGGAGGAGAATTGGCGAGCGCATCTCGAAATCGCTTCGACTGTGGAGTCTTGAATTCGACTGGTTTAACATTTTCATCTGCTTCGGTTAGTCTGGAACGCTGCGGTGTGAAGAGTATGAAGTTTGTCAGACGTACTGTTGACCGGTTTAGAGGCCTTGAAGTGCGAGACGATTTTGGGTGGTGATAAGGTATTTTCGTTTCGAACAATACGTTTCGAACGACTATTACCGATCGTCGGTTTTTTGACACTGGCGTCGTTTTCGGCTGACGGGCCGACACTGTCTACGGCCCTGGATCTGCGGCGGGTTGTTGGTAGAGGTAGAGCAGATGGAGCTTCATCTTCTTCGTGAATGCGAGGAGTGCGCGCACGGCGCTTGCTCCCAGAGCGCAGAGGCAGGGGTTCTTTAGAAAGAAAAAGTTAGCGGAAGGAGGAAGTGAAGCTGAAGGGAAAATCAATTTACCTTCGAGGTCGATTGCAGTTCGTGAGCGCTTTCCTAGAACCGTGGTTGCCATTTTGGAGGTGCGTGTGCGGATGAAAATGGCGAGAGCGACCAAGGATGGCGATGTACCTGCTGCGGCGGAGGTACATTAAGGTACAAAGTGAAACGCGCTTCGCGTCCGAGGAACGTTAAAGTGGCAAGAGCGCGAACCGCGTTCCCGACGCGTTGAGGCAGGTCTGGCGAGTGTCACGTGGAACTAGTACAACACGGCTACGGTCGACTTTGGAATCCATAAGCGCAGTGTTAATTATGCCTGGTAGTTATGCATAGCTGCGCTTATGGCAGTCCATGCCCACCGTATATTCAGCTGCCATTGCCGCAGAGACGGGATAACTTTATTGCGTGGTCCCGCGATGACGATAGTGGACGCAGCCTAACTGCTGCGTCTGGAAGCTTCACACCAAGAAGCGTTGACCGCACATTTCTCTTTTTCCTTCTGCAGAGCTAATTAATGTTCTTTTAATTATTTGAGCATACCAGAATATTTTCTTTTGGTGGTGCACTCCTATCTGATACTCGATTCAATTTGCTTCCCTCAACTTCTCGTTAAAAGCGGCGGTAACTGCGGGTCGGTGCGACTTCCACTCCAGCTCTGTCATCGCCCGACTTTTGCCTGCCATGGATGACGATACGATAGCCCAGTTCACTGAGGTTACAGGCTCTACCCCAGAGCTTGCGACCCAGTACCTGGAAATCGCCGATTATGACATCCAGCAAGCTATGCAGCTCTACTTCGAGAACGGCGGGGCAGAGATACGACCGTCGGCTCCTTCACACACAACACCGACAGCTCCACGCCCCAACCAATCCGCACACAACGCCGCTCAAGTAGATTCAGATGACGATGTTCTTGTCGATGAGGCACGATCTTCTGCCCCGCCTCGCCCTCAGGCTGGTGGAGCGTTTGAAGATGATGCTGCTATGGCCCGGCGACTCCAAGAGGAGCTGTATTCCGGTGGCGATTCTTCAGATGGGGTGCGAGCACCGATTGCAAGAACCACAGAAACGCTTGTAGGACCAGGCGCAGAAAGCTACGGTGACTTGGATCCTCTCCTGGACCAGTTTCGAATGCGGCCAGCCAGAAACAGTCGGTTATCCATGTCCTCCTTCAGATGATGTTTAAGCTAACGTCTGTTTTATCTCTACAGCTCGTCCAGGTATTTTTAACCAACGAGACACGTCCATCTGGGACCAAGGCGCAGAACCCTCACAGCGGCCGGACCTCGCTCGAGCGACTGGGGGAGCTTCCGAAGCCTCTTCCAAATCCACACTGCTTGCCGAGATGTACCGGCCACCATTCGAGTTGATGTCAAAACTACCGTGGGATGCAGCGCGTGAAGAAGGAAAGGATACTGAAAAGTGGTTGCTGATCAACATCCAAGACCCTTCGATATTCGACTGCCAGCTGTTGAATCGTGATCTTTGGAAAGACACAAGCGTGAGGGATACTGTCAAGGAGAATTTCATTTTTCTGCAGTACAGTAAGGATGATGAACGGGGTCTTCCGTATTTGCAATACTATTTTCAAAACAGCGATGTTCCAGACAACTACCCGCATATTGCCATTGTCGATCCTCGCACTGGAGAACAAGTCAAAGTTTGGTCTGGTCCACCAGTTGTCAAGCCTGCCGATTTCCTAATGCAGCTTCATGAATTCCTGGACCGATACAGCTTGAAGCAAAACGCCCGGAATCCTGTTGCAAAACGGAAGGCCTCAGTTCCGAGAGAGAAGCAGTTGGATGCAATGACCGAGGAAGAGATGATGGAGATGGCTCTGAAAAACAGTCTTGAAGGGCCAGCTGCTCAGGGAATTGAAGACCCGGATGATCTGACTAGAAGTGTTGGGGACCTCAAGGGCAAAGGCAAAGCTGTCGATATCGACATGGACGAAGAGGAGGCTGAAGAGCAAGAAGATCCTAGTGTCTTTGTTTTCCGCTCTATCCCTTCAGACCACACTCACACGGAGCCCGCTGCGGACCCTGCCACTACTACTCGCATCCAATTTAGACATCCTTCAGGAAGGGTAATCCGCCGCTTCGCACTCGCCGATCCGGTGAGGCGCATCTATGAATGGCTAAAGTCCGAGCCGCCGCTGGAGGACAAGGCTGGCCTTGTATTTGAACTCAATGCCATGGGCAAGAATCTTCTTGAAGAGCTCGACACTTCCATACAAGATGCCGGTCTCAAGAACGGCACAGTCATGATCGGTTACGTGGAGGACTGATTGAATGCATTACTCGAGATACGACTTGCATAAGAGGCGTTGCGATGGATGTGGGTTGATCCTTGGGAATTTCATTTTCCGTGGAGTACATCATTTTTCCGACTTCTATTGCCTCGGAACGATTACATGACTTTTTCATTTTATTTGGCCAGTTTTGCTTTTGAACCTCGTCGTGGATCTAGAAATTATTTCCGCAATCTAGACTTCAGCCGTCTTCCATGTTCGGAAGAGTGGCACATTTATGGAAGTGGACGTATTCAACACACATGCATTTAATAACTGTATGCACCGTGCCTACGATTAGATAGTACTACTAAGTTTCTAGTCCCCAGCAAGAAAATATCATCGACTATTTACTGAGTTTGCTTCCGGCATTCTCTCCGAGCGCTCCTCAGCGTAGGGCCAAACTGGAGAAAAGATAGACGTTCCTTTGGTATAGTAAAAGGTTGCGTTAATAATGGAGTGCAATGAGACGTTTGAACGAGCCTTTTTCTCCTCTGGATCTAGAGGACCGAGAATAAATTCACACCCTCTCAGTGATCATGGAAAACACGCCAGACAGCTGGATGCCATTGATGCCATTTATGTCATGCTAACCGCTTTAAACATCATCTCCAACCTACACAATGCGCATCATACAGGGAATAAATGCACTCGCTTTGGGTGTAGGAGCCCTAGGTAAAGGAACAACTGTTAGGAAGACCGGCACAGGCCTGACTGGTTACGTGGTAGACTTTGTATTCACACCCATCTCGACGTCCTCCGCTTCAGCAGTCTTGCTGGGCGGCTTCCCTTTCTTTTCCGACTCGTTGCATGCATCCTTGGCCAAGACGAACGGGTACTCGCCCTACGACTGGAGGCCGGAAATGTTCTCTATGAGAATGACCCATGACTACGGGAATCAATCGGGCACGCTGGCTGGTCTGGAGATGACGAGAAACGAAGGTACCGGCGACTGGGAGATCACAGTGCCGCTTCCCTCCGGTACCTGGCTGTATGGCTACTATCCTAATTGCACTGCCGGAAACTGGAGGACTTGCGATGTGGCAATTGTCGATTCATCAAAGATCAGACACATTTGTTCATGAAATCTGTTTTGAACTGTGATCATCCAATTAGAACACGCTGAGTAGATATACACGACTAGTCCTAAATAGGTATAGACTTTACAAACGTGGAACAGCACGTGATTATATTGGCGCCTGAAGAATTGGGCAGTGAGGCACACGTAAGCAGAACTAGCCAATCAGCTCGCGCCGGTGCCTGGGACAGTTGGCGCCCGCCGTCCGCCAATCACAGGGCTCACCGCCTGCCTGTTTCGCGCACCCCGCCAATCCGCCCAATCACACCGCCTTCGATTGTTTACCCTGCTGTTTTTGCTTGCTGATTGCTCTCGATTCGGGGCTGGCTGGACGAAGATCCAGCGGTATATAAAGTCGTCGACTCTCATGGGATGCCTTGCGAACTCGCTAATTAGTGCTTCCTATCGACTCTTGCTGCAGGTAAGCCAAACCGATTAGATTCCGGCGGCATGCATGGTGCGCCACTTGGGCCCGTTCTGGCAACAGCTGACGATCTAATCCAAACAACAGATGCATAAACAAACACTGGCAAAGGAAGTGTGCTGAAGTTTGCCATTTTCGTTCCCATTATTTTCCGATACCTGGCGTCGTCCTTCACCGAGACCTAAACCTTCTTCCGCATCCTCAATTACTCCCGACGTCAACTCGTACCGCCCTCTTTCTTCCTTCCGTTGAAAACAAATAGTTACCGCGCGGGGAAGGGCTAGTAGATGACAGTGCCTGGGCTTTGTCACTATCCACGAATCTGAACGATTCTCCTCGCATTTTCTGGGGAACTACTGGGCTTATCGCCGTGCTTGGTGCCTCCAAACACTGCCCCAGGTCCAACGTGGGTACCGCGCGACTCCTTGCTGGCGCCCCTTGACTGCAAGGAGTGCTTATTTTACTAGTGACGCCCAAGTGCATAATTCAAGACAAACTACATACACAGTTTGAAATCGACTCGACCACTGTTTCGTTCTTTTACCTGCTCTATAAAACCAGGTTCAACGCACCAAGAGGCAATCGGGCCACCATCTTCGAGCGCAATTGACAATGCAGGTCGTGGCGGACCCTGAGACGCTTTATACCAAGCAAAACTGCCTGGGTATGCTACCCCTCAACACAGTGGGAGACATTCATTATTTCCCCTAACAACATTTCTCGTTTATTCTAGGCGGCGGAAGCTTTGGAAAAGTTTACAAAGGGTACGTTGAGAGTCGTTACCCTGTCATCAACCGCACCATTTCTAACACGCCTTTCGATATAGTGTCGATAAACGTACAGGCCAGTCGGTGGCGATCAAAATAATAGACGTCGAAAATGCCGAAGATGAAGTCGAGGATATCATCACCGAAATATCCATCATGTCTACGATGAATTCCCCTTATGTGACCAAATACTTCGGTTCATACCTCAAGGGGTCGGACCTCTGGATAGTAATGGAATATTGTGCTGGTGGAAGCTGTCTCGATTTGCTGCGCCCTGGACTCATCACCGAAGACTATATCATGATAATCGTCAAGGAGCTGCTGCTTGGGCTTGACTATCTTCATAGCGACCAGAAGTTACATCGCGATATAAAAGGTATGGTACTCTTTGATATAGTCTCGTGTCGATTCTTAGTCTAACGCGTGTTTAGCCGCCAATATCTTGCTTAGCGGAAATGGCCAAGTGAAGTTGGCTGATTTTGGCGTCTCCGGCCAACTAAGTGCAACCATGACCAAGAAGAATACATTCGTTGGAACTCCATTCTGGATGGCCCCGGAGGTCATCAAGCAGTCAGGCTATGACTACAAGGCAGATATCTGGTCACTAGGAATCACTGCGATTGAGCTGGCCACTGGACAGCCCCCCTATTCTGATATTCATCCGATGAAAGTCCTATTTCTTATTCCCAAGAACAATCCTCCGCTATTACAAGGGAATTTTAGCAAGACTTTCAAGGAATTTGTTTCCTTGTGTCTCCGTCGAGACCCAAGAGAGCGACCAACGGCAAAGGAACTTCTAAGGCATCCGTTCCTGAAAAAGGCAAAGCGAACGACATATTTAACAGAGTTGATTGAACGACATGAACGGTGGCAAGCAATCCATGGGCGTGGTACCCCAGACTATGACGACGAATATCCGTCCGAGCCAGCTCCACAATCATCGAAACCTTCTCCAGAAGACGAAGACCTTTGGGATTTCGGCACTGTACGGCCAGCAGGTGGCCGTGCTGCCGGTCTTCAAGCCTTGAGTGGTGCCGCGGCAAACGTGAGGAACCAGAATCATGGTCACACGCCGTCAGAAACCGTTCATAATAGCGGAGCCGAAAACAGCAGTGATCTTGAGAACAAGCAGTCCAAGGAGACATTGCGCGCCGACCCGGCACCGCAATCTCCTCAGAAGCAGAAATTCTCAATACCATCTCCTATGCCATCGCCTACAAAGGTCCCACTTCCCCAATCACCACAGAAACCATCGACGTATGCAGTCCCGCGGACGCCGTCGTCCCAACTAAGCCAACAACAGCCACCGCCTTTCAAAAAGACCGAGAGCCCCTCAACAAAGGATTACGACAAGGCCCTTCAGCAGTCTTTATCTTCTGACTTGACGTTTCTCCAACTCGGAGAATCACCCAGCGCCGCACCACCTTTTCATCCACAGAGTCAAAACCCGCTACCTGCGCCAGACAGCGTGATACGCAAACCAGTACCCAGCAAAGCATCGATTCGAATGCACAACGAAAGCCGTTATTCTCCAAGTGTTTCCACTCCCAAAATGACAGAAACACCTACTAAATTGACGGAACAAAAATCTCTTCCCCCTTTCCAACCCCAATCACTGTCGACCCCGCAACCAACCTCCTCCTCGCACCACCAAAGGACCAAGGAAGCCGAAAACATTGATTCAAAATCCCCAGTGTCAAATTCTCCTTCTTCGCCGTCGGATGCAAATGCTTTGGGGAAGTACGTGATTATCCCAGCTCTTGAACACGCTCTTCACTGCCGGGCAAGGGGGCTCAATACCCTCTTGCAGGAACCAGGGAGAATGCCCACCGAGTCTCGACAGCGCTATCAGTACGCTCACGAAAGGATAAAGAAGCTCGCTATCAAGACCGCGAGCATCTTCAACGAGATTGATAAATGGGACCAAGACGCTCCGGTCGATATGGCAATGGGACAATCGTCCTTTACTGAAGCATTCCTGGATGCACTGATGAGGTTCTGTGAGGTCGAAACTGCCGAACCTGAGGGGTCTACTGATCGATGATCTTTTTTCTTTCTTTCCGTTCCTCCTTTTTTTTAAGGGAGTAGGCTACATATATAAACTTTCTGCTTCGTACAACTGTATTTGGGCTGTTTCTTTCTCTTCGTCTTCGTGTTGCAGGCTTTTTTTCCCCTCTCTTTTCGTTTTGGAGTTAGTCACGGACTCGAGTGTTTAGGACTTGTTTGGGCAATGATTATGATGTATCCGTACTTGTCAAAGTTCCACCATGAATATCTGATGAACTGAAATACTTTTTGAGCATTGAATAATTGTACATGTATGTGCATAAGTAAATTCCTTCCCAATTATATACCAGCCTATTACTACCAACCCAAAAGATGCCAATAAATAGAACAGAGAGAGAGAGAGAGAGAGAGAAAAAAAAAAAAAAGGAAACAATAAAATCTCATAATACATGAAAAAGAAAATCATGCCGTCGGTTGAAACAGCCAATCAGTTTCCGGCGTGGGTATTAAATAGTTGGTTATGTTAAACTCGTTGTTGCTCACTGCCGATGTGAGACCGTGTATGGACATGGGATTGCTGATGTCGTTAATACCCAGAGGTTGTAGCGGCGTCGGCATGTTAGGTACACGGGGGACGTTGAAGAACCCGAATACATCGAGATACTCGAGATCGTTGCTTGTCAGATTTCTGCCAGTAGGAGTGGGAGCTACTGGTATTTGTCCGTTGTGCTTGCTACTGTAAGAGTCGTGTTGGGGCTGGCGAGATATCAAAAAGTCCAGATCAAAGGCGCAGCGCCTCATGTCAGCCAATATTTTGACTGTCGATGGAGTGACACGGTCTGCTTCCGCTCCCCCTGTTTGTTCGTGCTCAAGGTATTCGTCGAGAACACGTTTCAGAATCGTGCTGTAGCGCTCCGCGACTTTCCAATATCTTCCCATTTGTGCGAGTGTTTCAACGAACAAGTAGATGTCTGGACTCAGAGTGTGCGCAATGGTTGACCCATGCACAAGTAGTAACCGGGCAGAAACCCAGAGAGAAAATGCAAATGGAGGACCTAGCTTTTCAACCATGGCATTCTCGACAGCGAATCGAGTAAGTGACAGGATGTTATCAACGGCCACCAAGCAACGTTGGCTAGCACTGTACGATGGAGTAAAAATCGGAGACCGAGTTGTAGGGTATGCGGCAGAAGAATGTAGACGAATTACAGTCCTAGATATAGTTGTTAAGCGGCGTTACCAGAGTGTGTAATTGGCAGACTTACGTTTGGTATGTTATATGTAGCATGACCCAGTCACATTGATACTTCTTCTTTGTTTTTGAGTTCTGCAACAGACTAGACGAGTTCTCGTAAGCGTATTCCGTAGGTAGGCTGTATTCCCACGCGGAGAGTTCGTTGTCTAGCTTTCGGTATGTTGTTTGCCATTCTTCGACATCGGAAAGGGCCCCAATATCTATAGGTCGTTTCAAAAACAGGTGTATACGAGAGAGTATTCCCAATATTTCAATGTAGAACCCGAATGATCCAACATTTTCACCATGTTTGGTATAATCTCCTCTGTCAGCGGTTGCACGAAACCATCGGGTATCAACTGGTTGGTTTCTTATAAAGAATTCCTCTCGACAAGGCAGCTTTCGATCAATATCTTTTTCGTCCAGGGTAAAGTCAAACGCAGTGGCTATGGTTGAATATCGGTCTAGCAAGTAAACCATCCAGAAAAGGCGTCTTCGACTTTCGTCTTCAATCCAGGTTTCCGCGTCAGAAAGAACATTTGCCCTTAAAGTATAGATGGAAGGATACACCGAAGAGCCAAGGGAGGACCCAGACTCCACTGCAAGTCCGAGTTGGACCACAGAACGAGCAATCAAAGCTAGAAGTTTCCCCCCCGGAGGACCATTCGACGACCCAACAAAGTCGAGAGCTAGAATGACAAGTGCTTGGATCGATTTGACGGATGAGTTCTCCAGACCGTATAATAACACTTTTTGTTTTGATGAATCGTAATACCGCTTACGACTCACTTCGTTGAGTCGTGGATCAGGCGAAAACCGCAAAGTCGTGGCAACAATGGCATGGAGAACAACCCGGTCTGCTTCCTCCAATGGAGACGGTCCAAATAAAGTATCTAGGGTCGTTCTTCGGTGCAGGATTGGGCACCAGCTGTTAATGTGTTCAAAATATAGGTCGACCAGGGCGTATAGTAAATCGTAAGGAGGCAAAACAAGTTCCGGATCGGCAAGGGACTGTTCTTGATTGTTGAAAAGGCTGACTGGAACATTCAATGAAGAGTCATTGTGGGAATAGTCTCCACTGCTCCCATCAGGGATCTGAGAAAGAGGCGTCGAATGTGTCAATCCATTGGCAAGTCGCGATTGATTTGCTGGCTTGACTGATACATCCGAGGGGCTTCTCATAGCCATATCATGCTGGTTTGCTGCCGATTCAAGAGCTCGTTGTGACATAGGCAAGGCGGAAATGTGCGAGCCTGCATGAGGACTGGGCCCGGTTGCATTGGAACGGTCGGATGGTGAGCCATACGATAGAACGCCCGCTCCTTGTGATTTGTAAGAGCCCACTGGTTGTTGGGGATGCTGGGTAAAATGGGTTTCAATCAAGCGTGCTTGTGCCTGAACAATTTCCTCTAGTCTGTCTATTGATCTTGGGTGTTAACCTTGCGTCTTTTATACTTGCAGATAAGGGGGGCCCACCAAGTCGTTGCTCTAGCTCCTTGCCATAGCCGGCCCTCAAGCCGGGTTTTTTCCTTTCTTTGTATTCACAGACTTGATCGTTACGAGAACACCAGCCACAGCTTGGCTGAGCTCGATCTGGAATTCTGTTAGTCGCGAGGCGATAGGCAAAGGCAATCACGAAAGCATACCGCATTTTACCTTTCTTTGTTTGCATAGTTCACATCTGGGTATGTCAGAGCTGAATCGAGTCATAGGAAATGCAACGTGCTGATCCTTTAAGACCTATGGGTGACGGGGGATGAAACAGCACATGAAATGAGCCGAGTACGCACAAGGGGGACATGAGCAAGACGAGGGTAGACAGATGGAAGTATTATGCAAGTATGATTTAAGCGAAGAAGATCAACTACTAATGGATGAAGACTTACGACACCATCAGCGGACGCTTCCTTTTGGACCCGCGAGATGGTTGGGAGCCATTATGGTCAACCAAATGTTCGCTTTCGGATTCTCCAGCCGAGGATTCTCCGTCTGGGCTTTGCATCTGCTCGAACTCCAGCGTTGTTGGGCGTGGAGAATATTTGTCGAGTGCCATCCCGGAGATCGGGATAGTGGGCAGCGAGATTGCCGGGTGGCCACTCAGGACGGCCTCAAGAACGAGTTATAGCTATAGTTATAGGCCTTGCGGCCAGGGCATCAACGGTATTCGAGAAAACAGACTGCGGCTGTCGCAATCGTTGCAGGAAGATGAGAAGACCACATGAAGACACGAGGAAGATGTGCCAGTTGCAGCAATGCAGCACGCAGCAAGTCAAGTAGGTTCCGTCCGGGGAGTTTTCCTTTGGTGCGAGCCACAGAGACGCTGCAGCAGGACCCCGCCAGTTGGGGCCAATCACGGCCGCTGCCAGGGGCTCCTTCCCCAGGTTCCTCGGGGCTCGCTACTAGTCCATTCTGGGACTAGCGCATCCTGGGGCCTGCTTCTTCTGTTGAGGCTTTGAGACGACCCTTGCACCCGAACTCTTGCGTACGAACTGGCCATCACCGACGCTGTTCTCCAGTCCAGGTTGCTTCTTCTGTGCGCTGCAAAAAAATCCACTGTGCGACCGCCACACGCAGCCCCCGGGACACGGACGGCCTCCGGGGTCGGGTGGAGGCTTCGCTCGGGATGGATTGTCCCGAGGCCGACTGCTATGGGATGGAGGAGGAGCATGTGCAACAACGGCTTGCATCATGTCGGGCTTGCTTCCGATCATCTTTTTTCCGGTCGGATAAATTGTGCTTTTTAAATACCGTTGTCTCTCGTCGTTTCGTTTCTTCTCCTACAATTTTTCCATCAACGAGGCACATCCGACAAAATGTCTTCCACCCCCGCGTTTCCCACGATCAAACATGTGCGCACTTTTCTCATCGACGGCGTGGGGTCTGGAGGTGACTATCACAATGTAAGGAACACAGCGTCCTAAGAGGCGTTCCAAAAGAAACATGGACTGAAACGAATCATAGGTGAAAGGCGGGCATTGGCTGGTGGACAGCTCGATTTCAACTCCAATGGCTCGATGGGAACAGTACCGCGCGTCAAGAACCAGCTGGGGAATCAATGTACTGGGCTCCTTCTGTGTCGAGATTGAGACAAGCGATGGGACCAAGGGATTTGCCACGGGCTTTGGAGGTCCTCCGGCCTGCTGGCTGGTTCACCAGCATTTTGAACGATTCTTGGTGGACAACGGTAAAACCAATTTCAAAAAGCAAATGTCGGACGACAATGACTGACCACAGTTCTTGCGATAGACCCCCGAGATATCAACGACATGTTCGAGAAGATGTACCGCGGATCAATGTTCTATGGCCGCAAAGGTCTTCCTATCGCTGTCATCTCCGTTATCGATTTGGCTCTCTGGGATCTGCTCGGCAAGCTGCGAAACGAGCCCGTTTACAAGCTTATTGGCGGAGCCACACGTAAGCGACTACACTTTTACTGTACTGGACCTCAGCCAGCAATTGCGAAAGAAGCCGGTTTCATCGGCGCAAAGGTTGCGCTCCCATACGGGCCAGATGAGGGACCGGATGGATTGAGGCGGAACATTGAATACCTTCGCAAGCACCGTGAAAGCGTCGGTCCTGACTTCCCGCTCCGTGTCGACTGTTATATGTCGTTGAACGTGCCCTACACGATCGAACTTGTTAAGAAAGCCGAGGCCGAAGGGCTTAACATCGATTGGTGGGAAGAATGCTTGACCCCAGATGACTTTGACGGCCACGCCTTGCTCAAGAAAGCTCACCCGACCGTCAAATTCACCACCGGCGAGCACGAGTACTCGAGATACGGATTCCGCAAACTAGTCGAAGGACGCAACTTGGACATTATCCAACCGGATGTGATGTGGCTCGGTGGTCTTACTGAGCTTCTCAAAGTCTCTGCCCTCGCTGCAGCTTACGATATCCCCGTCGTACCTCACGCCTCGGGTCCTTATTCGTATCACTTTGTGGTGTCCCAACCCAACACACCATTCCAAGAATATCTGGCCAACTCTCCAGACGGCAAGAGTGTCGAGCCCGTGTTTGGCAACCTGTTCCTGAACGAGCCTATCCCCGTCAAGGGTTATCTGGATTTGACCGAGTTGGACAAGCCCGGTTTTGGCCTTGAGCTCAACCCAGCAGCACCTTTGATCCCCGCATCGTCGATTCTCACACCTGCGCCGCAGAAGAGTTTGAGGGCCCCCGAGCCAGAGCCGAAACCAGAGGAGGCATCGAACGGTCACGCTTAGATATTTGGTTAGACTTTTATTTCATTCGTCTTTACTTTCTAGCAGCCACATATGCATGTGTATTTATTTTTTGTGTGTGTGATGATATATATGAAGAATGCAAGTTTCATGACTTCGAGACAATCTATCCCTTTTCTATCTATTAGAAAACCCCTTGTCTATTACATGTATTAGAGCTATTAGGCTAAATAATCCCAAGGATAAAATTTCTCAGCAAACCAACAACCCTGCCCGGATAAGACAAAATCCATGTCTATGGCCCAGAAATCCCCTCACCCCTCATCTCCACACCTCGGGGTGCCCTGCCCCGAACACCGAGCCGGACCATGTGTGCATGTGGGGGTTCCATCAAAGAAATCATTAAAACAAGAAGCAGGAATGAACCTTTTGAATAGAAGAAGGTAAATCCGATAATATTCTTGATATTGTGTTTCATAACACCTGGATCATCATCTTTACTGCTAATTGATCGGCATTCCCACGTCCTGTCATTTTGTGTATCCGACCGAAACCTACGCAAAAGCCGTAGAATTGAAAATTCCTTCTGGAATAAGTCAAAATGACGACACCGCAGTTATTAGTTGGCAAAGTGTGCGGAATCACAGGCGGATTGACGGGGATTGGAAGGGTACATATCCCAACATTGAAGAAAGAGTATATACATTTCTGACAAGGACTTCTTCACACAGGCAATCGCACTTGAATATCTCCGCCACGGCGCAAAAGTCGCAGTCAACCACCTTGGCGGCGCCAATGACGATGCTCTCGTCGAAGCTTTCCACAAAGATGCCACAGACGTTCTTCTCGCAACAACAACAACAGCAGGCGAGGAACAACAACGATTCATCACAGTTCCCGGCGACATCTCCAAACCCGAGACCGGCGCAAACTTTGTCGCAAAGATCGTCGAAACATTTGGCCGATTAGATATTTTCGTGAGCAATGCTGGCGTATGCCAATTCGCCGAATTTCTCGAGTGACTTCCCCCTCCCCCTTCTTCTTCTTTCGGAGCTGGCTGATAGATATGTGTTTCAAGTATCGAACCATCCCTCCTCAACCAAACCGTCAACATCAACCTCTGCGGCGCATTCTACGCAACCCAAGCCGCGGGCCGCCAAATGGCGCTTCACCAATCGCCTCCCGGCGGCTCAATAATCGGACTCAGCTCGATCTCTGCGCTCGTGGGTGGTGGGCAGCAATGCCACTATTGTCCCACCAAGGCTGGTGTTTTGTCGCTGATCCAGTCGACCGCGGTGGCGCTGGGGAAATATAATATCAGATGTAACGCACTGTTGCCGGGAACGATCAGGACGCAGTTGAATGATGTCGATATGAGTGACGACAAAAAACGGGCGTATATGGAGGGGCGGATTCCGTTGGGGAGATTGGGAGCGCCCAGGGATTTGGCTGGGCCGGCGGTGTTTTTGGCGTCAGATGAGCTTAGTGGTTATGTGGTGAGTTTTTTTCTCTCTCTTCTTTCTTTTCGCCTTCGTTTCTACAGATGTACTGATCTATACAGACTGGTGCCCAGATTCTGGTTGATGGCGGCTTGTTTGTCAATCTACAATAGTAGCCGAAAATTGATGTAATGATGCATGCTATTACAAAAACATCCCATTCGTGGATTATCTCATCCATCCGTCCATAAATACATATCTTCGTGGTATCGAAGCAAACGTGAATAAACACAAATGAACACGGAAAAAAAAGTAACACGAAAAAAAAAAAGAAAGAAAGAAACCCTAGAAACACGAAATGATGAAAATCGCAGAGGTATGTATACAGAAATCAGAACATAACGGTTTTTGTTGTTCAGCCACAACCTTGCTTGGGTTAAACAGTCTAGGCGAAATCCTCCATGGGCTTGTCTTCCAGAGTAACTCCCTTCATCTCGCCTTCTGCTGCTGCTGCGCCGTCGGTCTCGTCTGTGCCTTCATTTATGTGATGGCTGCCGCCTGCACGACGAACATTGCGTCCGCGGTTAAGCGAATCTCTTTTCCCGACAGACTCAGCATGGGCGGTGGGTGGAGGAGAGCCCTCTGGCTCGCCGCCAGTTGGTCCTTGCTCGCCATCAGGAGTGGAGACTTCGGCCGCAGCTTTGTCCTCGGGTGCCGCTCCATTGGCTTCGGTGGTTGTTTCTGTTGTCTTGGCAGGCTCCTCTTCAGCTGGTGCAAGTGAAGTGCTTGGCACGTCAAGGCTCTGTCGTGCCTTGCGGTCCGAGCTTTGAGGACTGCCGACGTTGATGGGGAACCGACCCTGGGAGCCATCGGTGGATCGATCTCGTCGGTGTCTCGTAGTATGAGCTGGGCTGGTCGCGCGGCTGCGACTTGCAATGGCACGGTTCCGAGCCTCCATGGCGGCGCGACGGTTGCTTTCATCAGTGCTGATTGCTCGTGGGCGAGCTGCAGCGGGCCCTGCCCCGAAAGCACTGGCGCTTGACTGTCTTTTCAGTTCGCCGAAAATGGCATCTTTGTGATCAAACAGATCCCGGATCAACCGATAGCTGTGACGTTCATTCATGGTCAATGTGCTCTCGAATCGAGGTCGCAGAATGCATGGTGATAATGCCTGGGCAAGGGTTGAAACATAGGTCTCATCGGCAGAGGTCAAGTCAATCAACCGAGTAAAGTGAGTCATCAAAGCATCAAGGGTTGCGATATTGTTAAGGCGAAGCTGTCCAAGCGTGCTCTGCAAGACCTTGATCCTGCCTTCCTCAGTGGTTTCGTTGGCGGTGGTGGAGTAAATCGTCTTGACTATTTCGTAAACCTGGGATGATACAAGGGAATCTACATATATGGTAAGCTCATGCCAACAGGCGAAAACAAAAGAAAAGAAAAGGAATAGAGAAGATGTGACATACCAGGAAGCTCCAGAAGATATAACTTTAGAACGCTAGCAACAATGGGTATCTCGTATTTGTCTAGAATTGCACGGTGATCGCCTGTACTGCTGTTCAGGGCTTGTCGTAGATGGTGAGTGGCGGCCAGCGGCACGTCGTGAAGCCAGATCGCTCGTCGCGTCTCATCGCCTTCAAGATCGGGATAATCTGGGGGACTAGTTAGCAAAGATGATTAGTGGAGAAATTGAATACTCACGGTTATCAAGAAATGTCAAGATATTTGTAATGAGAACTGGTACACGTTTCTTGTCGGCTCTAGCCCTGGCCTCGAGATCCACGCCAAAGATTTGGTCTACCCACATTAGTTGATTTTGATTTTGACAAGCAAGAGAAAAGATATAGGCTTACCTCCAACGGAACCATAGTAATTTTCATACGGTTGTACCTTGGGAACAAATCCTCCTGTGCGATAGTTCTCAAGCATGTACCTCAAGTCACCCAGTGGCTGGATGGTTTCCTGGTATAGCATCATGTGGTCGACAGTGCTCTGCAAGCCAGGAATGACATTGCTAACCGCCCCGGAAAAGTCGAGGACGACCGACTTGATAGCCTTGAGACGGTCGAGCTCGCAGCGTTCCATAAAGCGGAGATGGTCAATAATCTCCTCTTCCAGCATACACCTGATTTGGTCCAGCTTGATGACAGCGGCTTTGTACCGTTCATCAGACTCATGGGCTTCACGGTGAAGCTTCTCGGCTGGAGTTTCATCAGGGTGAGGGTTATTCAATGGGTTCCAACCGGCAAACATCTCAGAAACACTGGCGATCGTCGGCGATCCAGAGTTGTCATCGTTGGACATGACCGAGGTCATGCGCAGAAGTGGCTTTTTGTTCTCAGGGAATCCGGTGAGCTGGAAGACTCTCGATCTCCACTGGTAGTTCATCCGACTACTGTTGGCAAACGTGCTACCCATGTTTCCAATCAGACGCAAAAACCCAATGTCCACCATATCCTGGCCAATGCGTTCGGCATAGCTGACACTCGAAGCGCCGAGGTTCTTTTGGAAGTATTCCACAATGTCGGCACCTGTCGAACTGTTCTGGTAAGTGCCCAGAATCGGGACCTTGACATCGCCCATCTTGATGGTATTGAGTATATCGCTGAGAACCTTTTTTATTTCCTCTGTGGTATAAGACTTGTCGCCGATCTCAAAGAATTCGGGTTCGACTGGTTCTGGGTCTGTCAAGACAATCTTGGGGGGCGATGGTTTGCCCTGCGGGCTCGAGGCCTCTGGACTTTGGAATGCCAACTTGTTTTCTTCTTCCAAATCTTCAACCAGGCGGCACTTGTTGAAATACTGGCTGCGGAGTTTCTTGACGAGCTCCGTTTGTTTCATGTGATCTTTGATGCGAGCCTGCAAATCGTCGTGGGAATTTTGGATACGAGCGGCATGCTGGTCGCACCAACGGCTAAACGGGTTGACAACCAGTTCCCGAATATTGGAGGAGATCTTCTGGTGGTTCTTGGAGGCCTCAACCATCTCGGTCCGAATGCCATCATAGGCCTAATGACACAAAAAAAAAACCATTAACAAAAGCCCCGTCTAAGCAATACTCAAAATTGACATGCATACCTTTTTTACACTGGCACCTTCATCTTTGGAGAAGCCCGTGCTGATTCGATCAACCGAGGGCGCAATTTCACCGAGCCGTGCACTGTAGGCTCCCTCAGCGTCAGCTCGCAAACTGGCGATAGTGAGAATCTGTCTATTCTCGGCCACGCCCTGTTGGAGTTTCGTGTACAAGACTCCCAAGCCTGACGCGTAGTCGGGGGTCCAGAAAGAGTCGGCGAAACCAGGCATCGTGGGAATGTTTCAGCTGGAGCGACGATCGGCTTCTCGACTCTGCGGGAGCAGTGGGCACCAGGAACAAGTAAAAGCAAGAAAGAGCAAAATACCAGCGCTAAGAGCGGAAACAAAAAGAAACGAGCGGAAAATGGGTGTGAAATGTACAGGAAGGGGAGGAGCAACGCGCAGAAAAGGCGCAGGCGGGTTTATGTGTCGTGGAGTGTAGTACGTGAAGGTCGAAGTAGCGAAGCTGGCAAGTTAATGAGGCCAGTCCTTTTGCTGCGACGGCGCGGAGTTAACGCAAAACGGTTTAGCGCGCGGAGGAGCTAGCCATTGGGCAAGGCACAGGGCTACGCGACCTGATTCGCCAATCCCACGCAATCCCCACGTGCCGACCCATGGTGATCTATAATTAGACGGGCCCAGGGTCCCTTCTATAGACTCTATACGATCCGATTATCTACATTTGCAGCACAGTGGAGAAGAGCACAGTAGTCAGTGTTGCTTCAAAATGCTTGCTTGCATTGTCACCGGTAAACCCCGCTATCTTAAATGCAGAATTAAGAGGATAGATGGTATGTGTAGCTTTGTATTTACAAATCAAAACAAACAGCCATGGCACACATGTAAAATATAATGATCATTATAACAAAAATGTCGCTGTGGCCTGTGAGCAACAGGACTAGCAAAAGACGTGGTAGGCCTTCTTCCACCAGGGCCAGTTCGCCTGTTCTGCGCGCTCCTCGTCAATAAGATGCTGGACATCGAGATCGCGACGTCCAGTAATCAAGTCCATGGCGGAGGCAGTCATGAAAGGCGTTTTGTAATAGATCTTATACGGAATATAGCATGCAATGCTAATGGGAGCGGCAAGGTAGAGGGAGAAGAAGTTGTAGGCAACGTCTGTAGGGCTCATGCTGCCGTAGCCCACGGGCGCAAAGGCAACCCAGAACTGGGCGATGAGGACCAGGCAGTTGAAAAGAAAGCCAACCCACGAGCCGATGACACCCACCTGGGATCGGAAAGGCAGCTCATCCACGGTGTGTCCCTGGGCTTTCCAACCAGCGCGGAACCGGATATGGGCTAAGCAAATCGAGCCCCATGTGAGGACGGAGGACAGGCCAGAGATGGCAAGCATCCAAGTGAAAGCTTCACCTTCCTTGCTCGAGGCGGCAAGGAAAGCCAAGAGACCTAGGACACTGGCAAGAATGATGGCAAACAAGGGTCGGCCTTGGCGGTCAATGTAGGCCAAGAAGCGGGGTGCCTGGCCCTGCTCGGCCAGAGCGGCCAGGGTACGCGAAGAACCGTAGACGGAAGAGTTTCCGACAGACAAGACAGCAATCATGATGACGACGTTCATCACAGAAGGTAGTCCGCTAATACCGGCATTTTGGATGGCAATGACGAAAGGCGAGGCACGGGCATCAGCCGATGACGTTCCCGACGTGAGACGGGGCTCGTCATACGGCACCAGCATACCAACGATAGTCAACGCAACGATGTAGAAAAGGGCAATTCGCCAAAAGACCTGCTTGATAGCGCTGGGGAGGGACTTGCGTGGGTTGGCAGTCTCGGCGGCAGCCAAACCAACCAGCTCAGTGCCGGCGAAAGCGAAGGCAGCGTTAACGAAAACGCTGCAAAGGCCCTTGAATCCATTGTGAAAGGCACCTGGATGGTACCAATATTTGGCGCCAATATAGCCACCCTCTGGACCACCACCACAGTTCAAAATGATACCGAGAATGCTAGAAAGAAAGCGTTAACTGGGAAGAAGTACAAGGTAGGGAAAGGAAGACAAACATGAAACCGATAACGGCAACGACCTTGATGATAGCAAAGACGAATTCGGCTTCACCGTATCCGCGCACACCGAAAAAGTTGATGACGACGATCATAGTCCAGAAAATAGCCACCCATGCAGCAGAGCTGACACCGGGGTTCCAATAGTCAATGGTCATGGAGGCGGCGACGATTTCCAGGGGCATCACGACAAGCCATTGCAGAGCGTAATTCCATCCCATGGCAAACCCCCAGGCAGGATCAATGAAACGGGTCGAATAAGCAGCGAACGAACCAGCGACAGGAAACAGGACAGCCATTTCTCCCAGGGCATGCACGGTACAGTACAACATCATACCAATGAGAATATAAGCAATGACAACAGACGCGGGACCTCCCGTGGCCAGGACCCCTCCAGAGGCAACGAACAAACCGGTTCCTATACACAACGATTAGCGTTCTTGTTGGCCGACGAGCTGCTTGCTTCCTTCAAGCTTACCGATTGAACCACCGATAGCAATCATCTGCAGATGACGACCCTTCAAGCGACGCTGCAATGGCGAGGAGGCCGTGGCCTGCGCGGCGGCCTCAGAATCAAAGACATTGCCATCAGCTCCGACCTGGCCACGCTTAGTGACATGGGCGTTAGGGTCTCTCTTGAAGCTGTCGATAAAGCGCTGGGTGAAGGTGCCGGCGGGCTCGGTCTCGCCGTAGCCTGAAGCCTCATTGATTGAGGGGTCCAGGGCTCCCCCTTCCTTGGGGTACGAAGATTTCTCCATTATTGTTTTGGAGAATTGTATACAAATGCGCTCGGGAAGCGATTTGAATGCGCCGTGAACTTGCACAGAGGCGTAGGGGGCACAAGAGGCTAGAGTTCCCTGGGGACGGAGGAGAGAAGGGGGGGAAAACACAGGAGCTGAGTTCGCGAGCAGCTAGCCCTGTCGACTAAATACCTGTGATCTGGATCGAGGCAAGCCGCAGCGTCTGCTTGGAAACGTCCATGCGCCAAAGGGTCGAAGGCTCCCACTGCCCAGACTCGGGATGATGGCCTGTTCAGGTGTGAAGGGTGGTGGCTTTGATTGCGCAAGGGCGATTCTTGTTCAAGCTCGGACAATTTCTCGAGCTAGAAGAAGGCCAGAAACGGCAGGATGCAAGACGCACCCTGATAAGAGCCTGGGCAGATGGCGAATCACGATGCACGAGGCACACAAAAAGTGGAGACGCACTTGGCCCATTGCAGCCGGCTGACAGCCGACAGCTGCATGTGCTGTGATTGGCCCGCCGGGCAGGCGCCGTCGGAGATGACCGTTTTTGGCTCTGTGGCCACCAACCAGCGCCCAGAACGACAACGCGCTTGGCCGGATTGAGCGACCCAGCGGAGTGGATCCTCACCCCCCTTGGCGGGCCGTAGCCCAATCAGCAGCGGCAATGCGGCCTACCAACTCCGGGTTCGCGCCCCACACCTCCTGTCGTGGCTCGTGACTCGCGGCGCGTGGCAAAGCGGGGGCGGGTCTCTGTCGCCGCCGCCCGTGGTTGGCTGCGGCCCAGTGCCAAGCGTCGTCTGGGGACTGATTGCCGATGGTACGGTCTTATCACAGCCTAAGCCAGCGTCTTCAGATAACGCAAATTACAGCGCAATCCTTCTAATAATACCCATTAATAACACACACCTTTATCAAACACCATGTATCAGGCTTGGATATTGGGTGATCCGGCGGCTGTCAAGTCATTAATCAATTATACCTCGCCAGGGCGATCCGGCTCGCTCCCAGAGGACGCCTCCGGACGCCTCCGTGCATCGATCATCCTTGGGACGGGATATGAATATGCATCGAAGCGCGGGAGAACAGTGCCCCAAAAGTTAAATCGGTATGGCCGGGGCGAACGGCCTTCTGCGGATACGAGAAACAACAATACTGTTCCTAGTGTTCCAAGGCAAGGCACACCTCGACTGACATGTGCCTATTGGACTCCCAAGCAACGGCATTAGATTAATATGCCAAAGCTAGTCTGGTCACTATGCTCTGCACCAGTGTTGCCTCCTTTGGCTCGCTTACGGCTGTCATATTGCAAATGTGATAGGCTCGGATCAAATATACGCACCTCAGCCAAAATAGATTATACGTCGCAGGTCCTCATACGAGCGGCTTTTCTGTTTCCGTAACGCTGGCGTCGCTTAACCCGTGTCTAGTTGCATATGAGGCATCTTGAGCAACAAATAGCAAACACTGCACAGGCCGCGTTCAACCAGGGCTTGCCCGCTGAACAGGCCGAATCATAAAATGCCGTGATATGGGATACACCTTTGGCAATGTAACGTCGGCTTTACGCTAGCGGTTGGTTGTCTATTATACTATGATGTTACTCGTGCAGAATTAAAAGTTTCTTCTATTATAAGAAGGTCGCAAGGCTGCCAAGGTGGTTATTGTCGGTTAACTACCTGTGTCTGAAAGACATCAACGCGTGATCATCTCCGGGGAGGATGATGGACTCCGTATTCGCGTGCTTAGTACGGGGTAAGCTCTCGGGGCGACCGCGCCTAGCGGAATAGTCATACTATCCAATGCTCTGAGTTTCAATTCAATAAATTCAATAGCCCAACATGTCTTAAGCCACATGCCATTTGCCACATGGGCCAAGGATCTGACCCACTGTTGGCGTCTTGGGCACTGATAAATAGGGTAGACCTTGCCAGGTTGTATCACGTTTGCCGAGGGTATTCTCATGCGATACTTGCACTCCTATCTTAACTTCCTTAACCGAGTTCCGTGAAATATAAAGTTTCGTGCACCATTTTTGAAGAAGTTTTGGATCCTCAGGATGTCTGCCAAGCCCCAGACATCCTGAGGACCCTTCACACACAACGAGCTCACAAGCTGGTGACCAGAAATACATTAAATAAATAGTATTAGCAATTGCGATGTTATCTGTAACTACACACCAAATAACTAGAGGAAGAAGTGGGTCTGAAAAACGTGGCAGGCTGCATCAGAAACTCTGGGGCCACCCGATTCCTGATCAAGCATAATTAACTGATAATCCTGGTACGTATGTGTATGTGTATCATACGACACATCAGATGTGAAATTGTTTCAAATGTTTCCTACTTGAAATAGTTAAAAGAGTGTTATCTCCAAGTGGAATCACTAATATATATTTCCAACATATACCCAAGTACTAGCTGATGATTCACATACTGAATGTGATAAGATTCTTAAAAAAAACAAATTTAAATACTTAGTCAGATATTATAAACACTCTAACACTAATACGTACTGAAACAAACTTCGAAAAAAACTTTTTAGAAGATTTATCCTTATCAACAACCATGAAAGGTCAACGTTACCTGTTGACTTCAATGCTGCAGTGACACATTTGTCTTCTTACCCGGATTAATACCCGTATCCTTTCATTCGAAATATAGAACCCGTTTCCTACATCAATTGATACAGTGTTCCGGATTTCACTTCCAAGATTGAAGAAATATAGGAGGTCAACGTTGCTTCGTTTACGTTTCTGCACATGTAGGTAACGGCGCATAGGCATAGCGGATAAGGAAAGGATTTGTCTGATCGCTTGAGAATGGATACCGATAGCCGTGAGAGAAAGAGAAAGAAAAAAACCCGCCAAGCAATAAATCTGTCATTCACAAATCGGTTATCTCTCTATCCCTACTCAGCGTTTCTAAAGCTTGCCATCCGATTGGACGGGGAAAAATATAGGATTTAAACATGGTTTCATTTTCAGATCATTCCTCATCATTAATAATCTCTTTTCACTTGAATCAGCAACTCTATGAGCTACTGACTGGCCCTTCCCCTCCGGGGATCAACTATTGAATATCCCATTAGTCTCAAATACTTCAGCCAGCACCTAAAAACAATGAAACTCACCATGCACACGTTGTTTCCGTTGAGTAGGATCTTGGGAAGCTTTTCTTGGTTTCCAGAGTAATCACTGTTTGCAGGTCAGTCACCGGGCTATTGCGCAATAGAGCAACTTCAACTTCAAATAGGAAAAACCTACAACTCCGTGACATCCTCGAGAACCATGTCTAAATCACAAGCTTAGTACTAGATCCAGATTTTTCCTTTGACATAGAAGTGGATATACATACTGACATAGTCGTCAAAGCCGAGCAATGTACCGGAGAATTCTGAATGTGTGGTCAGCTCTTGTCTTCGGGTTTTCAGCCACAGAGAAAACCGCAGGGAGACAAACCCTTGTCGCCTTTCATCACAACCCAGATCTTTGAGCCGACACACTTGTCGATCAGTTCTATGGCTGCGTTAGCTACCCTTGTTCGAACGCTCTTCCATCAGATAGGACTGTAGGATTTACCAAGAGGCAATAATTGAGAAGCCATTTCGTATAACCGTCACCGAATACGTGACGAGAACAACCCAGCAGCAGTAACTCGGAAACAAACCACTGCCAAAAGTAGCAGAAAGCGATAATCAGGTAGAGACCGAGGGGTGTTAGTGAATATCAAATAATCGACTGATCGCCCGGACCGACACCCAAGAGCTTCCCCGCTAACCACAACAGGACTAGCGTGTTGGAAAGCCGCAGCGGAGACCTTTGTTTTCCTTTGCTCATCAATTTTCGATCTATCTCGACTGCATTTTTCCAAGCTCAGAGTGCCTAATTAGGCTCTATTTCCATGTAATTCATGCATCACTGAGACCTCCGTGATACGTTTGTGCGCGAGGATGGTTTTTCCCAATGCGGCAACGCATCAAACCAGCAGCGCGCTGGTCAGCCAGTTCTACCTACCTATCCGGAAAGCGCAACGTTCTCGATAGCAGAGTCGCACGCAGACAATACAGAACACACAGGCTGCAAAGTCCTCGATTAGGGTTGAGTCAATTCTCACAATGGCCCTCTTGCTTACAAAGATGTTGCAAGTCGGCACCCCGTCACCTATTACTGCTCCCGAGCAGACGGCGATTCTCCGTTTCTACTCCGCGGCGAGGCGATGACGATTTTGACGACGAATTCGACGATTTTGATGACTTTGGCGATGTTGAAGATTTTAAAGAGAAGAAACAAGATCTCAGCTCATTGATCCGCCAAAGGTCGTTGGAAGCCTTGGAGAAACAAAAACAGGCCGAGCAGGAGCAAGAAGTGCAAGCGAACAAAGAACGACAAGCAAGAGCAAGACGAGTAGAAGAAATGCTTCTACGAATAGAAGAATTCGCCAAATTTGAACTACAGGAATTACAAAGCTTGGCCAAATTGGCAGCAGACCGAAAACAACAAGCACGACGAAAGAGGTTCATGCGTGAATCTAATGACTTGATGTCACTCGTTGCTGCTTCTGACACAGCTTGCCGGTCCTCCTTCGAAGAGCTTTTTGATATCAAATACCCCAAAGCCACAGTGGTTGAATCCGAGCTAGCGACACTTCGACGAACGCTCAAAGATTACGAAAGCCAATACCGAGCCTGTAGATCGAATCTTCACAAATGTGATCTCCAAAGCAGAAGAGCCTCTATTGAGGCGCAACTAGCCGATATGGAGCAGCTGCTTCAATCAATGGCTAACCATATTCATGACTCTCTTGTTGCGCCTCAAGCCTCTGCAAGGCAAAATATCGACAAGATGCTCCAACCCACGTTTGAATTTCTTTATGCATACTTGGAATCACAAAACACCGCGCACAGGGTAACGACTACTAGCAAATATATCTATCTTTTACTCAAAGACCTAGCTTTGGTTTCATCTTCTCATTCTCGACGCAATCGATATAATCGGCTAGCCCGCAAGTATGGAGACACGGCTTCCTTGACAAGAGTGTTACATGACTATCGATATCATACGAGGCTGAGTCTGTGCTACAGACCTCTGGGCGAAACCCAAGTGCACCAACTTGCGTCAAATATGGACCGTGTGGGCTGGGGAACGTTTGGGATTGAGCGAACTCCTGCTACTTTGGAATGGCCGCTCAGACGTATTATCGCAAGTTCACTGAGTTATTGGTACTTGCCGCGGTGGAGCGCACGTTCTCCACGCGATCCGGAACTTGATATCACTTGGAGATATCTTGATGTTCTACATCCATTTGACGTGGCTCGTGTATGGCAAACGACCATAACACAAATGGTGGGGAACATTATACATATACTTACAACCGCTGAATCGCCTGAATCGATCATGAACGATCGTTCGATGCACGACGTTGTTAAGCATCTCGGCAGGTGGAATGCGGAATTCCAACTTACAACTTCGTCGTTTGAAAAAGAAGTCACCAGGTTAAGATATATCACGTGGGTGAGATTAATGACTGAGTCTAAAATCCATGCTCTTGGCGAAGTTCCTGATACTATTGAACGGGGCTTTTTTTGCGCGCCAAACCCTCTGAGCCAGGACCTACGCGAATTTTTCCAGTACACTCATACTTTTGCCTCGCTTACCGACTTGTCCATTAGGGGTGTTCGCGAACAGAAACTCCGGAAAGCCGGTGATTGGAACGAGAATATGCTTTCAGGGGAAACTCTAGTCTTTGGTTCTACCCCCTCGAGGTCACCGATACGGTCATCGAAAACTGCTGCTCTAGCTGATCGTACACACAAGCGATTCGGGAACGCTCCTTCTCGCGCCCAGAGTATTAAAGGCAATACACGCAAGAGTAGTACTAGCGAAAAGCCACCTTCAGGGGAACCTCCTCGTCTAAGTGCTGAGACTAGTTCAATTGCTGAGCCTAGTTCAAGTAATTTACCTGAAACCGTGGCGAGAAAAGGTGGGAGGCGCAAACGTAGGAGGAGAGTTCCGTCAACGAAAACTTCAACGCGAGAATATTCTACTAGTTCCCGAAACAGATCCGGTTGGTCACTTGAAGAGGATTTGAAATCTGCCGCCAGCGTAGCCGATGAGAAATCTTACCCGACTGTAGATGAGGAACTGTTGGTAATGAGTGAACTGCAAGACCCGCAACCGATATCTTCCCAGTCCCCAACTCCTCCTTTTGACAAGTCGGCGCAATTCTGGAGTTACAAGAATTACCAAGGCCAAAACGGCAAGGCCGTTACCGTCCACTATTGCAGGACTTTTGAGAGCGCCGAGCGAGTTGCCAAGTTATTCTTCGAGAGCCGAGTGGTAGGATTTGATCTCGAATGGAAGGCTCAGGCGTTGTCTACAGCTGGCATCAAGAGCAATTTGTCTCTACTCCAAATTGCCGATGAAAACCGCATAGCTCTATTTCACATTGCCCTTTTTCAGACCAAGAACGACCACGAACTCACTCCGCCGTCGTTGAAGAAAATTCTTGAATCTGCCGACATCGTCAAAGTTGGTGTCCACATCAAAGCAGACTGCACTCGTGTTCGTCGGTATTTGGGTATCGAGGTGCAGAGCCAGCTGGAGCTTAGCCATCTCTACAAACTGGTGAAGCATTCCCGGACGAATCCAAAATTGGTCAATAGGCGGGTTGTCAATCTCAGTCAACAAGTTGAGGAAATCTTAGGACTTCCCTTGTACAAAGAGGACAATGTCCGGTGTAGTGACTGGTCTCGACCACTTGCCTACACCCAAGTCCAATGTGAGTTACTTACTATCTAGAAAAAGTTTTTGAAACATGACATTTGCTCACACCTACAATAGATGCCGCCTCCGATCCCTTTGCATGCCTGTGCCTCTACCATGCCCTTGAACTAAAACGCAAAGAGTTAAACCCTATCCCACCGCCACCAGCTTATGCCGAACTCAACCTTCCCATTCTAGTCGCAAGTGGTGATGAAACAAAGGCCAAAAGGCCTGAAGACTAAAGCACACAAAGACATATATTTTTTCTGACTGAGCATCTCGGGCGTTTTGTGCAAATTAAGAGTTGCACTGACAAAACTTGACATCATATACATATGTACATAGCGTTTTTATGCATTGCACATGTTGGGATGCGATCCTAATATGACTTCATATACACTCTTGATTCAATATATGTATTTTTATTTTTAATACCCTTTGGAAAATATAATTGCTCAACTCAAGTCCACTTCAAGAATCAGATTAAATTTTAATTGAATACCAGTTGTTAAATTGCATTCGTAAGATCATTTTATTATTATAAACACATAATGATATCTCAGAGCGGCAAAGTTCTCATCCATAAAAACGCCACAGAAAATGCTAAAATTGAATACAACAAGACCTAGCCTCGAACTGGCAGAATCTTCGACGCAAGAACTTCCTGTCGACACAGCGGACATTCAGGCTTTTCGCGAACCCAGTCTCGGATACACGTCCAGCAAAAGACATGTCCACAGGTAGTCACACTAGGATCCTTGAACAGCTCGAGACATAGTGTACATTTTTGGTTTTGCCCTTCGGGAATCCATGCAACCGCAGACGGGTTTTCGGAAAGATCATAGCGAGCAGTACTCGCGTCCAGGGTTGGAATTGACGGTGGGTTTTGGATTGATGAGAGTGTGGTCTCATCCTTTTGGGCAACTGGTGTGGCGGCTTGGGCGCCAGAATCTCGCTCTTCTTGGAATGATTTCAATGTCTTTCGTAGATGGATTATGCCTTGGATGGTCATTTGTAGCACTAGAAGGACGCCGAGCACTTCGTAGCCCACCCGCTGTTCGCTTTCGTCTATTCGCTTCGTGAAGACATATCGCAGTCCCCAAATCCGTTTTGACAGGTGGTAATATGCGCCCGTGAAATAGAAGGTGGCCAAACTTAGGGCGTAAATAGGGGACGGCGAAGTCAAGGAGTCGAGGTGCTCAAGGATATACTCCTGGACGCGCAACGGGTTCCAAAAAGACGGTTTTTTCTTCGATTTATTTTCCGTGCTAAACGCGGTCCCCCGAGTCGCCGCTTGCACTTGTTGCCTGGCGATACTTCGTTCTAACCTGGCGCGAAGCTTGCGACGCAGTGATGGGAGCGAATGGCTAAACATCCACGGGACCAACACGCTGCTCACGATATAACCAACTCGCCGCGCAAGCGAAGGGAGTTGTAATGTGTCATTCTCCAGCTGCACAACGTCGCAATATTCTTCCCCCAAGGTGCGGTTCCCAATGAGCGTTGTGAGAGAAAAGTATAGCAGTTCGGTCATGTTCTTGATGGTATCCGCATTTCCGTGCGCGAATCGGGCTCCCTTGAGAGCTCGGACGACCGATTGCGCCTGGTTCGTCAGACTGGCTGTGGCGAAAGCATCCTTTTCATGAGAGCGAATGATATCCGGAGACGTTGCGAAGGGGAAGAAATGTGTCGTCGGAGCAGACGCGCTGGCTATCGGAGACTGCTTGGAGGGCTCGGAGCCCCCCATGACGTCGTCGGGCATCTTTCTTCGAGATCGTTGTGAGACGATTGCTATCTAGAAAAGAATGCAACCTAGTATAGCAGTGGCCTAATAGAGCAGAGGATAAGTTGTATGAAAAGAGCGTTCCTCACATTGAGGTTGAGTCTTGGAATGCGACTCCGACGGAGATGCTCGATTGCCCGACTTGCCTCGGCAAATATCAGGTGATAAAAGTGGGTCCGCCAAAGACGTCGTGTTCTTGGCACAGCTAACCTCTATAATAGTATAAACAGTATTATAACTCTAATTAATTTATATATTCAAATACACCAGCTATTATCCAAGTTCATTACATATGATTTACCATATATTGCTATGGATTGATCCACGCAGCGTGGACAGGTAATGGTACTAGCCGTAAGACATTTCTTACCACTATGCTTGAAGTGGCAGATTACTATCACGTGATTTCACAATTGAAGTGGTGCGGGTCGGTGCACAGCCCAGGCCAACGATTAGTTTACGTGTGTCGAAATGGCAGGCGCAATCTATGGCTTCTTCTCACGCTGTTGATGCTCGCCCCCTCTCCCTTTTCGTTCGCAACGCTCTCATGGCTATCTGTTTTCCGACCGCAGTCTCTCGTTTCTTGTGAATGTCTTAATTGTTGTTTGTACTTCTACGTTCCATTGGCCATCGCTTTGCTATCGTCTCTGTCGTCAAACTGAGGTGATTGCGCTGTCCTGGTCTGGCCGCTTTATGGGATCATGGCAGGCAGAGGACGAGTCGAATTGCCAACGGATCTAGATGGCTTCACTATCTATTTCCCTTTGCCCTTCCGGATTGCTATTCTTGTTGTGGCAGGTAAGCACACGACCATGTCTATGCGCCAGGGGGATCACACTAACCCGTTACACAACTATATAGGCTTTTGGGGATGGGGAATCAATCTACACTATCTGTCAAAGACGAAAATTGTATGCCATCTTTCCCCGCGCAATTCTTTTTTACTTCTCTCACTGACCGACTGTTTAGGATGTCCCGGGCTTAATTCGATATCCCGCTCGACAGTCACCTCTCCAGATTACGCATTATCTTTCGACGTATCGTTTAGCGACACTTCTTTCGATTCCGCTGGGCGTTTTTTTGGTTTTATTCTGGATCATAACAGGCGGAACTCCACACCGAGTGCTTCTCTGGGAGGTCATTCCGCAGACCTACATCTTTCTTATGCTGGTCCTTTTACTCTTCCCTTTTCATCGGCAGTCATCAAATGGACGACATCGGTTCCTCACTTCTCTTCGACGGATTAGTATTGGTGGATTGGCGGAGGCACAGGATGGAAAATTCGGCGACATACTCCTGGCTGATGCGCTCACAAGCTACGCCAAGGTTTTCGGAGAAATTTATATAAACTACTGCTTGTTCTTCTCCCGCACCGTCTCAAGTACGGGGAAGGCGGATCGCAAGTGTGGCGCACCGTTTATTGTTCCTTTGCTCATTGCCATTCCTTACGCAATTCGGTTTCGGCAGTGCATGATAGAGTTTGGTCGAGTGCGACGTGCTGGCGATGGTTGGGGTGGACAACATCTGGCAAACGCCATTAAGTACTCGACGGCTTTCCCGGTAATCATATTCGGCACCTTGGAGCGCAACTATAGCTCCGATTCATCTCATATATTGAGCCAAACGGCTGTGTCAAGACTTTGGTATGTCACCTTTCATCAATCACAGACGTGCCTTTTCCCTTTCACCCTCAGCTAACAGACTACGTATTGTAGGGCGCTTTTTTGCCTCATCAACTCTTCCTATTCTTTCTACTGGGATGTTACGAAAGATTGGGACTTGACCTTATTAACAAAGGAAAACCGAGTTCGACGACACGATTATCCGTTTGGACTACGTCGGATACGAACATTTGCCCGAAAAGAATTATACTATGGCGTGATTGCGATTGATCTTGTCTTACGATTTACTTGGCTTTCTCGTATGTCTTACCGCCTAGACAGAGTCAATAACATGGAGAGCGGCATCTTTTTATTGATGTTCCTGGAAATCGCTCGTCGATGGATGTGGGTATTTTTCCGCATAGAGACTGAATGGGGCGAGTCTACATTTTCTTCGCTTTTTGACTTTGAAAAAAGTAGCTAATTGGGTGTTCTTCTTTAATAGTCCGGTCAAATCGAGGTCCAGCTCCAGATGATATACTGCTCGGTGATTTCGACGGAAAACATGACGACGATTAGATCTAGTTACGAAACCCGGTTACATTCAATTCAGTGTTTGATCTAATAGTGGTTTTATTTCGTTTTTTTATTTGCACGATTCTTGTACAATATATTCCCTATGCGGCGTTTCCTTCTGGTTATTCTTGGATGTTATTAGACATACATAATAGATAGGTTCATTGAACCATGTACATATAAATTGATTCATGTGTAAAAGAAGTAGATCACGAAACGTACGAGCCCTCAACCCCAGTTTGATAGTACCATCGAATTCCGTGTGCATCCAAAATTGTATAATCTGTTTTTTCTTGTATATATGCTAAAAAAAAGATATAATATGACAGTCATTATTTACAGAGCAGCTTGTAACAACCAGCCTGCCTGCCTACCTAAAAAAAGCCGAGATCTGGAACACCTGAAACGAGGACGCGAAAGTGAAAAACCAAAAAAAAAAAAACCAAAAAAAAAACGCCAGCCGTCGAAACAGAATTTCTTGTTCAGGTGACAAGAACGGATGATATGTTATATGATGAATACAAGACGAGAGGTAACGTAGCATACCTCAAAAAGGGGTTGGCCAAGCGGTGGTGTATTACAAGCGAGAATAAGGGAGGAAAGGCCATGAAAGGAATAGAGTTATGTAACTCATTGAGATTGATTGTGGTCATGAGGCGGTGCAGGCGAGTGACTGTCAACGAGATCCTCGAGGTAGGCACTCGGTGCCCTACCTTGCGGCGGAACATTCAGGTTCAGAGTGCTGGTAGACGCGCCCACAACTTGGTTGGACGAGCGAGCCCTCTCGTGGCCGCGGCTAGGAGGTAACGAAGGAGATCCGGGCGGACTGCGCCCGAGGTTGACTTGGCTTTGGCTTGGTCCCAGACTTGTATTCCCAGCGGCATAGTAGCCCGAGGGCAGATACGCTGATGCTCTGTTCATGGATTGGTGGTTTCCGGCACCAGCGGTTGGCGAGAAGAACAAGTTGCTTTGAGAAGCCGAGTGCATGGTTGAAGAATAGTGGCTCTGACGATCTGGCTTGGTAAGCTTTTCCATGTTCATCGAAGTTCCCTTGCTTTGGCGGCGGGATTTGCGATGGGACGAATGACGCCGGGATTTCCTCTTGTTGCGCAACAGAGCCTTATTCTCAGATTGCGCGAGTTCGTAGGCTGCGCGGCGAACGGAGCGGTTGATCGACCACGCAACCATGGCTCGCCATGCCAGCAAGGAGAAGGCGATGAACCCGAGAGCGGCTCCGACACCAATGAACACAGTACCCTCGGGGACATTGGACTGCTTCATATACGGCGCATTCGATGTCGGAGGGACGGTAGCTGTGGGAATCGCGATGGAAGTCGTCGAGTCCGTTATTCTCGGCAGGCCTGAGTCTGTTGACGTGCCTGTCGCCGTCGAGTCCGTGGCTGTGGACGAAAGCCCCGGAAGCCCGGTGTCGGTATCTTGTCCATTGGCCTGACCTGATGCCATCAGAATCGCCAGCAGGAAGTAAGCCAGTTGAGAAACCAGCCAGTTGCGAAGGTTATGCATTGCAGAGAAGGTCGCCGGGGGGTGGGCGTATGTGTCACAAGTATTGCGGTAGTGAAATGTGTTACCCCGATCAATCCAACTGCGCTGGGATATGGATGTGAATATCACAGCCCCGACATCCCCCTGGGTTTTTCAAGTTGATTGGTGAAGTCCCGCCTTTGGGAGGAAGTCGTAAATGCTTAACGGATAACGATTGCGTCTGCAGGTACCGCGAGACGATCAGTCTTTGTCGGCGGTTGTTCCGCTGGGCCGTTAACAATCAATAGAATCACCTAGAACGGGGCGACAAATAAAAACGAAGGAAGAGTATCGACAGCGAGTGGTCGGGAAGAAAGAAAGAATAGGATCGCAAAAGTCGTCAGCGTGAACAATGAATGTTTGGCGGTTAGAGGGGCGAGAGGCTTGTCTCAGGCGAAGTGAAGAGCCTAAGACATTAGTTGCTGGCTAGCAACTCGCCGCCCCTGTCCCGATCTGGCAGCCTGATCACGGGATCGCGTTGTATTTAGGCTATTAGTATTTACTCTTGACGAGTCACTTTTTTTATTGGTTTTTGTAGATATATGTTCACAGGTCGGTTTTACTGAATGCAGGGTCAATTTTAACTCGGAAGCCCGCTATTATTCTCCCATTCTCATGTCCCTTTCCATGCCTACAGGTCTTGCTCAAGACCATCATATAACCCATTGACATAACTAAAACAAGTAATCCAGAATAAACCCGGAAAATATTCAAAATCGTAATAATTGTAAAGGCCAAAGCACGGAAATAACTGGCTATGTGCGTAAAATACAGGTCATCATCAATGACATATCACTGCTGCTTCTTCTGGCCAGGCGTGGTGTCCTTTTCAAAAGCAGCGTACGAGACTTCCAGGCTCAAGAGAGCCGAGATACCGACATACAGAATTCCAACGATAAAAAAGAGAGCGATGGCTCCCATAAAGATGCCTGGTCAGCGGTTTCAGTAAAGTTGGTCAAGGGAGTAGGTATAGGTCGGTAAAAACTAACCTGGACTGAGAAATTGGTACTTATCAAAGAGAGACTGGTTGCTGTCTTCGCTTTCTTGTCGAGAAAATTCTCCAAAATCGCGTTTCAAGTCTTGGTGAAGGTATTCCTGGTCTTTGATATCATCGGTGTTATAGGTTACCGAAGCGCTCTCTCCTTCTTCAGACTCCCGAGGAGAGGTGGTGTACACTAGCGAGTATTTAGAAGATGGGATTTGATCAATAATTTCGGAGAGGAAGAAATCTATCCGATTAATATTAGCGTTATATGTGTAAGATGTTGAAAAGCCTAAACCTACCGTTGTGAGAAAGCTGCTGGGCACGCTGACCCTGCAAAGGCAGAGCCGGGAACGACACATAAATCACTCTTGGTCCCTTTCCAAAGTCCGTAGGGTAAGAACCGGCTGGAAAAATGTTTAGTGCCTGTATAAACCCTGTCATTTCACTGCGAGCCAACTCACTTGATGCGTCAATCTCGGTGACTTCTGCGCCACACTCATCCCTCAGTCCGTTTCCAATAGCCAAGGGATCCAGAACACCAGCGACCTCTGTGACCGTGACATTAGACCGGATGGCCTTGTCCTTTCCTGACACCCTTGCCCGAAGACTAGGAGTAGCTCGGCGATCCGAATAGTCGGCAGCGTGCACGCCGGGCTGCGACGCGATGATGTAGTAATCTGAGGGACAGGTCTTTAATTTCTCCCAGACATCACTCAGAAGAGACGTAGCCGACTTGACGCTTGACGAGGACGAGGGGAAGCTATCAAGCTCTTCGTTAGCATTTCACCTGTTGCGCGATGTGGTGGAAGGAGCAGCACTCACTCTGACGTCGAAAGGAACACAAAGGGCGATGTATCTGTGAAGCCTTCAACCGCTACAGCGCCAAGCGCCAGTAGCAGTAATTGTCTCGGATTCATATTGCTGTCTGTGATGCGATATTCCCTCGCAGCAGGTGAAGGACCAATGCCGGGCAGGGTTGATGTTACTGACCTGGCGGGTCACGGCGACGGGAAAGCCTTGGCATGGGGAAGCTCCCGCTAAGGATTTTCCGATAAATAATTATTGCACGCCGCAAAAAATCAGAACGATTGTCATTCAATAATAATATCGACCCCAAAATTTACTTTGAGAAGAGGAAAAACCTGCCCATAACGCAATGGGACCGCAGGCGAAACGACGCAAGGTGGCCAGCGCCATTGAAGAGATCAATTTTGATCCTACAGCGAGACATGATTTCCTCACAGGCTTTCACAAGCGCAAGCAACAGCGCATAAAATTGGCCCAGGAATTCGCAGAGAAGAAGGCGCGCGAGGAAAAGAGAGAGGAGCGGAAGAAGGTATGGTGTATTTGCATTACATATAAGAGTTGCTTACAGGAATACTAATCTTTTCTTTTCTGCGTCAATAGATTCGCGAGAACAGAACGGCAGAGATCCAGCAAGCGTTGGACGAATCTCGGAAAATGCTGCAGCAAGCCCGCGGCAGTGTATCAGGCTCGGAGAGTGACAGCGAAAGCGAAGGTGAATGGGAAGGATTCGAAGAACCGGTTCCAGTCGACCACGAGGCGGAGTATATTGATGAAGACAAATACACGACCGTTACCGTGGAGGAGATGGGCACCACGAGAGACGACTTGCGGAGCAACAAAGAATATTCGCCGACTGGTGACGATGTCGATCTCAAGACTACTGCTAGCAGTACTGGGAAAAGTGATAAGCCGGCCAAGCCTCGTCAGAAAGCAAACAGCGAAAAGAAGAGGAAGAAGAAGTTTCGCTACGAATCAAAAGCAGAGCGCAAGATCACCCGGGGAAAGGAAAGAATGAGCAATCGAAAACATGCAAAATCTCGACAAGAAAGTTGATCGTTCCAGAAAAAGAAGAAGAAAAAGAACATAAGCATGGTTGATATATTGGTTGGGATGTCATTTAGCAGACGAATATAGTGCAACGCCGTTACGATAAGAAACAACTAACGCCCTTGGACACAATAGCAGAACTCGGAAAAGGCTTCATTAGCTAACAGTGCAAAGAGAAGAAATCCTTCTGGCAATAACACATGGATATTTCAAAACAGGCGGAACTCGGCACATGCGGCTTATGTATGTTTGTAGAGGGATTAATTAAACATTGCCCATGGAAACCTCCAGCTCCTGCAGATCCTTCTGCAGATCGGCGTATTTCTTGGCCATCTCCTCATATTTGGTTTCCCACTGGGTGTTGGATGTTTCCAAAGCCTGGACCTTGCGCTCGTAGTGGCCAGCCTTGACATCGGTTTGGCGGAGCCTGTTATTAGTTTTGGTTTATTAGCTGTTGTCCTCGGTTGTCTAGTATCTCTGAGAGTGAAAATAACGTACTTTTCGTTGGTCTCGCGCAGGTTCTTATCGGCTTCTTCGGCCTCCTCCTCGAGCAGTTGAAGGCGTCGCTGCAGAGCCTCGTTCTGGGTATCATGTTGAGCACTGACATCGGCCTTGTCCTTGAATTCTTTCATGTTGCCTTCAGCCTTTTCAACCTCGGCCTCGAGGAGTTGGTTGCGGTGCGTCAACGAAGTAATCTCCTGCTCTTTGGACAAGTTCTCCTGCTCCAGAGTCTTGACCTTGGCCTTCAGTTCTTCGACAGTCGCATGGGCCTCATCCGCCTCGAGGCGGAGAGTGTTCATTTTCTGCACGCAGAATAATCAGCATTTTGCAATTCACAACCACCTGCTGCCTCGTATTTGGACGGCATCGATTCTGGTGAGTGCTGCTGGCAGGGACACTGGTAGGCACCGATCTGGAGCTACCCCGCCGCTGTCAGGGGGCTATGCTGAGGGGTGATCGGAATGCACACGCACTTCTTTGATTCTATCCATTTTGACTGGGGTCGGTACGACGATGCGGCGATGTATTAGGGGGGAGAGACGGCTAGGCGAAAGCGAGCGAGCACGATGGAATATATCAGTGAATATGTCTGGGGTTGAGAAAGTGTTGTTGGCCCATGGAAAAGTGGACGCAACTATTAGGTTACTAAGACAGGCGCTTTCCCCTCCCGCACAGGGGCCAAGCCACGCTGAAATCGGCAGAGAAAGGCGGTGGAGCCCTGCTGATCGACCCGTCTCCACGGGCAACCGCGCCCCATCAACAAAAGTAAGTGCGTTGCTTCCCGCTTCGTACTACTCTCGCAAGTTGCACCTCAGTCCATGATCAAGTCGCCGTAGAATATGCTCGCTCTACGCGATCAAGAGAACCTGGTGCACACGCACCAGACCACCGCCGCGGGAAAGCCCCTGAACCAGGGCCTGCGCCAGCTACAGCCAAAGACTCCTGGGGCCCGTCCAAACAAGGTCCCGTTGAACGACGAGAACAATGTGACGGCATTCGGGAAGAAGACAGTGAAGGGAAATGGAGGAGGAAACGCTCAGCAGTCGAGCAAGGAGGCCTTCGCCACGCCGTTGGGTAAGTGGCCTTGATTGCACGAGATTCGGAATGGCACAGCTGACGCGTTTTCAATGACGTGTAGGACCACGAAACCGGGCTCCTTTGGGAATGAAAACGACAAACGCGAAAGCTACTGGTTTTAAGACGCCCGGGCTGCAGCCAGACACTTTAAAGACACAGAAGACAAACCACAAAGGCTCCAGCCTGAAAAAAGCCAAGAAGATCGAACCCTTGATCCAGCAAAGCGAGCCACAGATCCTCAGCAAGCCTGAGGAGGAGGATGTGCGAGACGTTGAATATGCCCCTCCCAAACCGAAAGGTAGGAACTATTTTTGTGTCAGCTTCGAGACCGAGAATTGACATGACAAACAGACCTCCCTGATGACCCCGAGGATATTACCTACGATACCACTTTCCCGCAATTCAAGGGCCGCAACATGGTGCGAGGATGGGAAAAAGTCTACTTGCACGGCGATGTAGGTGAGGATGGTCTTACTGATCGTCAACGCAAGTTCAAGCAAAGTTCGATCTCTTACGACAAAATGGTCGACGAAATGATTCAGAAACAAGTCGAGGATATGGACTGCTGGGATCAGTTTGACCTACAGCCACAGAAAGAGGAGCCCATCAAAGTCAATGAAAAGAAAGCGCCAGCTAAAAATGTTTCCACGATGAAGGCACGAAACGCTGCCGCTGCTCTGTCTCACACCAGGAGTTCATCCATTAATCGGGTCGAAACTACAAAGCCTACTGTGCCTACCAAAACCAAGGCACCAATTTCCCAGGTAATGCCCAAGAGGAGAACACCTACTCCAACCAATTCGTCAATTGCTGCAGCTAGCTCTCGCACGACTCTCGGCTATTCGAAGGGCAGAAGCGTGTCCTCTACGCTGCAGGCCAACGCACAGCCGGTCAAAGAGAAGCAGGCCCCGAAGAGCATCCTCGACCCAGCAAAGTACATGCAGCTCTATGGAGCTCCACCGGCTGGCAGTGAGATGTGGATGCAGTGCAGGGACGCTGGACTGGTGGTCGACCCGGAAGAAGTTGCAGATGACAATGATGTTGTTCTCTCTCTACTGGAAGAAGACGAGGAATTCCGGGACTTTCAGCTGACTCTTTAAACTTCGATACAATATGAAGCTGAAGAGGTGGGATACGGCGTACAAATGAACTTATGTTTATATTGATAGCGGTGAACAATGGTGGAAATGGGTTGACTTTTCGGATTCCGGCACTGGCTTATCGAGGCGTTTCACGGACTCTGGTTATACAGGATAGCACAAGCTGTATTGAATTCATGTATTATTACTGTGCAATTGCTTTACAATCATCAGTTGAGACGTTGTTATACAATGGCATCGTCCTCGATTGAATGAAATACCTCCGTATCTCAGTAACCCCTTTTGAATTAAGGAACACGTCGTAGTCTCATTAGAATAGAACAGCATCTAGGCACATTCAACCATCGTTATCAAGGTGTCTGTGATACTATTTTTGTCAACGGCCAGGCCCAGGATCTAGAGCTCTCGCTCTCAGGTGGCACGGGCCCAGCGCACCCACATGCACACCTTAATTTCCATTGTTTCCCCATCCCATTGACAGCTGCCCAATCCTCCAACCCTCCAGGAATATCGCCAGTTCACTGTGAGAAAATGGCGAGAACACACTCAGAGTCCTCTGACGACTTTGAATTCATAGAGACTCCTGCAGCTTCTGCAGCAGCTCCTGTCCCTGAGAGCTGTGGAGTCAGAACCACCTCGGTAGGTGTGGAGTTTAAGCTTATGATCATCGATCACCGTTACGCTGACCCGATTTTCTACTATACTACTAGTATCCTGCTATCAAAAATGCCCCCCTCCCAGCTGATTCCGCAGGCAGCGACAGCTTCTCCAACGTGCTCTTGATCGCTTTGTTGTTTGGTATTCCGTTTTATCTAGCTCGTCAAGTCCACGGCGGTTTCTACACAACCATCTTCTTTGCTCTGTTCACCAGCATTCCCATTTTGGTGGTCTTTTGGACGGTTTCATCGTCGATCTCACCCCGAAAGAACGAGAAAGCCAAATACCCTGGGCGCCCTGTCGAACACTACCTACAATTCTACAGTGAGCATGATCGTGCTCAGTACCATGGCAAGAGCAAGATTCCCATGGTCACTTTTTATGAGAAATACTTTAATGGCGAAGTCGACTTCAAGGGAGATGCTCTTGATGTCTTGGAGTACCGACACGACTGGGCAAGCTTCCGTTTCACCTGGTCTCTGTATAAGCATTTCTTGACAGGCTTCATTCCCGAGATGTTGTTGCACACTCGTTCTCAAGGTATACACCCCCACCAACCCCTATATCCAGTCTATTAGCTGATAGGTCTCTCCAGATGAGGAGCAGGTTCGTGACCACTATGACCGCGGCGATGATTTCTATGCTTGGTTCCTGGGCCCTCGTATGATCTACACTTCTGGTATCATCAGCGACGTGAACAAGGAGGAAACCCTCGAAGAACTGCAAGATAACAAGCTCTCTGTTGTCTGTGAGAAGATTGGTCTTAAGCCTGGTGACACTGTCTTAGACCTCGGCTGTGGCTGGGGTACTCTGGCCAAATTTGCTTCTGTGCATTACGGTGCTCAGGTAACCGGTATTACCCTCGGTCGTAACCAGACCAAATGGGGAAACAATGGTCTCCGTAAGTCTGGTATTGAAGAGTCTCAGAGCCGTATTCTCTGCATGGACTATCGGGATGCGCCCTATGTGCCTGGCGGCTACAAGAAAATCACCTGCCTGGAGATGGCTGAACACGTCGGCGTTCGTCATTTCAGCAAGTTCCTCGGCCAGGTGTATGAGATGCTCGACGACGACGGCATATTTTTTCTTCAGATTGCGGGTCTGCGCAAGGCGTGGCAGTACGAGGATCTCATCTGGGGTCTTTTCATGAACAAGTATATCTTCCCGGGGGCTGACGCCTCTACCCCTTTGGGTTTCGTTGTGGATTCTCTGGAAGGTGCTGGTTTTGAGATCAAGAGCATTGACACTGTTGGCGTTCACTACTCTGCAACTTTGTGGCGCTGGTACCGCAACTGGATGGGCAACCGTGACAAGGTTGAGGCCAAGTATGGCAAACGGTGGTTTAGGGTAAGTTGAACGTAAAGAGATTTTGCGGTTGCTTCAATTCACTAATATTTGGTCAACCAGATCTGGGAATACTTCCTGGCTTCTTCTACCATCACATCTCGGCAGGGTGGTGCTACTTGCTGGCAACTCACTCTTGTCAAGAACATCAACTCTACTCACCGTGTCGAGGGTATCAACTCTCAATACGGCCTTTCTGGTGCTCGCCAGGCTGCCATCGACACTATCGGCCATGGCAAGCTGCCTAGCGCTCATATTAATACCGAGTAATTCTGCTATTTCTGATAGAGGATACAATTGATGCAACCGATGCCTCACTTTAAAGAAATCACCCGTGACAATATATATTATCGTCTCTAAAAATTACTTACGAAATAGGTTCAATGCCTCGAAAAAGTTTAACGATATTTTTTTTTCTCTCAAATTCATATTTCCGGCCCATCATTTCGGTTTTTCTTCTTCGTCTTCATCGATTACGGCCCATTTTTACTATATATAGACTTGCTTATGATTATATTTTACATTTCATTGTATTGAGGCGACGTGACGTGTAATGTGAATGCAAACTAAAACAAATCAATAATTTCCATGGAATGTTATTATAAGATCAATTGATATATAAAGGCCTAATCATTTTGAGAACCATCACTCAACCCGTTTATACAACTTTGCTCGATCCACCGCGCTGCCCGCCGTATGACTGCAGCAGTCGGCGGTCCCCTGAGCCTGGTGCAAAGTAGACTGGTTGAACGACTGCGCAGAAGCAGGCACATCCAAGGCCGGGTTTCTAGTGAAGAAGCCGTCGGGCTTGAGCATCACGCTCACTGTTTCAATAGGCATCACGGGGAAGTCCTCGATACGAGGGTTGTGCGTTAAACCGAAGGCTATTATTTCCGATTAGTTTCCTCTTCTTCTTATTTTTTCTTGTTGGGATATCAGGGGACTTACTATGCCAAAGAACAACATCCTTGTTCTCAGTAGGGTCGTTTCTCGCAACCCACTTCTCAACGCCATCCGAGCTCCGGCTCTGATTTGTGAATTCGCCGGCAGCGTACAACTCATCGTCTTGATAATTCGTCACCCAAATCGGCTTTGTCGCGAACTCGGCGCGACGGAAATTGAACGAGTTGGGGCCCATGAGCAGCATCTGGGCGGGCGATGTTTGCAGCTTGTACGCAACCGGTTTGTAGGTTATCGGGTTGATAACGCTGTCGTTGCGGATTTTGAAGACGCGGTGACGGTCTACAGAAGTATTCGCGGTGCCTGACTGCTTCAGGATGGTTTCCTCTGTGACGTAGCCGCAGCCAAAGGGGTTGGTTTGGTCGTCTTGCGGCATGGGAACGCTGTCTTCGTAATAGATTGTGTTCTCGAAGCCGTCGATGGCTGGGTCGATGCGGTAGGAGAACATGTGTTGGTGGAATGCTGCCACCACGCCAGGCCCAACATTGGTTCCCCAGGGCACCGTCTGTCCATCCTCGTTGTCGAGAGGAGCAGTCGAAAGAATACCTGTAGCTCGGACCTCGAGCTCAATGCCGGCGGCCTGGTCGAAGATGTAGGCAAAGATGTATTCGTAGTTTGACACTGTGCAAATCATTTGTACAACCAACTGGCGGTTGCGCACTGCGGTTGCGGCGCCCGAACGGTAGTTGGTGTGTTTGTGTTGCAGGCCGTTGTCCTGCTCGTGGAGGCAGATCACGTTCTCTAGATGAACGGGCTCGCCTTTGGAGTCCGTACGCCATCCGTCAAAATACTTGATGTGGCCGAGACAATCGCACCCAAGAGACAGCTGGTTGGCCGTCACGCCAAATCCAACATCACCAACGTCAAATGCTTGCTTGCGATGGAATGGCTTGCGAGGGTCTTTCAAAATGTCAGAAAATTTTTTTGACTGGCTGCTTGAACAACTTACCTCCGTATGGAACCGTCATTTCACAAAGTGAAAGTCTATAAAATAGGTTTCTTCCTTCATATGTGACGTTATGGATCACAAGGCCATCGCGAGTGTTGAAGCCAACCCTGAACCGCCACTTTTGCCAGCTGACGAGATTTCCATCCACACTGAAGGAAGGGCCTTCCGGTTGCTGAACAATATAAGGCTTCAGGTCCGTTCTTAGCGGCGTATCCAAGAGCTCATGGGCATACTGGATAGTTTTGACCGGCTTCCAGGGCGCCGTTGCCGTGACCGAGTGGTCGACGCCGGCAGGCAGATAATCCATACGGACGAATTCATGAGTGATTCCGTCAAAGACCGGGGAGAATTTGCATGGTGTGGAGTAATGGTTGTTCTGAGGGTGATCGACGGCAACGACGTACATGTAGCATTGAAACAACCGCCGGGTTTCGTTCGGGTCGTCCGTACCGTAAATCCAGGGGTCGTTGCATACGGTGACACCAGCTGGGAGTTTCAGCTTCTCAATCTCTTTCTGTACCTCCGGACTTTCTATGCACAACTTCTCGATTGCCAGCAGCTCATCGACGTCAACCGGTCCCTGCAAAATAACCGTATGTCAGTTTTAAAGAAAACATGAAACCCGACGGGTCGTCACCAAAGTACCTGAATATGGTTGGGCAGTTCTTTTGCGTAAATAACAGACTGAGTGTCTGCATTCAGCAAGGCCTTGCAGAAAGCGCCCGAGTTCAACCGGTGGAAGAGAGTTTGCAGCACACGCGCTGGTCTTGGTGGCAGCTGCTGCCCCAGTCTCTCGGCTTCGATATAGGGAATCACATCCTTCTTCAATGGCTCCTGGACGTCAATTTTTTTGTATCGCAGTGGTTCTCCGGGGAAAGCAGCCTCCAAGATTTTCACAGCCAATTGGATCTCTGAGGGCGTGAGGGGGTCGAATGGATGCAGTTGCGCCAAGGTCGCCTGCGAGGACACCTGAGGGGAGGCCGCCATTGTTCCTTTAGCCGTCTATTCGGAAATCCGGCAGTCTGTGGAAGAAATGCCAGAATAGCGCATCATAGAAAATAGTAAATAAATTTGCGAGGGACACAGTTAAATACCTCCGCTGTAGAATGTACAGGTGGGGGATAACGGCTCTACTTGCCATTTTGGGTAAGCGCCCCCTATCAAATGCTTATCGCAAGCCAGGTCTCGATCTCGCGCGCCTTGTAGTTTGTCATACACTTACCATGACTAGAATCTGATTGGAAGATATTTGCAGGGGCACGGCCGCGGCGACGTCTGTTAGCATTTTATTACCTCTCTGGTAGTAGTACTAAGTAATTCACTCGCTGGTTTTAACCAACCATCTTCAGATTGCTGCAGGCATAGTTTCTCGGCGCGATAAGCGGCGGCCCCACAATGACGATAAAAACGGTCTGTGATAGGCTGGCGCATTTCCTTCTAGAAAGGGAATAGCGCGGTTCCGCTCCTTCTCGTTTCTAGATTGACGCAGCTCGTGTCTTTTGCTCTTTCAGTGCAAGAACGACATCACAGCTGCCAAACCCCCTTGTCGCCGAAGAAGCACAGACAATCCACTTTTTTGTTAGTCATCCAACGTCGGCCAGAATTCGCCTGCATTGTTTGTTAGCTTCTTGCGTAAATCCTGGAGGTACAGCGTATGGAGGTGGGCTCGACAGTATACGAGGCGTTGTCTACAGACCCGCCAACATCGAGCAAGAATGTTGTCATCCGGCACTATGGAAGCTGGAGCCGTTCTGGATGTTTGACATGCAAGAAGAGACGAAAGAAGTGCGATGAGCAAAAGCCAAGGTAGCCCAAACCCGTTTAGTACTCTTTAATGGGAACTCGCGTTTGACCGGTGAAGAATAGGTGCGGCAACTGCATTAGACTAGGGCGTGTGTGCGAGGGATACGTCAATTTATGGCAAAAACCATTCGAGCCAGCAGCTAAAACGGTGCATCACCAAAAACCGCTAGGCTCAAAGCGAAAGCCCGCGCCAGTGGCTCATCAGAGTTTAGAGTCGTCTACAGCAAATGTCTCCGTGCAAGCTCTAGATATTTCACATCGTGCAGACACACCTGCCAAAAAAATTACAACTGGCTACGAGCTGACCCGCTCCCCTCCTGGACTGGTATTACCAACCGAGCTGTTTTACCTACAGTATCATGCGGAAAGAGGCGCTAGGCTAATGTCCAATCTGGAGACCTCACACAATCCATTGGAAAAAGTTTTACTCCCTCGGGCCTTTGGCTCGCCGCTTGTTCAAGATGCCATTTGCACTATGTCTGCCAGCCATATGGCAAATTGGTCATTGTCAGACCCGCCCAAATTGAGAAATGCAGAACTCACATACCACGGACGAACTCTTTCCGGAGTTCGGGATGCTTTGACAAAAATACCGAAACAGGATATGTTGAGTTCGGTACACATGCCCTTTATGGAAGAGATAATCATCGCTGTTGCTTCTGTCTGCAAGTATGAGGCTGTACGAGGAAACATAAAATCATGGCGAGGACACCTGGAAGCGTTACAAAGCCTTGTAGACTATTGTGGAGGATATAAAAGCCTGGATGTCGACATTGCAGATTGGGTCTCGGGACTGTAAGAAGCCAGATCCTAACTACCGTACTTTAACTTCCATTTCTAATAGACACCAGGGCTATCTACTGGCAAATTATTGCCGGGCTCACAAATCCCAAGTTTGCCGCGGGGCTTGCGTTTTGCAAGGGACTGTATGACACCCCCAAGGTGGACTTGTACTTGGGATGTAGTGAGCAACTGGTGAGGATTTGTTCACGAATTTCAGATCTTCGTGTCATTGCTCATTCCACTGCTACTCTGGTACAAGAAGTTACTGAAATGTGGGTAGCGGAAAAAGTAACCACAACTTGGAAACATTTGACTAACAACATGCAGAAATAACCTCCTTACTAGCTGGTCCTGTGACGAACAAGATTTCATCATACCCAAAGGTATCAGCAAAGCTACGTTTGAAAGACTCAAGATAGTGGCAGACTATTATCGCTATGGATCCTTTATATTCCTTCATTCTACCATTGATGGAATATCTCAATCTAGCCCGTTGGAGATCCAGGGCTCTCAGTCCACGTTTTGGGACATGGTCCACTGCCTGGTTGCCTTTACCAAACCAGTTGCTTTGCAACATTTGGTGTCTCTGATTCGTTCCTTTCCTCCCAATAGCCATCCTGAGTTCTCCGGCCTGGTGTTTCCTCTTTTCATCGCCGGTTGTGAATGCGAAGACGATGAGCAGTTGGCTCTGATCTTGGAATCGCTGCACACCTTGGAGGTCAATTTTAGGATACACAACACGAAACGGGCACAGGAGCTCTTAGTGATCTTGTCGCAATTGCGACGTGAGGGAAAACCAAAACACTGGTTGACGCTTCTTGAGGAATTGGAATGGGATCTCATGCTCGTTTAGGCCAGTATGGGAATATGGGTGCTTATAACCAAAGATTTGGAGAATTCTATATCTTCTATATACGAACCATATACATAATTGCAAAATCTTGCAGGGGATTTTTTACAGCTTGGCCTTGGGGGTTTCTTGTTCCTTCTTGGCCTGTTCCTTGAGAACCCGGCGGAGGATCTTTCCACTGACACTCTTGGGAATGGCATCGACAAATCGAACGCCACCGCGCAGTCGTTTATGCTGAGCAACTTTGCTGTGCATCCAGCCAACAATCTTGGCTGCTTCGTCGGAATCACTGGAGCCGGATGATTTGCTCTTGGCGCTGCGCACAACGTATGCCCTGGGCACCTCGGAGCCGTGCTCTTCGCTATAAACCCCGATGACAGCGACATCGTCAACTAGCTCGTTGTCAACAAGGAGACCCTCCAGCTCAGCCGGCGGCACCTGGAATCCCTTGTATTTGATGAGCTCCTTGACTCGATCGGTGATGTAGAAATCAAAGTTGTCGTCCTGGTAACCGACATCACCGGTGCGGAACCAGCCATCTGCGGACAAGCAGCCCTCAGTTGCCTTTTGGTTTTTGTGATAGCCCAGAAATATGTTTGGTCCCCGCATATATAGCTCACCAACCTGTCCGACGGGCACCTCTTTAGGCTCACTGTCGTCTTCGGGCGTAGTCATGTATTTGGCTTCCATGTTGCTGAGCAGCTTGCCCACGGATCCAACTGTCTTGTCCCATTCATGCCAAGGCTGCATGTGTGTCGTTGGGCTGGTCTCGCTGAGTCCGTAACCTTGCTTAATGCCGACTTTGATTCGCGACGAAGTGGTCTCGACCAACTCCCGAGTAAGGGGCGCCGCACCAGAGTTCATCATGCGCAAAGTTGACAGGTCGTATTTATCGACAACGGGGTGCTTTCCGAGCAAAAGGACAACTGGTGGGGCGACGAAGGTGTATGTGATTTTGAAGTTTTGTACGTGAACACAAAACTGTTCAATGTCGAATTTCGGCATGACCACAGTCGCGACGCCAGTGTATATACCGGCATGGACCATGCAGGTCAAGCCTGGAAGATCGGATATTAGCCGCATAGTCCATATAAAGTAGTATTTTTTCTTTGAAAAAAAGACAAACTTACCGTATATGTGGAAAAATGGTAAAAAGGCCAAGATCTTGTCCCCCTGGTTATTCGGGCCTCCGTTCCACTTTAGATTGAACGCATCGCCTTGTTGCGACTGTAAGACGTTTGCAACAATGTTTGTGTGAGAAAGCATGACACCCTTGGGCAAGCCCGTAGTTCCTGAAGAATAGACCAGGTACGCGAGATCCTTAGCCGGGTCAACCCTGGTCTTGCGGTACCGCGCAGTTCCAGCCAGGTTCCTGATCGAAGTAAAATGCTTCAAACGGGCCTCGGGGTCTCGCTGATCACCAATCAGAATAATCCTATCCTCCGGCAACCCGACTTTCTTAGCAGCAGCTCGCGCGACAGGCAGCATTGCAGCCTGCGTGGCGAGCGCCTTGGCCTCGGAATTGCTCAATTGAAAAGCAAGCTCTTCAACGGTATACGTCGGGTTCGCGGGCGAAATCACGCCGCCGGCCCAGTGCACGCCGTACATGAGCGGCGGCGTGTCGATGCAGTTGGGCGAGAAGATGGCTAGCACATCGCCCTTTTTCCAGTTCCATGCGGCCTTGAGGCCGTGTGCGAAGCTCAGCGCGGTCTCGCGGAGTTGTGCGTAGGTGTACGACCGCTTGGTATCTGCGTCGACGAAGAGGACTAATAGAATGGAAACAAGTAAGTAATGAATTTTCGAAGCTGGGGGAAGCTAACAATACCCTTATCATCAGGAAACGGCCGGTCCTTGCGCTCAAACATGAACGACCAGAGATCGACATTGGGGATTGTGAGTTCGGGGTACGTTGATTTGGTAGGCATGATTAATCAGTAGAGGTGTATAATAATATTTCTCTCTGTCAGTTGTCCGGGTGTGTGCGTGCGTGGGGAGTGATTAAAAGAAGACGAGGAGAGACATTTACGAGAGATATAGACGACGGATAAAGCGGCGGTTGCTGGTGGGGCGCGCGAAATCCTGGGGTACTTAACTAACTCCTTGCTTTCTAGGCGGCAAAAAGAAAAAGGACCGAGGCTCCCGGCTAAGCTGAGAACAGTTGCCGACGCTGCGATTGGCTGAATCCTCTGGTCGGGGATTTTGTATGCAGCATGGGCCCATGGCGTCATTAGGGTTATTTCAAATTTGAAATATGCGATTTAGTAACCATAGCTAGGTGCCGTATTAATAAAAGTATTATTACATGATTATAAAGCATGAATTGGGCATAACGGGGCAGTCTAGATATAGAGTTAGCCGATTGGCATTACCAACACCTTCCTAAAAGGGTAATAATTTGCTGCAAATCTGTCAAGAAGGCAAAGAAAGATCGCTCAAGACAGCAAAAATCACACCCTTACGAGGACTATCCGACGAATCGACTGGCATTTAGGAAAAGCCAAAAGCTATCCAAGATCTGGTGAAGGCTAACAAGTTTAAAATGTTCCTGCTCGATCTATACGCCATAAGCCCAGTTATGCGCTCAGAGATAAAGCCGTTGTCTACGAAGTTACACCGACGGAAACCAAAGCCTACGACTGCCCATCGAAATTATCCTCCAGTATGCGTTTATCGTCCTCAGTAGTTTGATCGGGAAGCAGTGACTTTGCCCAATTGCGGGAAGAGTTGTCGGAGCCTGTTGGGCTGTGTAATCACTAATTTTGTATACATCCCAAAGACCGTCAATTGATGAGCATTTAATAAAATATATAACCGGAGGGTTATTTCAACTTATTTGTAACAACATTGAGCACTTGTAAAATCCAACTACTATTGATTGTTGACATATATGCCTCAGGCCCGCAGTCACGTGGAAGCAAATACGAAAACATGGTTATATAAACTATCTCAATATAGTACCACTTTTATATATAAAAGAAATTTATAGTTACTCAATTTTCTTTATCTAAATAATATTTTAATTCTAAAGCTTTTAAAATAAAGAAGTAGATTTTATAAAAATTTTTATATTAAAAAATAAAAAATTTTAATAAAAGTTTTAAAAATTATATTCTCTTGCTCTCACGCACAGTTGTTAGGTGCCCATTGTTTCTTGTTGACGTATATCTGGATTAGGATGAAAAGTTTTTAAGACCCCACACAGCATATTAAGTTGGAAACGTAGCCAGGTTAACGTCAGTGCATTCTTAGCAATTAATGTGTTGGTATGTCAATTTTAGGAGCCTTAGACTACAGCTGGTCTGGAGATCGGGTTGGCCAGGGGACACGCATGTTATTTCAAGGCTCCATTTCGATGAAAATTATTGGCCCTTAATTATTAGTGTAGTTCGGCTGTAACTTTCCCTGAGAACTTTGACTTCTTGTGACATAACTATAATCCACAAAAACCCATGACACGGACTTATCCTGGATACGGTACATGAGACACGAATTAATAAGATGGTCATGATCAATTGGTAGGAGCGAATGCCTCAAGCGGGATGTCTTCAAGAAAGGATATGCAATCTGCGGAACCACAGAACACTGCGAACCGGTTTCTACATAAGATTTGAACTCACCACATTTCTTGATGCCGTGAGCCACACCGGTGGCATCAGGTAAAATGGCTTATTTAGCCAGAGTTCCTTTTCATTGAGAGAGTTGTTTTATGAGACGGTGACATTTTGCAGTTATGCTATTGTATGGACTATACTTTGCTATACAAGCTGAAAGTAATCAATGTCGCGTTAAACAAGCAGCACAACGAATGGTACCTTGTTGATATTCACCGTACATCATTTGGACGTTCCATGTCGCGGCGCAATGCCTACAAAACCGCTGCTTTTGAAGTTTTACAGCAATCCGTTTTAAAATGCTTTCTTGCTCCTCAACCGATTTCACAACTCGACCGCTTTCAACAATATCTGTGATGATAGCCGCAGCAAGGACTCCGAAGTCTTCAAAAATATTCTTCATATCTACCTTCTTTGCGAGACTGTTAATGTTTTTTGATATCACATCCACAAGTATTTCCCGAAGGCAAGAGTCTTCAAGTGGTGTCGAAGTCATCATCTTTTCAATAATCTTGGGGAATGAGGAAGATTCCCAGTTTTCATGAGCCCAAGATGAGATTCTTTCCAATGCTAAGGTCTTCAAAGGTGCTATCTGAAATTTGTCTGCTGCCAAGAAGACTTGAAGGTTGTTGTGTATGTTGGTTCCAGCCTCGGGGTTGTCGTCTGTTTTCGGGGAAGCTGATACCTGATATTCTTCAATATCAATGTCATGGCTGATCTGCACCACATGCCCATCTTCCTCATAATCCTGTAGGTAGAGATACGATATGACTCGTTCTATAGTTTCAAGTTTATCTTCAGGTAGGTTAATAACCTTTTCCTTCGATTCCTTCGCCGTATTAGTAAAGTAGAATCCCAAGACTTTATAATGCTGCGCCGTATATACTTGCCTTAAACATGCCGTCTATTGCAGCTTTAAAGAAAGTAGACTGGGTGCACATGATCGCACGGTGAACCTTGAATGTGAAACCCCCACAGGTGACTTCCATGTCAGAGTAGAATCCGCCTATAAGGAGATCCTTCATGACATGATACATATGTGACGACGCCATTTTCACAGAGGATTGATAATCTCAAAGTTTTTTCATTTTTCTCGCGGTCGATATGTTCTAAAATGTCGCTTCAGTTGGCTATATACGCAATTATACGGGCTCTCCACATTGTGAGGCATAAGGTTACACGAGAATTACGAATGCTTTAAGAATTCCACGTTAGATGAAATTGCTACTAGTCCAATAAGAGTAGAGATACGAGGAATGGGAATGTACACAAAAATACTTACACAGCAGTTCCAGAAATGTATAAAAATACAAATGACTTGAATTTTTTCACCCAGCAGTCTTAGCAATCTGGGCAATGGTTAGCTACTCGCCAAGTGAGTGGTGCGTTTTGGTCTCGATAGCGGTGGTGGGTAACCCCGAGGCATTTTCGCGCAATCGACGGCGATGAACGATGCAAAATCGGAAGTAAATTTTGATCAAGAAATTCAATTGCAGTCAATTTGTATACAGACAGATTCCTTCATGTCTTGATACAGTGTATTCCCATCTTACAAAGTGGTGTTCCATTTAGTGTTCATCTCATATACCTCAAATCCCACGGCCCGATTCGTTTGCACCAATGGTATAATACCCATCAAGTTCCAACCTAGGTACCTAGATCTACAGCCGAAGTCCCGACAGAACAGTTATTACCGAAGTGCCGAAGGACAACCGCCAGGCAGACGTAGTGAGCAGGTCGCGGCTTTCGAATGTTCGGCACAAGGCTGGGTAGAGTCATTATTATGGCGGACTAAATACTGTTGTATAAGAGCGGTTGAAAATGCCTTCAGGACTGGTATTTTCATCTGTTCACCTCGAGAGAATACTAATTCAAGCCTCTCAACGGACAGGCAGAATATTGGCACAATGTCTTTATTGAGCGTTGAGGAGCCCCCGACGCTTTCCTTAGAGCCCCATATCCAAACAAATCAGGACCCAAAGCTGCATGAGAATGCGTGGTATCGTCAGACCTTTGATGGCTACCATGTTAACGAAGTCCCGCTGCATACCAAGCGCCCCATTCGCGTGATCATCGTGGGTGCAGGCGCAGCGGGGCTGGAAATCGCCTACAAAGCCGAGCGACAGATGGAGAACGTCACGTTCGAAATCTTCGAAAAGAACCATGACATTGGAGGTACGTGGTTGGAAAATCGCTATCCTGGGTGTACCTGCGATATCCCCAGTCATTCTTACCAGTGGTCGTTTTGGAGGAACCCGAACTGGTCGCAGTATTATTCAACCTCCGAAGAGATCTGGCGGTACCTAAAGGACTTTGCCGTCCAGCACGACCTGGAGAAGCACGTCAAGTTTGGCCATCGCGTACAAGCTGCACGGTGGGTAGAGCAGGATAGCGTCTGGCAAGTCCAAGTGCGCGGCCCTGACGGCAATGTATTCACTTCATGTGCTGAGATTCTCGCCAGCTGCCATGGAAGTCTGAAGTATGCTCCCATAAATTGCAACTCCACCGTCAAAATCCGCCTTTGAAGATAGCTAAGCTGACATACTACTCAGCGAGTGGCGGTATCCCGATATTCCTGGAGTCCAGGACTTCCAGGGCAAGCTCATGCACAGTGCAAATTGGGATAGCTCCTTTGATCTGGCTAATAAAACTGTCGCGGTAATTGGTGGCGGTTCATCCGCCGTTCAAATTATCCCATCCATCCAACCAAAGGTTAAAAAGCTCGTCCCCTATCTTCGCTCGCCGGTCTGGATTACTGCTGGATTTGGTGCGAAATACGCTGCGCCAGGCGGGGTCAATTTTTCATGTAGGCAGTACTACATAATCTGAGTGGTACGCAGTGAAGGCTAACGCAGCTACATAGATTCCGAAGAACAGAAGGAAGCATTTCAAGATCCTGCTGCGCTGGAGAAATACAGTCGAGATGTGGAAGGAGAGTTGAACAAGAGATTCACTTTGGTGAGTTGGATACGCTTCATCAACCCCCTACTGGCAACAATCTTACACTTAGTAGATGCATTTGCACAGCACCGACCAAAAGGTGTCCCGTGAATATGTTGCAAGGGACATGCGCGAAAAGCTGGGGGATGATCCCATTCTTACAAAGCACATGATACCGGACTATGCGCTTGGCTGCCGTCGAATGACTCCAGGTTCAGATTACCTACAGTCGCTGCGGCGGGACAACGTTGAAGCTATCACCAAGTCCGCTGCTAGGCTTACAGCTGATGGCATCATCGACGAGAGCGGCAAGGAGACCAAAGTAGATGTCATCATATGTGCAACGGGATTTAATACTACAGGCCCTTCATATGACATTATCGGTCGGGATGGCCGGGACCTTGCAAGACATTGGGCTACAAATCCCAAGGCCTACATGAGCTTCATGGCAGACGGGTTTCCGAATCTATTTTGTAAGTCCTGGATCCCTCTTCCATGATTTCATTTCCTGCTTACACTCCGTAACGTAGATTTCATCGGACCCAATGGACCTGCATCACACGGCTCCATTCTCCCGGTCATCGAATGGCTTACGAGGTACATGTTTAAGGTGATCTCACACATGCAGAGGACCTCAATAAAAAGCCTTGCTCCCAAAGCCGACGCCATCCACGATTCATACATCCATACCCATGAACTCCTCAAACGCACAGCCTGGAGTTCAGCTTGCAGTAGCTGGTTTAAAAACGGGAAGAAACACGGGCCCGTCACTGCGATCTGGCCTGGTAGTCGCCTGCATTGGTTTGAAGCTCTGAAAGAACCCCGGTTCGAAGATTTTGAAATCCAGTATGCGGGCAACAGATTCTCATACTTGGGCAACGGATACACGTTTACAGAACTGGACCAATCTGCCAACCCCGTATGGTACTTTGATGTTTTGGCCAAGGAACTTGATGCAGGGGTGGGGGCATTTCAGATGATTTAATCAAAACATCCGATGATATGTTGCGTATTATGAAATCTAAACGTATACTCACTTGGTATAAGATCAAATAATTTTTCAGCGCACTACATTATTTTGTCAATCCTAACCTATCAGTGATAGTGGTGGTGATTTGTTAAATGAGACATTCAGCTTGCACAAGGCAATCTAGCGTGGAGCTTATTGCTCTGGATAGGTGATGTATGTAGGCCAGGTGTGCAGACTATGTGAAGAACCAGAACAGAAAATGAGCCACCACAACTGGCAAGTTAGTAATATGAATTCGTATGCACGCAAGTGTAGAAACATCCAAGAAAATGTAATTTCTTTATATGTACTAGTTCATTGACGACTGATCACTGGATGAATTATAGACATGTCGACACCAGGACGACCTAGGACTTCTCCTCAACCTTTCTACGAAAGTCCAAAAGGGCAATTGCGACAGCCTCCGATTGCTCCATGACCATCATATGCGTACCGGGATCTAGTTCCACATATGTCCCATTTAGACTCGCCTCAAAGATAGGTTTCATGAGTTCTGGAGTTGATGAGGCATCTTGCTTGCCAGCCAGGACCAATATCGGGACCTGTATTTCAGGAATACGATGGAGACAATCAAGGGCAGCCATTGCCCTCCATGCCGCGGCCCATTCTTCAACACGAACTTGTTCAACGTTGGCCCGAGCGTACCGGACAAACCATGGATTAAGGGCAATTGTCTCTGGAAGGAACCAGCGAATAATGCTCTCGGCCAATAGCTCCTTCATCTGGCCTTGCTCCGCACGAGTAGCCCGGCTCGCTAGAAATGGAAAGCCCTGAGCAGAGGTAGCCATGGCACAGAGCGAGCGAACACGGCTGGGATGTGCCAACGTGAAATATTGCGCGACAGCACCACCGTAGGAAGCGCCGTAGACATCCGCCTTTTCAATGCCGAGAACGTCCAGAAGCTGCTTCAAATCGTCCACGAGATGGTCGAGGGAGGACGTGAGTGGTGCACCCCGTGCGTAGCCATGACCACGAAGATCGTACGTTATGACTCGCCCTGCCGAAGCTAGACGAGGGGCCACTTCCCTGAACATTCGTCCATCCATGGAAAGTGCGTGAATGAGGATGACAGGAATTCCCGCAGCTCCAGATCCGTATTCGCGAATCAAAGTGTCGTGGTCGGAGAGGCGTACGACCGTTTCCCCTGGTCGCTTAAACTTGCGAGCGGAATCCAGCCTGCCCGCAATGCGACGCATTGTATTAACTGCGCGCGGAGTGCCTGTGAAAGATGAGGCGTGGTTGATGACAGCTAGTATCTCCTCCTCAGTTGCACCGTGTTTCAGTGCTGCTTCCGTGTAAATGTCCACCTGGTCGGCACAATCGCCAATGGCAGTCAGCACTGAAATCGTTCTTAGAGCCCATTCACGGTATCCGTTCGAGGAGCTGCTGGTAGTACCGCCGAATCCGCTTTCAAGAACATGGCGCCCGAGTGAAGGATTCATATATTCCAAGCGCTCCAGATTTTGAATCATATGCTGGCCAGCGAGTTGAAATGCAGTATGTCTGCCCATGATAACCCTCGGCCTCGCCTGAGTGGAATCGACATGATTCCCATTGATTTTAAGATGATCGGTCTGAACGTGGCTGTTGGACGGTTCCAGTGTAGAGGCCATGGTGCGTGAAGTAATGATGGATATCCGTTCAGGTTGGGCTGGATCTTGAGGAGACTAGAACCGGACTTTACCTGGTGAGTATTCAGCGTGAAAGGAATATATATACGGGTTTGATACGGCATATACTTTACAGCCGATTGGCGTGGTTAAAGCCCGTCAGAATCCAAAATAGGGTTACTCGGGTATTTATTGTCGCCAATCGGGCTGCGTTATGCGCTGTGACAGGGATGGCAGTTGGCCCAATTGAGTATGGTTCACTCACAAGTGTCGATGGCTATGGCACGGAGAAATTTGAAGGTTAGGTTGTGAATGGAGCGGATGTCTTTTTCAAGACACCAGTCGGCGTGAAGCTGAATTTCAGATCTGTCATCAGGTAACCTTCAAATCTTAGATGGATGAAAAAGACCATAGGCTGATAATGTACTTTCACGCCTGCAGAGGGAGAGGTACAGGACTCCTTCATTGAAACATATAAACGACTCTTTTTACTAATTATACGCTGGAAGATGATATATTTTACCTTCAATGGGTTTATTGAAGCCAACGAGGATACGGCAGCAGTCATGAAGGGTGACCCAAATGCTACTGGCACTAATTGGGGCAGTTCTGGTGAGAAGCATATTCCTTTGAATGCTCGTTCATGGAAGAGACTGGAGAAACAGATATTTACACATTGGACGGTCATAAATCCAAAGCAATGATTAGACAATGTTGTGAAATAGTTCAATGGTGTCATCGTTACACAGCCAGTTCGATAGCTCGCTGAAATCTGTTGCCGATCTGCATATCATATTCATGGATCAGCGAGACGCCTTCATCACAAGAACCACTCTTATTACTGACCTGACTTCTCCACTGTCATCCATGTTTATACCAAATGAGTATCCACCATCCATTTGTAGGCTTAAAACTAGATCGTATGGGCTATTTATTCGCTCCTGCACATTGGGTTGGGAAAATGCAGTTGATTCTGGGGATAGTATGGCTGGAAGCATTTGTGAGGAAGCTGTGGGTAAGCGCTGGTCGACTCCTGCCACGTCCACTTCCGGTGCTGATAGATCACACTCCCGTAGTTTTGCCTGAGCCCTCTCGAAGAGCTTAAATGTAAAATCCGCACCCCAATAGGTGTGGCGCAGTTTGGATAAAACCAGCATGCAGAGTTCTAATTTGCTAGTGGCAAACCTTCGTTGAAAAGGGTTACTGGATTTGCAATCGAGGAAGTGTATCTGCATAGCAGGTATCATTGAGGTGATCCTGATCGACCAGCAGTCAGAATTTACCGCCTTGACGATGGGATCGTGGTACTCACGTCATTGGAGTCATGAATTTCACAAGATCTTGCTCCAGGACCTTTTCCAGTATTCTGTTTGTGTTTGACGCAGCTGATCGTGCCCGCTCCAACGCCCTCCGTTGCCAAAGGTCCTGGACCTCTGGCAAAGGATCAGCAGGGCCTTTGAAAACGTATGGCCGGTATAAAACTACAACGGTTGCCCTGGTATGTGGTAAATGAAAGGTTGTAGAGAGCCGGTAGCACCAGAAATAAAAACCTACTCGTGGAACATCTGCAACTGGTAACCAAAGAGGTTCATGACTGGATCAGCCAAACCGGTATCGTCTATATCTAGAGAGTGCTGTTCGATCTGCTGCCTGCACCTTTCAAGATCTGAAACTCCGGCCCTTGGAAGACCGACTCTGTAATGAGCTTCTAACACGGTCCCAAGCGAGATGCTTATCTTGACAAACTTGACCCAGGAGAGAGCAAAAAGTCCCGGCTCATATGGAATATATTCTGTTCGCCTCTCCAATGGTATAGCGTCGAGTTCGTCCGTGATGTCTGTATGGCACGGCAGTGCAACATCGCAGTCCAGGAGGTTGATTCTCAGCGGCCGGCCTTTGGCCAGCGCCAACCACCGATCACGTACAAAACAACTCCACCAGATTCGCCGAAATAGCGCTTCACGACGGCCTGACACTGCGTTTGGCGAATTGAATATCTTAAGGTGGCGATGAAGGCCAAGACTCTGGCAGAGGCCGATTGCGACACCGACCCAGTGCCATGCGCCACTCCGTTCGTCTGCGTCGTTATACCAAAACCCCATTAACATCACGGATTGGATCAGTGATATTTTGTCTTTTTCGTAGTCTGAGTCATATAATTGCTATAATTGTTTATTTCGTCAGGGTCAGATATCCAGTAACCCAATACGAATACACAAACCTTGGCACGCTGGTACATGGAGCGCTTCATTGACTTTCTGCTTCGAAATCCGGCCTTTTCCAGAATAGTAGAACTCGCAAACTGTCTCTCATTAATTCCCACAGGCCTGAGAATCATGTCTTGGACTTACATTTGAGGATGCAAAAAAGATACTCCAGAGGAGGAGTAAACTTATTGCTTGGCACCCTTTTGTGGAAAAGGTCTCAAGAAACTCCGCGGCGTCAAGCATAGGCATGAACTGATGCACGTGTCGAAAGTAACATTGTATAAGGAGGGAGCATACTTCATTTGTCGGCAAGCCTTGACTGCCAGGGGCTTGTAGGTTTGTGTGATCGCGGCGGGGTGCAGTTTCAAGGAGTACATGAGTCACCCGAGATATGTCTATATTATTGCAGGTGTCAAACATAAAGCCACCTAGACCCTGCTTATCTCCTGGTCTAATTAGGATATGGCTTGTGTTGTGAAATGCTCGTCTGATTCTCACCGAGGTAAAAGAGCGATGCATTCTCCTTCTCAACTAGACTGGTATTTACGTCGAGAGCTTGAGCATAGGCATACCTGTTCTGTCCCTCGTCCAGCGGATTAGGGCTATCAGGCAGTTCTGCATGTAAGACCCGATCTGGCCCCAATGCTGGCGAGGGAGATCCCTCAAGCACCCGCTGGGGATTTGGAACGGATCTTCCCATATGCTGAGATACTGTGTTCCTGGCATGGCGAGTGTCTCTGTTATTTCTTCTGTTCTGTGGTACGCTGTTATACATTCAGCTATACGCACGACTACTGCAGAGGGGGCAAAAGGTGACAAATCTTACCCACGCTTTTTGCGGGGATATACTTCGCAGGAGACCTCATCATGGGTGCAGTTGGTGCATGGTATGCCTAATGTGGCGACATTGCACCGCACCTTGCGATGACTGCAGTGTCTGCACGCGACAGCCGCCCGCCGTTTCGCTGATTGTCGGTGCTCAGTGGAGCCCGGCTGGACCACATCTAAACTACTATGCTCCGGCATGGATGATAGATTTGAGAGAATGTTTGTGACAAGGACAGTGGCTGCAGTTAATGGCATCTATCTTCCTCACAGTTTAACCGAGGTGCTTCACACCGGGGTGGGGTGAAACAGCAGAAATGAGCCGTACCCGAGGTGTCCCTTTAGGGCTCAGGCTTTTTCTCTTATCTTTTATATTGAAGGCACCAAATTTGGTCGGATATTTCCCCAGGTTGGTACCCCCACATTTTTGACAAGGTTCTCCACAGAAACTCCTAAAATCAGATATGTATTCCCGGCTGGTCGCCAGTATGATTGCAGAGCTCAGGCTGGCTGGCAGGTACATCCTGTCAGACGCTAGAAACACATACATGAGCTGTCCCCAGCTGATCTGTAACCTAGGTTGATCTGTCCAGGCATTCAATAGAATATTGTAACCGAGGCCATTCTTCGTTAGTCCGTAGTTTTGTGAGATGAAACTGCTATAATATGGACCAGCTGCTCACCTTGCTTCTCCAAACAATCAGCCTTTATACCTACAAGTCAGCAAAGCAAGTTCTACAGCAACTGAAACAACTTCGAAACTGCCTTCTGACACGTCAACCGCAATGAATACCAATGAAGCCACAAAAGAGAGAAGCTCAGACCATATTGAAAAGGCGGACCTTGCCCCAGCCGAATGCCATGATAGCTGGCAGGCTAGGAACAAAGCACTAGTTCGGAAGATTGACTTTACATTAATTCCTGCTTTGGCGGTGATCTATGCCTTCTCGCTTATTGATCGTGGAAATCTTCCCAATGTCTGCATCCACTCGAATTTGTGACCCCGTTTGTTTGATAGTCTAACTTTGGCCCATGTAGGCACGACTAGCTGGTATGGACACCGCACTCGGCATCTCGATCGGCAACCGGTATTCCATACTTAACATGATGGTAATTGAACTGCTCCGTTCAGGCGCTGGTCACCAGTACTGACTCTCATTAGTTCTTTGTCCCATACATCATTTTCGAAATCCCGGCCAATCTTGTCATTCGCAAAATCGGCCCTGTAACGTGGCTTGGGTCCATTAGCCTGTACGACCTTGCCAATGAGGATTAACTTTATAAGATGGAGCTAACTCATTTATAGTGCTTGGGGGTTCAAGCTACTACCCTCTCATGTACGAGTTCCAAATTGACTGAAGACACAGGATCGTTACGATCGGAATGGGGTTCACAAAGACGTGGGGCGAGCTTCTTGGTATGACCATGCATGCCTTAGCGGAACTATACTGAATCAAGTCCGCAGTATGCCGGGTTATATTCGGGGCTCTCGAAGCTGGAATGTTTCCTGGATGTCTATACCGTAAGTTCCTCTCCATCGCTCTATTATATCATCTAATAACTCTGTGTTAGTACTATCCTGTTGGTATACACGATTTGAAGTTCAGAAGAGGTAATGCCCGTTTCATGTTCATCTCCACACAGGCAATTGATGACTGATATAAGTACAGATTCAGTGCATTTTACTGCCTCGGAGTGTTCTCCAATGGCATATCAAGTCTGCTGGCCTATGGTATACAGCAGATGGACGGCCTTGGTGGCCTTGGTGGATGGAGCTGGATCTTTATTATAGTATATCGCCCGCTTCATCTACAAACTGAAGTTGTATTTGTTTGACTAACATTGAGCATAGGAAGGAATTTCTAGCTGTATCGCAGCAGTTTTCGCAATATTACTTCTCGTCGATTTCCCTGACAAGGGTCAATTTCCCTCATCCTTTCCCTCACACACAGCATCATGAGAGTAGCAAACATCCTGACTTCTCCCTGCAGCCGATAAACCTCGAATATTCCGCAAACATGGTTTTCTAACGTCCGACGAGGTTGTACTTGCCTTGGACCGCATTACTCGGGATCGTGGAGATGCAGTTCCTGAAAAATTAACATGGAGCATGATAGTAAAGCACTCACAAGACTGGAAGATATGGGAATTCGCCTTGCTTGTCTGTTTCAATGTAGGCTCTAATCTACATGACCAGATTTTCTGAACTTAACGTGGGCCCACAGAATGCAGTTATGTACTCTTTCACATTGTTCCTCCCAATTATTCTCCGCCAGGGGCTAGGCTATTCGTTGGGGGTGACATATGCACTGATTGTGCCCCCATCCATTGCTGGTATTATTGTGAGTTACCCAGGCCGTACATAAATATGCAGATGGACTAATCTCTGGTAATTCCTTCAACTTACAGTGGATGTTTATCACCGGGTGGCTGGCCGATAAAACTCATAAACGTGGACCGATGATAATATTCAACTCGTGCTGGATTATTATTGGTGTGGCGATGTGAGGAGATCCGAAAAGCATGAGATCAGACAAACTATTGACTGAGATGATGACAGGATGGCATTCGCCACAAATCCCAAGGCTAGATATGCTGGCGTTTTCTTTGGTCTCGCCGCAACTGTTTCCAATACGCCTGCCGTTCTAAGCTACCAGCATAATAATACCGGTATGTAGACCAGCAAACTCATCTACCTTGTTATCCATCGGCTTTTTCTAATTAGAGGGTAGTGGGCCAGTTGAAACGCGCGTTCGGAACTGCTCTTCTCACAGCCGGTGGTGGCATCGGAGGTGTCATGGCGAGCAATGTTTTTAGACAGCAAGATGCACCGAACTATCGGTACGGGCACTCAAACTTCTGGTACAGGCTCCTCGCTGATTATCTTCTAGTCCTGGCTTGATTTTTGCCATTGCTGCGCAGGTGCGTCAGAATATTTTCTTCTTCCATGGGAGCCTAATGACTGATGAAGTTTTTGAGGGGTAACAGGCGGCCACCATACTTCTTGTGGCGAAGAATATGTTTCTCTTTTCTCGGCAGAATGCAAAGGCCGATCGAGGTCAGTTGGTAATTGAAGGAGCAGAAGGCTTTCGGTACACATACTAGGACTTCTCGTGCGCACCTATTGGGCCACTTTCATGTATCCATAACAGTCAGCCTCAAGAGTGTGCCCGGTATATGCGCAAGAGACCTCAGTCACATCAAGAATCGCCCCGGGGTAAACTTCTATAATATGCTGTGATATTTGGCCCTGTTATCTCAACAGGCTTACTGCCGGTAACTAGCTCTCCTGGGGCAAAGACATGTGATGTGGGAGGTCCTGAATTTTAATTATACATCATAACGAGGCTTGACGCTGTTGTCGTTAGTTATGGTGGACCAAGCTCGCCATTTCTAAAATTTTATTATTAGTTGATTTTCTTATTATTTATCTATCTATATTATACTTGATTTATAAGTTAATTTATTAAAATTATATTATATATAGTACTATTAATATTTTTATATATATTTTTTCATTTGTATACTGTTTGGCTTGTCAATAAACCTCTGACCCCCACGTTTCTCTGCAGGTCTCAAGAATGGGAAGCATTGTACTGTGTCACAAGATGTCTTGGGAAGGCTATGATCGGAAGCCCTCCCGACAAACCGCCCACAAGTTGCTTGCCAGTCCTCACACGTCTCACGTTTATAAAGAACGTATAAACCGGCTTAAAAAGCAAACTCCTCTCAGCCGTCTCAATCAAATCAACTGATTTCCGCAGGAAAAAAAAATGCCCCTCAAACGCTCCATCAACGTAGTCGGCGCGCACTGCGCTGGCGAAGTCTGCGACGTGATCGTCGGCGGCGTTCTCGACGCCCCAAGAGATTGCAAAACCATGTACGAGAAACTCGTTCACTTCCGTGACCACAACGACTCGATCCGGCAACTCCTGCTGAACGAGCCCCGTGGGCGGCCGGCAATGAGCACGAATCTGATCCTCCCACATTGCCACCCGGATGCAGACGCGGGGTTCATAATCATGGAGAGCGACGAGTATCCACCTATGTCGGGTGGTAATACCATTGCGACCGCGACGGTACTGCTTGAGACTGGCATGGTGGAGATGAAAGAACCGGTCACAGAGATGGTCCTTGATACTGCAGCGGGGCTTGTGGGGATAACGGCCAAGTGTGAGAGGGGGAAATGCATGTCTGTATCATTTGATAATGTCGCGAGTTTTGTGTTTAAATTAGATTTCGAGGTCGATGTTCCAGGTTTGGGGATTGTGAAGGTTGATATTGCGTGGGGAGGAATGATCTTTGCCCTCGTTGATGTTGCACAGATTGGCTTGCGTATTAACAACAAGAATGGGCCGAGGCTTATTGAGCTTGGCGAGCTGATCAAGGCTGCTGTGCAGAAGGCTTACACGCCTGTTCACCCAGAGAACGACCAAATTCGGGGAGTGAGTATTCTAGAGTTCACGGAGCCGTTGGTTGAGGGATCCGATGGGAAGAAGAGCGCCGTCAATACGGTTGTTGTTTCCCCTGGAAGATTTGATCGGTGTCCCTGTGGCACTGGGAGCTGTGCAAGGATGGCGGTTATGCATGCGAGGGGCCAGTTGGCGGTTGGAGAGGTGTTTGAACATCGGAGTATAATTGGGAGTACTTTTGACTGTCATATTCGGGGTACGACCAAGATCAACGAGTATGATGCTGTGCTGCCGACGGTCGAGGGAAGTGCATGGATTTCGGGGTATAAGCAGATGGTTTTGGATGACACGGATCCTTTTCCTCTGGGATTCAGGGTTTCGGATCAGTGGCACTTGGATGACTCTTGAACCGTTTTATTGAGTATCCGGTCTACTTCTATGGCGAATATTTGTATGTCGGAAGATGAGTATAGTATGGATTCAGATTGGCCTACACTATCAGTTCATATCTGTCCAGTATAGTAAATCCATTTACTTTCTTAAAACAACAACGACATTTCAACAAAATTTCAGCTACTCAAAGAATAACCCTCCACTAGCATTGACCACACTCCCCGTAACCCACCTACTCCCATCCTCGACCAGAAACCCGACCACCTGGGCAACATCATCCACCTCTGCGATCCTCGGTGCCGCAGGCGTGCCTTTAATTGTTGCCTCCCACTCTTTTACTGCCTCAGGATCTGCAATACTCCTCGCCCACAACTCCGTATTCACCGGGCCCGGCCGAACGCAATTCACAGTCGCATTATATTTCTGTCCCAGCTCTCGTGCCAGAGATCGCGTAGCACTCTCAAGAGATCCCTTTGCAGCTACATAAGCAAGAGACCCTGCATGGCCATCAATGGCGTATGAGGAAGATAGATTGACGATGCGTGGCGCAGGGCCAAAAAATGCGGTTGCTTCTTTGATTAGGAAGATAGGGAATCTGAGGTTTGTCGTTATTTGGCCCTCCCAGTTCTCTAGCGTCATGTCTTCGAACACGAAATCTTCTCTTGCACCTGCATTGTTGATGATTATATCTATCTTGCCGCCCCAGTTTTCGGAAGCTGCTTTGGCGATTGTATGTGGCGCGTTGGGGTCTGTTGCGCTTGCTTTGATAGCAATTGCTTCCACGCCCAGTTTCTGGATCTCGACCACAACTTCGTCTGCTTGACCACGGGAGGAATTGTATGTTAGGAGGATATTTGCCCCGCGCCTGGCAACTTCGAGGGCGATTCCCTTGCCGATTCCACGGGAGCCACCCGTTATGATTGCAGTTTTGCCTTGCAGAGTTCTTGTGGTTGTCATTTTTAAACGGTTGATGGCGATATATATTCCGATTTTGTCTGCCGAAGAACAACAGAATATTTCTTAGAAAATATAGATCACCTCTAGGATATATGACGTGTTAAACCTAGGTAAAGACCGTTCTATGTGGGCTAACTTATCCCACCGTATTTACTTCCGACTGAGTCCCATATTGATCTCGGGTGTGCTCCCGTTCCTTGGTATCACCGGCTACGATTCCGATGTGCACGGACATGGAAACAAGACCAAGTAAATTGTATAGTGGGGTAGATAGGAGAAATGATAAAGTAATATATACTTATAGGTCTTTGCATAATACGTAATTGGTTGCTGAGGGCTATGTGGTGTTTTACCCCCTTTGGGTCCTTAGGGTTAGTAGATCACGGACACACCAGGACCCGCTATCGTTATACCTAGCACACCCGACACTCTATCTCTTCCTACCATCTATCTTATTTCATACTTGCGATAACCTACAATTGAACTTTGTTCTTCGGGTTTAATTCGGCACTAGAAACCCTCAAAGATTTCGAATCCCTAACCTTTCGTCTTAACTGGTTTTTGACGAAATAAATAAATGGTGGGGTTCAAGAGAGCAACACAAAAGTTTGCTAACGTGAAAAACCGTCCTGTTTCATTTCAGACTTTTCGACATGGCTTATTACAATTTTTTTTCTGATACTCTCTAATTAACAATATCCAGCTCCATTTTATCCCTCGTCTACTGTTGCTGTTCTATTAACCAAATTCATCCCAGATTCGCCGATTTCTACTTTTTTTTTGGTGTTCCATCTGTGCCCTCCCAAGGCTCGGGCTGACAACGCTACCTGGCCAAGCGAACCAATCCAAAACGAAGAACCACATCGCTCTCCCGTGCCATATAAACCATTCTATTCCGTCTGCTATTGCCTGCGGGCATTTGGTCAATTTGAATCAATACAGAGAAGATTAGCATGGCCCCTGCACAAGGATGACACGCTCTATCAAAGAGAAGCTGCTAGTTTTTTTTCATCTCTAACACATGAAAATTGACAAGGTGCAACGTTTTTTGTCCTACGCAAGGGCTGCTGTTCGAAACAGGTACAGCGCTTTTTTTTTGGGTTGTAGTTCGTTTTTAACCATGTAATTTGCACGCCATTTACTTGGTTAGACGTCGGATATAGACAGACTTCGTAGTAAAATTACAGTTGCAAACGAATTTAAATGCGTCATGTATTAACTACCAGTAGCTACCGTACGCCAACATCACTCCATATCGCTCGGTCATTGTATTGTCAAACCAATAAAATTAAACCCATGGTCTGGGACACCAAAATAAAAACAAGCCTAGTTCTACATGTCCATGTCATCGTCATCGTCACCAACATCAATGAAAATGAGGCGAGTGCCGTTGCCGACAATTTGCCAAACCTGGTACAGATCAGTAATGGGTCATGTTTGCTTGGGATAGTGGTATCACTCACGTTCATTTCGGCGTACTCTTCAATCGTCTGTGTGAGCTGATCTTCCGTAAAGCCCTTGGCCAGCACGCGCTCGCGGACCTTGCGCAAGTTGAGTTGGCCGTCTCCGCCGTCGCCAGCTGCGGCTGCACCGCTTTCTCGCATGCCACGGATCAAGTTGTAGATCTTGCTGCTGGGAGTTTGATCTGTTCCTGCGCTGGAGTCGTTGGATAGAGACGCCTTGCTGACTTCGACCAAACGGAGAGCCTCGTCGACGTCTTCGGGGACGACAACATTGCTGAAGCGAAGTCGTGCCAAAGCCTGCGACAGACGGACAACACCCAAAAGTGTACGAGGTGTGACGTGCGAAAATTGCTTTTTGCCTGCTTCGTCCCGTTTTTGTTGCTTGCGCATATTTACATATGCGCCAACCATGTAGTCCGACACCTGCTTGGGAACAATAGGTCGGTAAGTTCGAGCACGTGCAATGTACTGACGAACTTCGCTGGGGCTGAAAACCACAGCGTTCTCGTTGGTTTCGGGGTGTTTGTTGTGCATGTGCACATAGGTCACATGGTTAGCCAGCTCTTCGTCGGAATCGCGAGACGGCGTGTCGAGCATAAGGAACATAACGTCGAAACGCGAGAGAAGGGCAGCTGGAAGATTGATGTTCTCAACTGGAGAAATACGGGGGTTGTAGCGACCATAGAGAGGGTTGGCGGCAGCCAGAATAGACGTCCTAGCATTCAGTGTCGTGGTAATGCCGGCCTTGGAAATAGAAATGGTTTGTTGTTCCATGACTTCGTGGATTGCGGTTCTGTCTGAATCGTCCATCTTGTCAAACTCATCAATGCAGCAGATGCCGTTGTCAGCAAGAACCAGAGCACCTCCTTCCAGCACCATCTCGTCGGTGACTGGATCCCGCATGACGGCAGCAGTAAGACCAACACCACTGCTACCTCGACCAGTCGTGTAAATGCCTCGAGGAGCCACCTTGCAGATATACCTGAGCAGTTGAGATTTGGCAACACCAGGGTCACCCATGAGACAGATGTTGATGTCACCACGAATGTGCATTCCATCAGCCATGTCCTTGTTACAACCCCCGATCAAAAGCAACAACAAGGCCTTTTTAACGTCAAGGTGACCGTAAATCTCAGGCGCAATCGATCGAGCAAGATATTCGTACATATGGCCAGAGTCTTTGTACTGCTCAATTCTCCGCAGAGTTCGGGAATCCATAATCATGCTGTCGTAGGCCTTCTTGTGTTGGGTGATGTATTGGGCCTCAAGATAAGTGTCAGTCAGTAAACCGGCGCGGATTGCCCGGAAACCGGTGTAGGGTGTTGGCAGGAAAACGCCAGCAATATCGACAACATCTCCAGGATTGAGTTGTCGCGTCAAACTTCCGTTGCAGTTGACGGTGAGAGTTCGTGGAATGTGACCGACTGGAACTTGGTCTGCCATTTCCTGGATTTTGACTTCCTGGAAGGGAACGAATTTTGAAGCTCTGGTGGATAGGAAGAGCTGTCCTTTTGAGCTGTTGGCGACACATTCTTCGGATGGACACTCCGTCATGGGCAAGAATGACTTTGTCGTAATGGGCTGGAAGACTTCACTTCCACATCGATCGCAGGTATAAGCGTTGATCTTGACTGCTGGCTTGACATCCGAGACTCGCGTTACAATTCCTCTCACTGTGATCAGAGAGCCAAGGTGCTCTCCTCGCACATGGCGAACGGCCAGAGCCTTTGAGCTTTGTTCACTGCTAGACCCCGACGGTGTCAATGGTTTGAAGTTCAAAGTGTATCGTCTCGTCAACTCAGGTGGGAACATTGACTGAGGCGGGCCAGCATCCATCTCGGCCTCTGCAGCCATTTGCACCGTTTCGTTGCGCTTGTCACGTTGTGACATGATGATATCAAGAACATCGTCTTTGAAACTGGACTTACGTTAGTCGAGATCCTGGGCTGGTTTGTGTTCTAAAGACTCACGAAATTTCTTTGGTCTCTTTTGGCATAACGGCGTCAACGGCATCGGAGAAAACGTCAATGTAGCGCCTTGCATTTCCTTGGATGGAGTCCACCAATTTCAGGTCCGTTTCGGCGGGGAGAGATTTCTCAAACTACAGGTAAGAAAAATGTTAATGACAAACTCTATTGGCAAAGAATATGCGAGACATACGGTAGCTAGATCATCCAGTTCAATCAATATGCAGTTGCTATCCCTGTTTGCGACGTCCTGGAGCATCTGCATATATTTGTTCTTGGGATTGCGGTGTCTGCGACCGGTTTGGGCTTGGCCCCCCTCGGCATCGTCCATGAAATCATATTCGTCGTCGGTGTGATCGCCATCGATGCGCAGGTCTTGGATTGCCTCGGTGGCAGCAGATTCCGACGCAGATGCGAAAGACTTGAAATTCTGCAGAAAGTCCTTGAAAGCCTCTTGCTGGGCGCCGTAGTCGACGGGCGCAGGATACTGAAGAAGAGCCATCGTTGCGCCAGTTGAATTGGGAACTGTAGACAGGCAAGTTCCTCTGGGTGACTATTATCGGGTGCGCGCAAACTGCATGCAGAACGACAGGCAGAAAGTGCTCGTTGCGTTAGGCGAGTCTGTGGTAAATACTAAATCGGAGGTTGGCATGCCGGGCGCTAACCAGGGAAGGCGCGACGCGTCGGGCACGCGCCACGCGTTTTCATTCAATTGGGTTGAGTCTGACCAGACTTTGAGCAAATATTTAAACAATATTAAATGTTTGACAAATCGATCATTATAGAATTGGCTCTACTCTTCGAAGAAGAGTATCAAGCATGCAGGAAATTACAGATACATAGGTTTTAAGCACGAACAAGATTAGATCTGCTCCAAGAACACGTGACTTGAACTGATACAGGCATTGAATCCATTGACAATCAATATTCGTGTTTTAATCAGCTGTATAGCCAACTCCCAGTAATAAAACCAATCGTTCAGAAATAACCTATTGACCAAGTCACAATGCTATACAAAGATCCTGAATTGACAGACCCAATCCAGACTAACCTATGGCACGTGCGGCGGCGCGGATTAACCCTCGGTCCGGCGACACGGGCCGCGGAGTAGTGCATGGGCTTGCCGGGGAAAGAGCAGTCCCGATGCGGAGCGGCGTGGGAGCGAGCTTCTTCTGCTTGAAAACATTCATCTTCAGCTTTGTTGCTTCTTCATGGTCTGCGTGGCTGCTCAGTCTTGCTGTCTTTTGCTGCGCGCGCCATGGCTCCTAGCAGGAAATCCTCCACCGTGGCCGAAGTCGCGTTGGTGCCGCTGAAAACGTGCCTCGTCAATCTACCGACTTCCGTGGTCTCTCTGCTGGTCAATGCGAATGCAGTAGGTCCTAGTCGCGAGGAAAAAATTGACCACAACTAATTCTATCCTTAGGCCGCGCAAAATGTCATCGTGGAATTGCAATACCGCTCGCCCGGCTCACAGTCGTCTACTCAACGGTCTTCATACCTGGGATGGACGGGTATGCCCAGTAGGCGCAAAGTGGCGCCTGTAGTGAGCAGAGACGGTATCAATGCCAGTTCTTCTTCAAGGGAGCAGGAAGTCGCAGTCGTGGAAATAGACTCCACATTTGGCAGAGTTCTTGGCTTGACTGAGGGACAGAAAGTTGGTGAAAGCTTCCCCGCACGTGGAAGAATATCATGCTAAATCTTTCTAGGTCGGACTGTTTCTACATCTAGATCCTCCAATTGCACATACAATTAACATTGAGCCATTGACACCCGCAGACTGGGAGAGTACGTTATAAAACCCAGCGACATGAGAACACAGCTAACACCACTACTAGTCATTGAACTGCATGCGTCATTCCTTGAGTTGAACTTGCTGCACCAGATTCGTGCCCTACCAAACCCGGCATTTACTGGAGCATCAACAAACCCGACAGATCACTTACACCCGCTTACGTTGCATCTCTCGCCTACTTCGACGGCCAATATCGTCGTCACCTCTCTCTCCCCTGCGCCTGCTACAACCTCACCCTTCGCCAAAATTGCCCCCGATGCCGAAGTCATAGTAGCGCCAAAAGTCCGCCCGAAGTCTGGTAAAGCGAGCCGAGGCGAAAATAGAAGTACGACAAGCAATAGTCGCAAGAGCGTAGGAGGGAGAAGCACCGGCAGCACAGTGAAAGCGAAAGCCCGGGATTCAGAATCCGACCAACCTGCAGTATACTTTAGAGGCCTAGACAGACGATATGTGGAAGAATGGTTCGATGAGGATGTTGATGGCCACGCCAACGAGGGGCTCAAAATTTGGGTTGACCGGGACGTTCTTGCGACAAACCAACTGCGTGGGAATGAATGGGCAGCCGTCTCAATTGTCCAACCGGCAGGACTACAAGCCCCACTGGATCCTCAGCAACAGTTGAACCAGAAAGATCAAGAGTCTGCCGAGGTTGGGCGACCATCGGCCAAGCTGGTGGCTAAGCTCGTTCCTTGGGACGATGCTCCAGATGGTCGACACGCTGCCTTGTCGTCGATGCTATGTACAGCTTTGAGCTCTTCAGGAATAGTTGGAGGTGTTGTCAAAGTCGAGCCTGCACCTTCTCAACTCGCTCGATCTACGGTCAAGTCGATCAAGCTCTATCCGTTTGCATCGGACCCGAGTAAGAAGAAAGATGGGTTGAAGTTTGGCGGAGACACTGCAGCATCCCGAAGTGCTTTGGCTGAGCGAATCAAAGTCACATACGGTAGCCCTGGATCAGACGCTGGCTTCATGTCGGGTCCTCTGACGGATGGAATGGTGCTTCCGGCAGTCGACAGTCAATTTCCCGCTGCAGTCTTTGATGGCGGCATTGTAAAGTTTGATCCACCTTTGAAGGACTCTGGGCCTACAGCTACTAGGTGGATACTGGGTTCCGAGAATAAGTTCAATATTGATGTGCAAGCGGAGATACCCAAGCCAATTGACGCTACACTTTCTGGAGTTCCCACAGACGAGAACATACCTTCGTTACGCCCAGAGATGGTCGGAATTGATTCCATTATCAGCCAAAGTTTGACCAACTTATCACGCAACTCGTCAATGCTTCTGACTGGTGGTCTTGGGTCTGGTAAGACCACGCTATGCCAGTTACTGGCTCATCGGTTACGGGAAGAGCATTTGTACAATGTGACATATTTCTCCTGTCGAAAACTGGTTACGGATGAAACTCGTGTTTCAACAATAAAAGAAACACTCAGTCGTTTATTCATGACTGCATCTTGGTGCGCGCGCCTCGGCGGGCGAGCTTTAGTGATCCTTGATGATTTGGACAAGATCTGTCCAGTGGAAACGGAGCTACAGGTTGGAGGAGATAACGGCCGTAGTCGACAAGTCAGTGAGCTCGTTGGTTCTATTGTTCGTGAACATTGCACCATGACTTCGTCTGTGTTATTGCTGGCCACGGCACAGGCCAAGGAATCTTTGAACAACGCCGTTGTTGGTGGCCATGTCGTACGAGAGATTGTGAGCCTGAAAGCGCCTAACAAGGAAGGACGACGAAAGGTATTGGAGAAATTGACCAATCAAGACAAGAATGTGACAATGTCCAATGGCCACGCTGGTCACGCCCGAAGTGAAAGTGGATCGACTCAAGAGTCATGGCTGGACCCATCTAACCCGGGGAGTCGACCCGGTTCCTCTGATGCAGACGGTTTCGTTTTATCTCGGGATCTCGACTTTTTGGATCTAGCCGGGAAGACTGATGGATACATGCCCGGCGATCTTGTTCTTCTCGTATCTCGGGCGAGGAACGAAGCTCTAATTCGATCTGTACAAGATTCAACTACAGAGTCAACAAAGATTACGTTAGGGACGGATGATTTTGACCGCGCTTTGAAAGGATTCACTCCTGCATCTCTTCGAAACGTTACATTGACATCTTCCTCAACCACATTCTCTTCTATCGGCGGTCTTCACGACACCCGTCAAACGCTTCTGGAGACTCTACAATATCCTACCAAATACGCTCCCATTTTCGCTCAATGCCCTCTCCGACTACGATCGGGACTGTTACTGTATGGGTTCCCCGGGTGTGGTAAGACTATGCTGGCCAGCGCAGTAGCAGGAGAATGTGGCTTGAACTTTATCAGCGTCAAGGGTCCTGAGATTCTCAACAAGTATATCGGAGCAAGCGAGAAAAGCGTACGCGATCTGTTTGAACGTGCCGAGGCCGCCAGACCGTGTATCCTCTTCTTTGACGAGTTCGACAGTATCGCGCCAAAGCGTGGACATGATTCCACGGGAGTCACTGACCGGGTAGTCAACCAGTTGCTCACTCAAATGGACGGTGCTGAGGGTCTGTCTGGAGTATATGTGCTGGCAGCCACGTCGAGACCAGATCTCATCGACCCTGCCCTGCTCCGTCCTGGACGTTTGGACAAGAGTTTGCTGTGCGACATGCCGTCTCACGACGATCGCGTCGACATCATTCAGGCAGTCAGCAAGAAACTCAAATTGGGCCACGACGTCGAGTCACGCGTAGGTGAAATCGCGTCGCGGACAGAAGGTTACTCTGGAGCCGACATCCAAGCTGTAGTATATAACGCACACCTTGAAGCCATCCACGATCTTCTAGGCGACCGAACATCAGGAACCACCTCGACGTCGACAACAAAACGATCCAACGGCGCGCAACCCAACGGCTCCGACGCAGCCGCCCACAAAACCTTTATCCAGTTCCTCTATTCCGACGAGCAAGCAGACGGCGACTCTGTCACCCGCACCAAACTACCACCTCCCGCTGTTGTAGCCGCAAAGCTGGAAGCCTTTAAACAAGCACGCCGGCGTCAAAGGCAGCTCGAGCACGGATCCCATCAGGATGACACACAGCAGCAACAGCAACAACAGCCCAATGGAGTCTCAGCAGCTGACGAGCCCGGCGATGAAGTCATCATCAGGTGGCAGCATATCGAGAAGTCACTAGCAACGACTCGGAGCTCGCTGAGTGACCGGGAACGACGTCGTCTCGAGGCTATTTATAATGAATTTGTGGTGGGACGCAACGGCGAGATGCCAGATGGCGAGGGAGCCAAGGAAATCGGAGGAAGGACGAGTCTGATGTGATATATGATATGAAAAGAGGGCTTGTATACATGTATATATGGATTCCATTGATAGTTTTCAATATACCCTTGTACCTATATAAATATACTCAGGGATCGCTTAAACATCACTTATAGAGCTGAATCCACGAGTTCCAAGGTATTTACTGGGAACTTCTAGTATGTAATCATAGCCAGCACGACCCCCTATCATCCAGATGTCTCAGATCTGGCGGGAATCGGCCCATTTGATCTGGATGCCTTTTCCGAGGCTTCTTGGTCTTGCAGCGGTTTCTATACAATATATCCAAAGGCACCAGTCAATAGGTGAATATTGGCATAATAAAGCCAAATATAAGCTACCCTCCTACCACCCATTCCTCCAATACAGCCTTCATGCAGATCGCTGCAGTAACAGCGGCATAGTGTTGCCAGTGCTTATTCTTATGACTGTCAGCGTAATCACACACGCCTTTGATAACCAAACACGGCAGAGTATCCCAAACCCCCGAAGCTTCCATTTCAAAAGCAATAAGATTATGCTGGGCAGAAATCGCATCGCGGTGCTGTCCGGACTTCATGACCGTATCCCCAGACCCGATAGGACCGATGTGGATTTTCGGATTTGGCACGCAGTTCTTCGCAGAGGCTTCCTGTAGTCGTCGACGGGGGACCAAGGAATCCTTCTGACATCCAAGCTGCTGACACGTCATCGTTCGGGCCTCCTCGCATACTAGACTTGCTCCTCCTTCGGAGACACCACAAATTTCGCATGTTGCTGGCTCTTGGTGCTTGTGTTGGTACGTGGATTGATACAGCTCATCCTTTTCTACCCCCGGATAGCAAGCCCTTTTGAACGCAGGCTTATCTTGTAAGTCTGTCAAAGTTTCCGATATTGTTGTTTCAACACGTTCTTGCACATGTACCCCTTTAAGTTTAGCCAACATCGTCCGAATGCTTGGGGGAGGTCGGCTAACAACTCCTTCCCTGGTCGAAAATGTATCTGGGAACTGTCTACCAAAATCGTACTGCACAATTCCATCACTTATCACAACATCTCCAAGTATGAGATCGTCTTTGCGCCCCGAATATGACGGGACTCCGCCGCAGATTCCAACCACCAGCCCGAGCTTAATCTCTGGATAGCTAGATAGAATGCTTGAAGATGCTTGAGATGCGGCACCCTTGCCCATACCACCCATATGGACAAGAACTACATTGTGGTGCAGAATTTTACCAAGCGTGTAGGTATTGGCATCCCCGGTCGCTTTGCCGTAGGTCTCCCCTTCGCCCCAGATCTCCTCGAAAAGATCTCTGACCGCATCTGCTTCTAGTGGCAATGCACAAAAAATGGCGACTGTGAATTGAGAACGATTTGTTGGTCTGGAATCAAGGATATGCTCCTGGGAAGAAATGCCGGTTTCTGCAGTAGGAATCTCTTGGATTTCCCAGTCGTCTTTATAGGCAAGATATAACTGACGAAGAGGCAGCACAACATTCTCGTAGAGAAGCGATTGCCTCATTTCAAGCTCTTTTTCGAGGTTTTGCGAATCAAAGGAGCCATCTCGGAATAGTTCGGCGTCGAGACAGTTGTTCACTACTGTTTTATACGTAGCACCAATCGTGTTTCCCAAGTCACTGCGGTTTGCCGTTGTCCAAGCCCATTCGTAGTAGTCGTTTATTGTGGTTTCGTCCCAGAGGTAACGAGGATCATCAGGTCTGAATGGCTCCTTTGCTGCAATCTCAACAAGGACAACTCCCAACGCAAGGATGTTGGGGTACATATGAAAGAGATCGTCCGCGATGCAATAATCCAGTATCTCCCCCTTGTAGTGCTGTAGCTTAGTTGTAAAATATGGATGTGGCCTGGCATGGTTCACATCACTAAATTTTTCCTTCAGGATTTGAATATTCCCATGTGTCCATGGTTCCACCATCCAGAAGGAGTTATAGTACTGCCACACCGATCTCGCTATGGTGTATGCTAGCGTTACCTTTACCCTGTTCGAAAGGTGTACTGTCTGCTCCAGCCATTCTGCGAGAGGCATACCAGCCTGGGGAAGGAAATCTCGCAGTAAATTCCTCTGAGCGGTGTTGTCGAATTTCATTATGTTATTATGAATATGGAAGTAGACTTGTTTGCTGGGTTCACTTCCAATCAAGCTGCAGAATTCGCCAACTTCGACTTTTCGAAGGCCGATTGATAAGGGAGAATTGGTCTGGGTCCTACGCGATGGGTTTAAAGACTGGGCTGTAAAAGAGACTTGGTTATTCCTGGAACGTTCGTTTCGTCTGCCACAGATAATAAGTATATTAGCCATCTATACCAATCATCGAGCCTTTCTGTTCAAAATGAAAATACCTAGCAACTGAGATTTTTGCCTGCTTCCACCGAAATTTACAGTTCGGTGTACAATACCTGGAGCTCACCTCAAATGCCAATTCGAATGGAATGCCCGTATTTTCCTGTTTATCATGCTCAAGATCCAGTCGTAATCGCGCGTATTCCAGGTGTTGCGTGCTACATGAGCAGCTAGAATAAATCCGAAGTTGGGTATAAAGAGTATTATTGACTTGGGTTGGATACTTGGCATCCATATCACGTAGACTTATCTGTTCATCAGAGGTAGCATCTGCTGCGTCTATTGCATGTAGATAATCACTGATCAAACGCATAAGGGAAGGGTACTCGGGGTTTTGCTGGACGAATTGTAATAGGCTGCGTCGGGTATCGCGAATAAGAGTTTCTTCAGCTGGCGTGTTCGAGTTCTTGCACTCAAGAATCCTCCGAAGTGCACCAAATGGCTGTTCTTCTGAGAGACTATTCTGGACAACAGGCTAGATAGTCGATTGCTCACGTGGTTAGTTGTCGTGCATTCTCGGAAAGTGCAGACTGATCCGCCGCTCACTTAAACTTACAGAACAAGCTCTATCGACAATCTCTGCTATTTTTATCAGCTTCGAGTTAAAATGCGACTGCTCGGTGAAGGAGATTTTTTGATTCAAGATGAAGAGTTCGCAGCCTAGCTGAGCGAATCTGTTATCCTGCTTTTCCAGACCGAGGCATATTGCGTGATTGCTGATCCATGGGAGGACCTCCCAGCAGAGCTCAGGGACATCCTCAGTTCCGGATGACATTACCTAATTTAACTATCGCCTATACCATGAAAAAAGGAAACAGAGTCAAGGAGTGAGACCACAAAGAGCATCGAGGCTATTTCGGATAAGGCTGAACTCAACCCAATACCTCCTGCTGTAGACGATGTCACAGCCTTGTCCTAGGTGCGGGGTAGATGCATAACTCATTCCCAGCCAAGGAGTCCACCTTGTTCTAGGATAGCAAGGAAGGATAAGAATTTCGATGGTGGCTATCGCTCCATTTCATCGATATATGAGCACCCCCAAGATGTCAGAATTGCCTCCAATCCTCAACGCAGCCGTCGCTTGTCGCGACAGCTTCAGGGCAGCCACGAAAGTTTCACGGCTTATGAAACAGGAGTGGGCTGAGAATAGATTAGCAGATTTCAATCTATGGACTGCTGGTGCAGGTGCTTCAACAACAGGAAAAGCCTCGCTAGATCATCGATTGCAAGCCAACCAAGAAACACACACTATCATTGTCAATCTCTTGTGCATGCTGAGGATTTTGGTTGAGAAGTGTATAAAAGAAGCCCACAAGAAAGAAGAAAAAGTCTCAGAGCTATCTAGCAGAGAACTGACCAGAATGAAGCATGTGGAAGATAGTTTGAACCAGCTCTCCAGGCTAACAATTGCAATTCGCAAAGCTGGGACCCAGTCTCGACTTCAGAAAGCAGACAGCTCATTCGACTCTGACAACCCTCAAATTACTTCCCTACGCCGACATCTCGAACTCCTACTTCTAATACACCCCGATAAACATGGAAGCTCAGAGTCAATTCAAAAGCAACTAGATACAGCACGATTGACCCCGATTCAATTACGGCTGATTGATGCCAATCTGAAGCGGCGAAATCGCTTTCTATACGCTCAACGACATGCTCAAAAGCTAGAAAATAATTCCATAAAACAAGGCAGTATGCCGAGTGCCACAGGAGTGTTAAGCAAGCAGAAGCAGCCACATTCGGATACAGGCAAAACAGCTACCCTTTCACCACCTAAGGAGAAAATACTGGAGGACAATCCAGGTGCTCAAAGTACGACAACTGCCACAATGGTGGATGAGCAGATTTTGATTCTGCCAAAGGCAGCAAATCCTACAACGGTCGTGTCAGTCACAAGCTCTCGAATCTCTTATCCAAAGCCTCCACCTATTCATGAGGACCAAAGAGTATTCACATGTCCATGTTGTTGTCAATCTCTTCCTACCACTTTGGCTCGAGGAAACCATTGGAAGTAAGTCTATGTTCCCAAATTTATGGGTTTATCCATCTTTATTCTAATTTAACAAATTTTCTGGATAGGAAACATCTCATGGGAGACATTTTACCGTACACATGCATTCTTGAAGAGTGTTCCCTGGCTGATATATTTTATAATACGAAAGGGACATGGTTAAATCACATGGAAAAGGAGCATGGGGGTGCAGAACAATGGGTGTGTGTCGCATGCTCGCAGAAAGGCCTCAATGCCACTTTCAGAGAATCAGTCGATTTCACCACGCACCTCGAACAGGAGCATAGCGGGATCAAGAAGCAGCAGATTCCTATGCTACGCTCTGCATGGCGACGCAAAATTCCATTCAAGGTTTCCAATTGCCCTCTTTGCTATTTTAAAGGCGATGATCAAAATTCTGTGCTCGACCACGTTGCGGAACATATTCACTCGTTTTCGCTGAGGTCGCTTCCATGGGCCCCAAGAGAAGGCTCAGAAGAAGACAGCGATGAAGAGGAATATAATGGTTATTTCAAACAGAATCCATATTTTGATGTTGATAGCGCCAGGTCACAGATCTCAAGTCCATCTGGACAATCATCATTTTCCACAGATATAGGGAGCTTTGCGGGGTCTGATTACAGAAAAATCGAATCTCCCACCGAACAGCAAAAAGAACTAACTGAGAATCCTCTCGGTATAGTGCCACTTGAAATGGCAATGCAGGCAGATACGAACAATTGGTTATCGATTCTCGGTGATTGGCCAATGAGTGTGCATGAACTACCAAAAGGATACCACAATGGCCCACCGTTCAACGATACCAAAGTTTTGTACGAGGTTACAGCCAATAACCACAAAGTCCAACCTACAATTATAGCAAAGATGCGTGGAAAATTTTTTCAGAGAGAAGGTTATTTGACATGCTATGGCCAGCATTTCTTTTCTGTCTCGTGCTCATTCACTCTTCACCCTTATGACCCGAATGCCGTTTATTTCGTACAAACAGAACAGGGTCAACAGGAGCGTATCAGAAATTTTGCAATGTCTATTTCTGCAAAATTTAATGGCTTCGGAAGCGGAACCCACGATATAATAAAGGATATATCGAAGGTCGGGAAAAACCCAGAGAAGGTTGTGCTTCAACCAAAGTATCAACATGCAGCCGGTATGGAGTTTCTTTACAATAGTCATACCATACAAACTTCGAATAAACCTACCCAACACACCTTTGAGAGAGTTATATTCGGAAGGGCGATTCCAAGTCAAATAGATCAGGATGCGAAGCAGCAATATCACAGAATGGTTGTGGAACTATACGCAGAAGTTGTTGATAACAAAGGTCAAAGTCGACACTTGCAAATCGCTACGAGAATATCCGATTCGATAGTGGCACGCACTTCAGACTCGAGTTATTACGACCGACCTAGGACCTTTCAGCAATTTGATCCCGAAAACTTTAGAGAAGCATTGGCAGATTTGTCAGACCTTGATATTCAATAGAATCTAGGAGAACTCATACTTGGATATAGAAAAATTGTCTACCAGTATTTGTGCAGAAATAGACTGTTGAGAGCTTCTTAGAAGTGAATTTTAATATTGACCACCATTATGTATATAGGTCTTAACTACACATTCATTAATGGTTCTATATCAATATATATAACTATAATTTCAAATGTATCGATGATCAATAGGTATCTCAATGAGGACATCAACCAACCCTAACTCTAAATCAACCACACATGTCATTGAACTTGAGCCTACAGATTGTTGTACTTGTATCAACGATGTTTATAAATCCACTATTATGTACTTCTCTCAATTAAAATAAAAATATTACCTACTTCGCATAATCCTTAATAGGAGGCTCCGTGGCCGTCCAAATACCATACCCAATTATATTCGCCACCGCAAGCAAAAGCAAACCCTCCGTACCCAACAAATCCTCCAAACCCAACCCCTCCGCCAAAAAGCTTGAGCACACTTTATCAAGATCCAACCTGGATGGATTTCCCGGCCCTTCATGGGTAATAGCGTCTATGGCCAAAGCCCACGAAAGCGGGTTGTACAACATACCCTCATGCGTGAATATGGAACCACCCAGTTTCCCAATTCCGCAAACATGCTGGACCCAAGCATTCGTGACGCCGACGCTGCGTGCATCCAACAAATATGCAGATGCGTACTCGCCGCTCATGGGCTCGACGATTTCGTCAAAGCTGGAGAAGAGTGTGGTGGTGGGGACGTAGGCCGAGTCACCGTCGTCGGCACGCAGAGTCGCGATGTAATTTGATGTGTATATCTGTTGCGCCACGGACGGCGTGCAGCTTGGGAGGGGCAGGCCAGGGCAGATTACGGGCGCGAGAATTGTGCCGTGAAAGTCTGGGCTAATGGCGACGAAATCTTGCACGGCGGAGCGCGTCGATGGCCAGTATTTCAGCGCCCATTGCGTGTCCAGGCCGCCCTGGGACCAGGATATTACAGCCACGTTGGATGCGGTGATGGCGGATATGTAGTTGATGGCGTACACGACGTATTCGGCGTTGACTTGGGCGTCGCCTAGAGAAGCGCCGGGGATATTCACCCAGAGCGGGTCGAGGTTGCTGGTGAAGTTTGCTAGTTTGCTGAAACTGAAATGATATGTGATTCCAGCGGGGATAAATGTTCCAGGGATTAGGATGACGGGTATTTTTTCCCCGTATGTGAACGAGTCCGGGATGTAAATGGCAGAGCGCAAGGTGTTTTCGTCCAGGGAATAGGGCGCATCATCTGGCTGTTTTGAAGGGTAGACTGGGATTACGGGGTTTCTTGGGTTTGTGTTGTTTTGCGAATTAATAGCCGACTCATTTGCAAAGCTGTTGAGCAAGTCCAGTAGCTGGCCCACAAGCAACCCTTGCGACAGGAGCTCGTCAACCGCCACGGTCAGATCCGTTGGCCGCTGCCTGAAGATATCCGAGATTGTCGCAGCGGCAGACTCGACGGAGCTCGAATTTGACGTTGAGGAGAGCAATCTCGCGGACTGGACTTTGTCTTGATAGACGTTGCTTGAGACGAAAGATACGGGCTTAGACTGGCCAGGTCGTCCGTGACAGACGATAGTAGGCCTATAACGTCACTGCCAAGGGTTCCAAGAATCGAATCTCTTTGCTCGAGAGGGAGCAATGGCGTGGCCGCCGCCAGGCCAAGCAGCATGTAGACGCCGACGGACCGCATCTCTGCACGTGTGAGCACGTTGTTTACAGGATAGAATGTGGCGAGATATGTAAACATCCATTGATGGTAGAACTGTGGGATTATTTACTTGAACTGTTGGTTCATCCACATGTACCATGCATGGCCTCGGTCAAAAAACCCCAGCTACTTCCAATGCGGAGAAAAGGCTTCACTAGCCAACACTTAGTTACTGGCTGTGGTAGGCCTCATTGGTGATCGACATAAACTAAGAAGCCGGCCTCAGCTAAACAGGGCAAGGTCAGGCTGCGACATCTGGAGTTAGTTATTTGCCGAGCATTGTGGGGATGCGGGGAATTCGATTCTTGGATATTGTTAACTTGCATGTCAGGCTTTAATGTTGTAGGTGGTTTGAAATATAAAAAAAAGAGTTTAATATTAAACCCAAAAATTATATCGAGTTTTCATTGGCTTGCTTAGTGTTTCCCCCCCCCCCCTTTAATGTGGTCTTTGAGCGCACAGAGCCTCATCGGCTGTTCCGAAATTCTAGCAATAAGCCTAGTCTACTGGCTGTCGTAAATGTACTCGCTGCTATTACACAGCGACGAAGAAACCAATAAACTACGCGGGACTGCACTGCAATACATATTGACCTGTATCTTTTGGTGTGCCTAAGCACTGTGCCAATGGCAATGTCGAAACCAACGGCGCCAAAATGCTCCATTCCAGGACTCGGGACTGCCGCCATGGATCCGGCGAGAGGCAAGATGATATGAGCATTCACCAACTGGATTTTTTTTTTTATTGTGGTTGTCAGATGGCGAAATGGCATGTAGATAGTAAGACAAAAGAAACGGGACGTGATAGGGGAGAATTTCCTAAATAGGAAATTTTCCACCCCGTGCCAAGACCCAAATGGACCAAATTGACGAACACTTCCAACTCAGATAGGAGCTAACAACAGGAAACAATAATAGTAACATAACTTGATATAATAATAATAATACAGAATTTTAGGAGTCGGAGGCTGGCTCATGTCGGTGCTATCTACAACAAATCTATCCAACAGTGGCAAACAACGACTCACTCATACCAAGTATATTCTTACATAGTTATACATCTACTTTTAACAAACACTCAACTTTCCCAATCCCTAACAGACGTCTTGGACAGCGTCGTCGGATTATGCGCGACCCGATCACCATGCTGATCCGTAAAGACGACCTACCAGATCAGTACAACGTACCACCATTGATAATATTTAGGGGAAAACCAACCTTGGGCGGATTCGCAACACCTTCGTCTCGGGCTTCTTTCTCGTCTCGTACAATTCTGTGTACCTAAATACATGAATCAGTTATCTGATAAAACAGATACAAAAAAGAGAGAGAAGGACCTCGCCCTCGCGCACGCCGCCACGGAAGCGTGTCCAGACCCAGTCACCCTCGCGGATTTCTTCGTCTTTGCGGTCGCGGATGCGTTCGGTGGACATATTTACGTTTGATGATATAATTTTAAGTGTCGATGGTGATAGATTACATGAGATTCAAAGCGGAGGGGAGATGTACATCTGGGATGGCGACTGATTGACATCATGGTGACATCTGAATAGTGACACCCAGAAAGAAAGAATCTACGACATATCCAACTGCTGCAGCAGCAATGCATCTTAATGCTCTACGATTCACGTCAACATTCATGTGTTGACGTGCTATATACGACACGTAACACTTGACGCGGTCAAGGGCAACTGTTACCTATAACCATACTTAAACAAGACGTCAACAGCGCTTGTATGATGTGATGATATCATTACTCAATATGTAGTGCACTGCCAACAGTTCCATGTCCGGAGGCCCAAGGCCAACACACTCTTTCAGTCTTTCTAGAAGAAAAGTAGCATGAGCAAACAAGACTAGCCAGGCTAGTCTCGGTCAGCACGATCGAACACGGCAAAGCACCGTACATCACAGGGAGGCCATGTGGCATGTGGCATCTGCTGGGACGGCCCCCAAGGTCAACACAGAACCTACTTGTTACAGTCTGTACGTGGTACACAGCGCAGGGTCTGCTGAGGTCGAGAGCACGTTACCGGTGAGAGTCCAAATAGCTACATGTACGACAGTCACAATTGACAGCATCTCACTGCGTATATATGGATGGGGATGGCACGTAGTATATATGGTGACACCACGATTCAATATAAACTCGCACAGCCAGCAATAATGCGTGGTACGTACTAATAATACATTACAACATGCGAGTTATCGATAAGAACAAGCTCAGCAGCACACGCTCTGATTGGCTATAGCAGGGGCGGGCCGGACGGCCGCCGGTGCAACAGTTACATGCCGGGCCCACTCAATCGGACCAATCGGGACGCTCGAGCCGGGCCCCACTGCGACTGCGACTGGACTATACAACTCTCTTCAATATACTGGCAACACACAATGAATATTAATGTAGCAAATGGTAACGAGTAAACAGTAAACAGTAGCAACTCCTTGGCAAATACAGCACTGAGTAGCAAAGCTGATGACGCGCGGCTGGCCTGAGGTATGCTGCTCATATTTATGCCCCTTGCATGCTCAGAATCCCGAGTAATGTAACTCTAACAAGCGCCCCACAGCCGCTAATTCCGCGCGGTCAGCCTGGGTCAAATATGCTTCTTTAAATTTGTTCTTTTGAGGCGGGAAGAAGAGAGTTGATGCTGACAGAAAGTAATTAAACAATAGCATACTAGCAATTAACTAATATTATAACCGTTGGACGATTAATAGATGTTGGTTACTGTTCAGCTGGGATTCTCCGGCCGTTCCCTGACTGTGGGTGTGCTGTGGAGCAATACGACGTAGGGATGATCTCCACGGCCACATGGACGATCAGAAGATGCTGCTCAGGACGGAGACTGGAGTACGTACAGCACAAGAAAAGAGGTCGTAGTCGAGTACTCCATACGTCTGGATACATACTCGTATACGTAGTACTGATGTCTCACACTGTTACATGAACGCCGCCAATCGGCTGGAACGGACAGTCATGCGTATTAATAGATTAAGTTAAGATTGATCACGACTCAGAGTGAGGATTAAACAAGTACTACGTAGGTGGTTTGGCGTAAATATAATATTAACAAGTGCATGACTGGTACTATGTAACTAAGTATAGTCCGTATTCTATGGAAAGTCCCGACCAACCCATTTTTAAGCATCAAAATACAAATTAAAAATTAAAGACAAAAAATATAAATACCATAAATTCAAAAAGTAACATAAAACATGATTTGATATTATTTGATATTCCACAATAGTCTGGAATAAACTCAGTCCACCCGAGACGCAGTAGCATCGATGATAGCGGGTGCTACCTCAGCCGCGTCACGGCTCTAGCCTGAACACTGCTAGCAATGCTACCTGGCACTCTGGCTGCCACCGTCGTGAATCTCTGTTTGCGATCTCTGGCAGTCTCTGTCGTTAACTTGCCAATGACCTCTCTTCACTTATCGTACCACTCAGCGCTGCGTCCCCGATCCCACATTCCCGCCCCTGCGACGCTCGCTCGACCTGGACTCTGTATCTCAGCTTTCGCTTCGTTCTGCCAATCCAGCCGCATACTACTACACTACGTACCACCTGCATACTACTACTTGCACTGCTACTCGCTCCGCTACTCGGCCTGGCAACTTGCACTACTACTACTACAACTACTCCAGTCTCCTGCTATTGTCTGTGTTAACTTGCTGTTAAGTTGTCGCCATCCCTCGTTTGTCAACAACACCAACAACATTCCACCCATTCCTCGCCCCGCAACGCACGGCAACCACAATTCCACGCGAACCGAGGACGGAGAAAATAAGGGAAACAAAATACTGTCTTTGTTGTGTTGAAGAAGCAGGAGAGCGGGCGAGGAATCCAGCCATCCAGGGAAAGGTGCTGGCCACTTCCCACCTATCCATTCGACTCTTTCGCTTCAGTTTTTTGGTCAATCCCCGTCAACCATGGCGGCGCCACTCGTTAAAGTCCTGCATCGCATGCAGGAGCTCTTCCACAATATTGTTGCTGCCTTGGAGGCCGCGCTGTTTGGCGGCGCCGACTCGTCTCGTCGCCACCAGCGCAGAGCATTCAGCGGCAAGCAGCAGCGTCGCTCGCTCGAAGATCTCGCCCAGGAGATTGACCATCTGTTCAACTCGCCGCTCGCTCGTCAGAACATGCTCGCCATGTCGGCCCAGATCCGGGACCAGCTCAAGGCTTGTCTTGATGCCAACCCGGCTTGCATGCTGCCCTCGTACAACACCACGCTGCCCACGGGCGCCGAGACCGGTACGTTCCTCGCCCTCGACGTCGGCGGCTCCAACTTTCGCGTCGCTCTGATCGAACTCGCCGGCCGGGACCAGGGCATGCGCATTGTGAATGCCACCTCGACCCCCATCGACGAGCAGGTCAAGGCCCTGCATGGCCGCGCCTTTTTCGACTGGATGGCCCAGCGCATTGATACTATCTTGGCCGGCGTCGACGCCAAGTACGGTCGCGAAGACACGCCGCTGTCTATTGGTTTGTCGTGGTCGTTCCCCGTCGAGCAGACGGCAGTCAACCGGGGCAACATCCAGAACATGGGCAAAGGGTTCCGCGCCGCCGAGGGGCTTCTGGGTGAGGAGCTGGGCGGGCTGATTGAGGCTGCGTGCCGGAAACGCTCGTTGAACATGCGTCTCGACGCCATTGTCAACGACGGCGCGGCCACGCTGCTGACTCGCGCCTATGTCGATCCCAACACGCGCATGTCGCTGATCCTAGGCACCGGCACCAACGCGGCCGTCCACTTCCCCGTGCACGAGTTGGGACTGACAAAATTTGGCGCGCGACCACCGGGCTGGTTCGACAATGCGCGACATGTCATTGTCAACAGTGAGCTGAGCATGTTTGGCGGCAAAGTGCTGCCAACGACGCGCTGGGACGATGTGCTGAACCGGACACACCTGCGGCCGGACTTTCAGCCACTGGAATACATGATTACTGGCCGGTATCTGGGCGAGATTGTGCGGCTTATTATTGCTGAAGCAGTCGAGACTGCAGGTCTATTTGGCGGCGACATGCCGCACTCCATGAAGGATCCGTACACGCTGGACACGGCGATTGTAGCCTTTATCGAAGGCGACGTCTCACCCTCTCTCGCTCCCTCAGCTGCTCTCCTGCAAAAGAACCACACATTCCCCGTAACCCCATCCACCGAAGACCTGACCTTTATCCGGCACGTGTGCAAGTGCGTCTCCAAACGGTCTGCCGGCTACCTATCGACTGCAATCCACAGCATGTGGTGCCTGCGCAACGAAGCCGAATTCCCAACCTCGTCGTCGACCGAATCCATCAAAAAGAACGACGACGAAGAGTCACCTCAAGAAGTCACCGTGACCGAGATTGAAGCACTCGCCAGTAAGAAACTGAGCATTGCCTGCGACGGCAGCGTGATCAACAAGTACCCGGGCTTCCGTGACCAGTGCCAGACATATCTCAACACGCTGACCGAGTCTGACGATGAGGATGAGCCGTCGATTACGCTGGAGTTGGCGAACGAGAGTGCGATTTTTGGCGCCGCTGTTGCCGTGGCTATTTCCGTCGCGGAACGAGCATAATCTATCTGTTTGATTTGTGCTATTGTTGCTATCTGAGATTACTTGAAATCTCTCGTGCATACGGCGGTGTTTGAACGGAGTTTTTTCTTTTCAAGATTTTGTTGGGATTGTTTGGCGTTTTTTTTATATTTTATTGCATACCGGCCTCATTGTAATGGACCTTCGTGCACATACTTGTTGATTCTGCGTCTTGCTGGCCGCGGTGAATAGAGGCTTAGCCTATTATTATCATACTTACAATTCATTATCATTATCATTATTCATCTCCCAGTAAGACGGGTTTAATTAATCCCGACACAAATCCTCCAGCAGTTCTAACATACGCCTTTTCAACACTGCCAATTCGTCTTTCGATATTTTTCCTTCTGACGTCTCCTTTTCTTTTGCTACTAAACTCTCATCGATAGCAAAAAAAGGCACACCGAGTCTACGCAGTTCCGCGTCAGTTGTGCGTGACAGGTCGGCCGCGGCTTTGTACACTTTTGCGTCGTAGTATGCGAGTTCGACGGCGTTTTCTTTTGTCTTTTTTGTTTTTGGCTTTAGCAAACATGTAACTTTTCTTCCTCGTGGGAAGGATTACCTGTTCATCATTCCCAGCGCTGCTTTCTGCAGTAGTAGAAGTTGTTGTCGTCGTAGCACCAACAGACTTCCTACACCCCCCCATCAGCACCACACCTCTATACATATCTTGTGGTAGAACTTACAAAACCCTCTCCAACTCCCTCTTCCTCTCCGCCCTCGCCGCCTGCCTGCTCACCAACGCCTCACGCTCCTCCCACCATTTCCGCTCGAGTGCATGTTGTGTTGTGATTAGGCGGCGGATGTGCGCTGTGAATTGCGTGTGGGTTTGGGCGGTTTGGTGCATGATGTGTCGTAGGGCGGGGGGCCATGTTGTTATGACTGCGGGGTTTGAGGGGGGTTTTGAGTGAGATGAAGAGGAGGGGATAGAGGATGATGGGGGTTTGGGGGTAGATGTAGAGACAGTACTGGTAGCAGTACTTGTTGAAGTAGCAGGAGGAGGTCTTTGGTTTTGCTGCGAGAATGTAGACAGCGTCTGCAGAACAGCCGACAAATCCGGATTAGCCATGCTGAAAATAACTTGAATTATGGCTTCGTTAAAAACTGAAAATACTGGTTAATTCCTCAAATATATGAAAAAACAAAGAGTGTATCAAGAAGGTACGTATCATGTGGTGATACGCCTTAACGGAAGTAGGAAAAGGAAAAAAAGTGGATCCGGCGCGGCAGAAAATTAAGCAACGCAAACAACCTCAATTCTGACAATCTCACGCTGACAACGATCCGGCATTCTGCATCCATTTCCGCCATTACCATTTTTATTTCAATTGGATTGGAATTGAGACAGGCAGGGATAGAGGTTCATGTACTGCAATTAGATCCGGCACTGTCGCCGACCAAACCAACAACCTCACCTGTGCCCAAACACCGAAACAACACCACCAGTCGAAACACCACCATCAACATCAACATCAATCAGCATGTCTCGCTCCGCCGCCGACGCAACCCGCTTCACGGCGACAGGGCCCTACGTCGGCCCCAAGGCTCCTTACAAGCTCCCCGAACAAAAAACACATCACTCACCAAAGACAAACAGCCCAGACGGAGCACCTCAACAGCAGCAACAGCAAGGAGGATCAGGAGCAGCAGGACAAGAAACACCACGCCAAAAAGTCGAGCGTCTGCGCGCCCAAGCCCGCGCCTCACGCCTTTCACAGAATGGAAGCAGAATTGAGCGCCTACTCGAGCGTGGACGGAGATCAGCGAATGGCGCGCACAAGGTTATTATTTACACGCTGATTGCTGCGTCGGGTATGTCCCCTTTACAATTAAAAAAAAGCTCCCCCAGGAAACGAAGCAGTCTAACTCGAAGATAGGCGTCTGCGGCGCCCTCACACTCTACTCCGCCGTCTCCCTAACCATGTGGAACCGACGCCAGCGCGAGCTCTGGCTCGACCGCCAGCTGCAAGACCTACAAGCCGCGCGCGAAGCATACGTGTCCGGGACCGCAACCCCGGAACAACTAGAAATTCTGCGCAACGAAAAAATCGGCGAGATTGAGCAGCAGAAAATCAAGGAAGCGCAGGAACAAAAACTGTGGAATCGGACGAAGCGGTTCTTGTTTGATGGGATGAAGACGGCGGAAAAGCCGGAAACAAACAAGATTGGCGTGTTGGAGGCGTTGAATGCGAGCAAGGCTGATGAAGCTGCTGCTACTGCTTCTGCTGCTGCTTCGTCAACTACTGTGCCAGAGCAGCCTGGACCCTTGGATGTGCTTGCGGCAAATGCCGAGACGTCGGCGAAACAGTCGGCTAAGAGCTGGTCAGATTGGATATGGCGGCGGTGAACAACAAGCCCATACTTTTTCAATCTGTCTCTAACAATGCACAACATTAGCGGCGTTTGTATTCTAACTGTTTCTATTTCCGGAGTTCTGCTTTCCACTTCCATTTCAACTTCCACTTCAACTTCCACTTACTTTACTTCTACTCATGGAATTACTAGAATTGTCGCTGTATGTATAACTGTACATAATGGAATTCAGTTAAATGTTCGAACCAGTGAAAACTCAAAACTTGTTATTGAAGATCTATCGAATCCTATACGCCATTGCTATTTTCCCATGCTTTTTCTTTTCTTATTTCCGCTTCAACTCCTCTCCAATCAAGCACCATTAGCCTTGGCCTTGGCGGCACGACGTGTACGCACGCCGTCGGCCAAATCCTCGAGCACGTCAACCGTCATTTCCCAGTTGATGCAGGCGTCAGTGATACTGACACCCTTCTTGAGGCCGGACGGTCCCTCGGGCGGGACCTTTTGGGTGCCCTCGTTAATGTTGGACTCGATCATGACGCCGATAATGGCATCCTCGCCCTCGCGCAGCTGGTCGGCCACCTCCTTAGCCACGAGTGGCTGATTGAGGTGGTTCTTCTTCGAGTTGCCGTGTGAGCAGTCCACCATCAAAATCTCGCGCTGCTTGCGGCCGCGCAGCGACTCGCGTGCACCCTTGATGCTAGCGCGGTCGTAGTTGGTGCCCTTGGTGCCGCCGCGCAAGATCACGAAGCCGTGCTCGTTGCCAGAGGTCTTGGTGATGGCTGCCAGGCCCTCCTTGGTGACACCCAGGAAGTGATGCGGGTTGGCCGCGGCGCCAATGGCGTCAATGGCAACACCCAGGTTGCCGTCGGTTCCGTTCTTGTAGCCGATGGGGAACGAGAGACCAGAGGCCAGCTCGCGGTGCAGCTGCGACTCAGTGGTGCGTGCACCGATGGCGCCGACGGAAATCAAATCGGCGAGATACTGCGGCGAGATTGTGTCCAGCATTTCGCTGGCAATGGGAATGCCGAGGCTTGTCAAATCGGCGTACAGCTTGCGCGAGACACGCAGACCCTTGTTGATGTTGTAGGACTCGTTGATATCAGGGTCGTTGACCAGTCCTTTCCAGCCGACTGTCGTGCGCGGCTTCTCGAGGTACGCGCGCATGATGATACACAGGTCCGACGACAGCTTGTCCGAGAGCGCCTTGAGCCGGTGTGCGTATTCGAGCGCAGTGGCTGGGTCGTGGATCGAGCATGGGCCGACCACCACCAGTAACCGGTCATCACGCTGCTCAATAATCTCAATGGCCTGGTTTCGGCCGGCCTTGACGGTTTCAACTGAGGCCGCGGGCTGGAGAACGTTAGATCTGCACTTTTGCACAAGATGTTTGGTGAGACCTACCGAAGGGACCTCGGACTGGATGTAGCGAGGAGAGAGAAGAGGGTCGTAGGCCACGACTGGAAATTATTAGACAATTTCAATTTCATCTACTAGACGTATATACATACCGCGAGTGTCCTCGTTCACCTCTGGCTGGGGCTTGACGAAAGGCATCTTGATCTGCTCGTACAATCGACTATGAATGAATTGAAGCAACAGCTGTCCCTAGAAACTGAAATTTCTGCTGTCAGGACACAAAGCTCTTAAGAATATGCCATCATCTTATGGGGCCGTTCTCGGTGAAGAGCCACAGGACGCGGATGACTCATCGGGCTTACCTGGACGCTTTTCTGATCAGCTTGTGACGCACGCAAGAACTAGCAGATGCCGAGACCGGGCTGCTTGTATGTCCACTTTTCCTTAGAATTTGTGGTTCTGGCGACAATCGCAACAATTGCAGCGTATTGTTTAATTTATAAATTTTTTTTCCTCCGGTGGCCATGGTGGGCAAGTTTCCCCCGCATGTGAAGCAGGCAGAACGCGCCAATCGGCGGGCGCGCGATGACCACAATGTCGCGGGCGGTGAGCGCGCACTTTCCTTCTTCACTCCGTCGACACAGTCAGACATTAGTGCTGCGATTAGCAGAGTTGCATCTGCATGGCTGATGTAAGTTGCAATTACGAGCAGCCGCCAGGATATGATAAACACTCTGCCCAGGAGTGTTCAGTCGAGACAGAGTGATGTGAAACCGAACCCTGGTGGACCGTTTCTGGACGCCTCCTGATCTTCAGAATGATGTTCGGCATGCATGGCTGAGGGTCTGAAACGACCGCCCAACTTAATCCAGGCTCCGGGATAAGCATCAGGGTTTGGCCACCTCGGCGTATTGGAGCCCAGTCGAGCTCTAAATTCTTAGCCGAACACGGACTGTTGCCAATTCCAAAGCTTCCACATCCAGGCCCCAGCTTCTTCTAGTTCTTAGCACAGTAAGAAACTAAGCATGCCCGTATGCATTACATAGTCATCCCGTGCATATTAGTCACGCCGATCTGCGGACGGTCCGGTCGAAAAGCCTTAGCTCGCGCCTAGACGTACAGACTGGAGTCGGCGTTCCCCGTTCGAGGTTGCTTCTGGTCGCGGGTCCTGGTTTCGTATTGATCCATCTCGGCACCAGCAAAGTTTATCTGTACGCAATTCGTTAGCAATATTCACAAACACACGCCACGATTGTGCCACAGGGATACTCGTGATACATCAGAGCAATTAATAAATGAATATTGCAAAAGCGACTGTAGACTGCAAGAGTGCGAGAGAAAGAGAGAGAGTCTGCAGGAAGGAGACAAAAGGCACACGAGGAAGGAGAGCTCCGGCCAATAGCAGCGCGCCTGTTGCCGCCGCGACGACAGCCTCCAATCAGCCGGCGACGCTGCGTGAATGACGCCCATTCTGAAACGCTCCCACCTGTTTTCTCTCGTCAGGCTGTCAGTGTCAAGCATCAAGGGTCAGGTCAACCCCGTCAGGCAACCTGCCTCGGATCTGCCTCGTCCAGCTCCAGCTCCAGCTCCCACACTCCCGCACCGCCCCTGCCGCCGCCCGTCCGTGCCACTCGTCGTCTTGCCCGAGCCTCATCTTCAACGTCAAGCCTTCCTCACCCGTTGTTCGTGACATGAACAAAACTTGCACAGACCATATTTCATCTGATTCTGCATCGCTTTTGTGACAGTCAGTTTCGTTCACCCGAAACATCAGGCGAAAACATGTTTTCGGCGGCTTTCAAACGCCCGCGAGAGGAAGAGAGCGAGGCTGGTGTTGGAGAGCATGAAACCAAGGTATTTCTTCTCGTCGTTTCCACTGGAACAGCACTAACTGTTGTTGAATAGAAATTCCGGGGAAACATGAACATTTCCTTTTCAACTCATGCCCTGCCGTCCTTCATCTCAACTCCACCGTCCGTCACCCCGCCCTCCGCCGAACATCCCAACGAAGACCGTACCTGTTCGGACGCCGTGCCTGAATCGTTTCGGGAGTGGCGTGAGGACAAAAAGCCAGCCCTACAGAGCCGCCGTCCACCGACTTTGACCGTGGACACGGCGATGGATATCGACATGGTGGATTCCTTTCCGCTCCAGAACGGGGACAACCTGTCCCCTTGGCTTGTCAACCCAACAGCAAAAAGCAAAGGTCACTCTCAACCCTCGCCTATTCCGCATCGTCTTGTCAGCCAGTCTCTTAACATCAGTGGTGGCCGTGCCGACACTCCGATCCACGGCCACTTTACACTGAACATGCGGCCCGAGAGGATGACAGCGTCCAACAACAATAACAACACGATTCATACCCCGACGAAAACAGCTGAAGAGGCAGAGTGGTGGCGTCGACGGCGACTTCCAAGCCCCATTAGTGAATCCGGCGACTTCGCCGAAGAGCAGTTGAACGAGCCGCCGGCTTCTCCTGCCCACGAAGAAAACACTACGGACACATCCAACTGGCCCGACTCTCCGTCGTCGATGGCAATTGATGGCGACAGCGCGCCGCCTCAAAAGTTCCTGCAGGTGCCAGAGCAGAGCATCGACATTCCAGCTCGTCTATATGACGACCATCATCACATGGCCGCAATTCCAGAGCCAGTAGCAACAACCACAACGAAAACAAGCAAAGGGAAAATCAGTTTTGCAATGGGCTACCGAGCGGACTGCGAAAAGTGCCAAATGAAAGTTCCGGGGCATTATAGTCATATTGTCCGCTCATGATTTTATTACGACATCCTTATGTTTTACGTTTATACCCTCGGAGTTGTCTTTAATTCAGGAATTTAGTTTATATTTAGATCGTTCAATTCAAACCTCCGCGTTCTACGTATAAAATTAACGCCGTCAAATGAGTAGTTGACAGGGTCACCGGCAAACAGGTTATCCGGGGGCGCTATCCGGTCCCGCATCCGAACCGTTCCCCGGATTTGCTGCCGTCGACGTACTCTGTAACACAGAGGAAAGATGAAAGACATGACAAAGAAATAGATAAACAAAGATACAATAAATAAAAAAAGAAACTAACTCAAAGAACAAACCCATACAAAACCATACACTTAAAAATCCTGAAATAATAAACATCTGTAGCTCTACGTTAAAGCTCATCCCCACACTCATGGATAACGATAAGGTACGCTACTGCTACCGCTGCCGGGCCCTTAGCCGAGGGACGATGATTTATTTCTAGAGGAATCGGAAGACAACCGTTTTTAATTCTGATTATTTTCTCTCTTTCTTTTCTTCTTCTTCATTACACTCTCACACCTCTCTGAGCGTCAACGTGAAATAATCGCAGTGTACAGTCCCCCGCGACAACATATTTAAAGATGGGCTCAGTTCCCCGGGGCCTCCGCCAGGTCCTCCAAAAATCCCCCTCTGACATCGTCATCCTCTCCTCCGTGCGCACCGCCATCACACGCGCCAAAAAGGGCGGCTTCAAGGACGCCTACCCCGAAGAACTTCTCGCGCACGTGCTCAAAGCCACCCTCGCCGCAAACCCAAACCTCGACCCTGCCCTAATCGACGATGTCGCCATTGGATCCGTGTTGCAAGAGCTCGGCGGCGCAAAAGCCGGCCGCATGGCCCAGATCCACGCGGGATTCCCCCATACAGTGCCGTTTCATACGATAAACAGGCAGTGCTCGTCTGGTCTTGCCGCGATTACTTCTGTGGCAAATGGGATTCGCAGTGGTGCGATTGACATTGGTGTTGGTGGTGGAATGGAGTCGATGACGAGAAACTACGGGTCGAGGGCGATTCCGACAGTGTTGTGGCCGGAATTGAAAGAGTCGCCGTCCAAAGACGCGCGCGACTGTATCATGCCCATGGGCATCACCTCGGAGAACGTTGCGAGCCGCTACGGCATTTCCAGGGCTGACCAGGACGCCTTTGCGGCGCATTCGCACCACAAGGCTGCCGCAGCGCAGGCAGCAGGTCTCTTTGACGCTGAGATTGTGCCAGTCACTACCAAGTTCTTCGATGCTGAGAACCCAGACGCGCCACCCAAAGAAATCACTGTTTCCAAGGACGATGGCGTGCGGCCAACCGTGTCTATCGAGAAGATGGCCACTCTCAAGCCCGCATTCTCGGAAACTGGCAGCAGCACAGCCGGCAACAGCTCGCAGGTGAGCGACGGCGCGGCCGCAACACTGCTCATGCGCCGCTCAACCGCGACAGAGCTGGGCTTGACGTCCGCAATCAAGGGCCGCTGGGTAGCCACCGCCGTGGCCGGCGTGGCACCCGACGAGATGGGCATTGGACCGGCCCTCGCCATCCCCAAACTTTTAGGTCAGGTCGGCGTGGAAGTCTCCGACGTCGGGATTTGGGAGATCAATGAAGCCTTTGCGTCGCAGGCTCTGTACTCCGTGCGGAAGCTGGGTATTGATGAGGCCAAGGTGAACCCCAAGGGAGGCGCGATTGCGCTGGGTCATCCGCTGGGTGCGACGGGTGCGAGGCAGTTGGCGACATTGTTGCCGGAGCTCGAGAGGACGGGGCAGGAGGTTGGTGTTGTGAGTATGTGTATAGGTACGGGCATGGGCATGGCGGGCATGTTTGTGCGTGAATAGATGAAAGATTTATTGTAAATAGCGTATATACAAAATATTTATTTAGTTGGAATTACATATCACGTGAAATGTAAATGCCTCATCATCTCATAGCCAAACAGGCAACAATCATACGCCGCCTATATCAATTGATATGCACCGCTTGCTCTTGCTACATAAAACACAACACTTAAGCTTCAACTTTCGACATCTAGAATACCCCCTCAAAATGACCACACGCACTATCTACCTCATCTCCTCCGGAAATGCCTCCTTCCAACGCGCCCACTTCGCCATCTTCGTCCCATCCGCTACAAACCCCGCCCAAGGCAGTCTTATAAACGTCGTCGGCGCCCCGATGACCGGCTATCAACTTGAATTTGAGCGAAACTATTTGGTAGTCACAAATGAAAGCTGTGAGGTTGTTCCAATCGGACAAGTCGATTCGTCAAATGTGGTGGACTCTACCATCACACCAGACCAGAAACAAACCAAGGACTTTGCGCCGCAAGGAAACTTGGAGATTGCGGCGAGCCAGGTGCCGGCGCCGGGAAGAAGTGAGAATTTTATGGCTCCTGTGAATGATGTAAGTGAAACCTTTCTCTCTTGTAGGGTCTCGGTCTTATTTGGGTTCTAGGTTACGAATAAGAGATGTCAGGAATGGACTATGGAGTACATTCGATACCTCGTGTCCAAGGGATATCTAGGCTCTGGGGCTATTGAAATTGTGCAGGCTAAGCGTGATGCTCCAGACCATGGAATTGGGCTCCGAACTACTTCTCCATCCTCGGCTGAAGTAATTCCCTTGACAATCTCGTGAAAGAGAATTACCAGAAGTAAATAGAATTCATGGGCTGTGTTTCACTCTAATTTCCACCTCTGTTAGTTTCTTCTTTTCTCTCAGCTGAGCAAGGAGACCGGAAGCAGGGAGACATTTTGATGCGCTAATCGTGTCCTGGCGGCGCTCCCTCGGTCCCACTTCGGGTGCGCTCCGGATTCGGGTGCGTTCCGGCTCAATATCACTTTCAGCTCAATATCAATTTCAGTTTTGTATAGGGTTCTCGTATAAAACCAACAAACTGTATTTTTCCTATAACTTCTCAACCCTATATTAATTCTTATAAAAATTAAAATATAGAATAAACAGATTATTTATTATAATATTTTCCGAAATTAATTTTAAAGTTTAGGTTCTATAAGAGAGTTCTCTATATTAGGGCCAAAATAGATTCGAAAATTAACTAATTCTTATTATTTACTAAATATACATTACTTTTTTAAGATTTTTTAAGTTATATAGATTTATATATAATAATAATAATATATGTTTTAATTATTTTATAAATAATAAGAAATTGGGGGTGCTAGATAAAAATATCGATTTTTCAGTTTTATATGCGAACCCCATACAAAACTGAAATTGACATTGAGCTGAAAGTGACATTGAGCCGGAACGCACCCGAAGCGGGGCGAGGGTAGGGCACGATTAGTCTCAATCACCAGATCTGCTCGGTAGAAATTGCGACCTCTTGAACATTTATATTACGTAGCAAGTTTGAGGCTGGATGCGGACGGCTTTGGAGCAAAACAGTGAGCACAAAGTGGATTGCCCAAGCCCGGAACAGTTTAGATTCGTTTTTGAGGCTGCTGGGACTGGTTCAAACGGCCCGATCCGGGCTGAAATCGAGGGCGTCGACTGGAAGTGGACAGAGTACCCCTGTACCGTTCTGTCGGTTTGAACTTCTTGAATAATCCTGGTGGTGATGAGTTATATGGTGGTTACTAAGAACAAAACTTCCCCTGAGGCTGTTAACGCATTCATCCGGAGCTAACGAGCATAGCGGAGCAACTAATCCTGTTTAAGTTGAAGTGGGTGCGTCAAAATTCACTTCAATTCTTATTAACCGCCTTTCTAATCCAGCGCTTACTGCCTCACCTCCTTCAAAAAGTTGAGAGTTGAGACTTGCAGAATCTCCCTAATAATTAAACAAGCGTGAAGTTCAACCATCGCACCTTGAAACTGCTGGCATCTTCGCTCAATACTATTCATGTTTACTTATCACCCCGGCTAGCGTTGATTAGGCTCTCGCCCTGCGAGTTATACTCCGTGGTGCTGTTTAATTCGTGGCGCAGGTTAAAAATAAGAGCAGCCGAGGTCACACGAAACATCCAGCCGATTAAAAAGATAGCATGATCATCTCAACACGTGATAGTCTAGAACGTGGAACCATTGCAAGCCACGGTTTGCGCTAGAGGCTCTCAGCTACCGGCTTTTCCTAGCTGTTCCGGACAACTATACGTAAATTCCAGGGATTCAGACACACAACACCCACTTTTTCTCATTTTTCATGCTCGCTATCCATCAGTAGCTTGATATGCATGACCAAGGATAGTGGATACAAGCTGAACAATGTGAAATTATCAATTGCTGACGCCAAATCTAGGAAAAAAGCTGCTGTGGCCCTTAGGAAAGGTATATATAGCTCCATGTCTCTTGGGTTGTGTGACCTTTTCTCTTGATATCATTGCATACTTCCAGTCCTTCGTTTCTTGACTTGCCACATAACGCAGTCGTCCACTCGTTCTTAGGATCTGTTGACCTAGACCTCATTCGTTGATTGTTGTTGCCCTTCTATTTCTTCATTCACTAAACAGCAATGCGTTTCTTTACTCTCACACTCGCTGCCCTGGCGTCAAGCGCCATTGTGCCGGCCCTAGCGTTGCCAACAGTTCCTGAGCTAGCTACACGCAACATCGACTTTAGCGCAGAGCACTCCTTTGATATCTTTGGCAGCCTGAACGCCGAGGGTTGTGCAGCCTTTGCTGGGGCGTGTCTCGGTGCCAACGCGAGTGCTATCGAGGCGAGCGCCAAGGCTAGCCTGGAGGCCTGGGTCACTGCCAGCGCTAACCTCACTGCTGAGCTCAAAGCGTCTCTGAAGAGCTGGTGTTCTGAATCCATTGAATTGAGCGTCGAAGCCGCTGCTGAACTCTCAGTCTACGTCCCCGTTGCTGTCAACATTGCTGCTAAGGGTGGCCTATTCGTCAGCGTTAACGGTATCTCTTCCGTCGCTGTCGATGCTGGTGTTGTCCTCGATGCCGTCTTCCGAGCGGAACTAGTTGCTTTCCTCAGAACTCACGCCCATCTTGATGCCAAGGTTAAACTTGCGCTTGAAGTCATTGCCAATGGGGGCGTTGTTACTGTCCTGACTGCCGAAGTCAAGACGGCCCTACTTGTCTACCTGAAGAGTTCGGAGTGCAGGCTTTCTGTCCACCTGGTTGCTGCAATTAAACTTTGGATTGCAGGAAGTACTGGTGTCGGCGTTGTAGTTATTGGAGGTGTCTCCAGCGCAGCCGCGATCTCGGCCTCTGTTGGTGCCACGATCGCTGCAGCAGTTGACGCACAAGGCATTCTCGCCGCCTCCTTCGCACATGCCCTCAAGATTTGGATCGCCACCGTCGGTATCAAGTTGGACGCTGATATCAAAGCCGCGCTCGAACTCTGCATTGCCGGCAAATCTGCCATTCTCCTCGAAGAGAAAGTCGTCATCAAGCTGACCCAGTGGCTCCTCAGCGAGAAATGCCTTCTAGCTGCCCAGCTTAAGGCATCCGTGCTCCTCTGGCTCCATGCTCGAGTAGCCCTCACCGAGACTGTCTTGGTCCTTTCTGCGGCCGAAATCGCCACTCTGACTGCCTGGTTCCACGGCGGTATTGCCGCCTCCCTGAGCGCGGTTACGAAGGGTGCTATTGCTGCCGCTATAGCCGGTGAGGCTGTTGTCGGCGTCTCTTTTGCTGCTGTGGCAGAGCTTGTCGCTGTAGTTTATGGTCTGGTCCCTGACGTTTATGTGAGTGTCGACATTGACGTGATCATCGTCGAGTGGGTTTCTGGCGTCTCTTGTGGCTGTCAGTGATCTCAGTCCTTCAATATTTTTTGATCGACCGTTTGGTTTGATTAATTGAGGACTTGGGTTCATTTTCATCCTCTGTAACATGTGATTGACAAAGACATCTAGACCCTTTGTAATATTTAATGGGCATTGCAACATGTTGACAGAAATATTCAATATCATTCTTGATTCCAACAACGCTTTTTTGTACTTCTAAACCCTGTACGGTAGAACCCAAAATAATAGGAGAGTACAGTTTTTTAGTTTCCCCACCCACCTCACCACACCTAAAAAAGACAATAATAACGCAGTTAATAGAACTAGCCTACGTATACTTGTTACTAATCTTTTGCCTTCTCAGTGGAATTTCTACGGCGCAACGCTTTGATTCTTTCTTTCAGAACTCTCTCGGATTTTGTTTGCTGAGAGTCGGGAGTTTGTTGTAGTCTGTTCATAAAGAGTTCTCCAGATTGATGTTGCATGTCAACCGGAAAGGGGAAGATATAGTTGTCCTGTTGTTCCGCAGCAGAGTACGTATTTGCAACCACACTTTTAGTTTCAGGGTCTACCAAGTGATAACAATAATTCCTCGGTCGAAAATTGAAATTAGGGTTGTATTTACGGATAATATTTATGTGTACCAGCAGATAAAATGATTTAATATTGGCAAATTCTTTTACGTTGAAGTGGAAATTTTCTTTGTATGCATGAATTGATTCTTGCAAGGTATACACTACGACATATACCAGCCCTCAGGGAATGTTAGAATCAACACAAACGTCGTATCTCTGGTTGGCACGCTGGCTCTGAGCGGGGTTACGCCTGGAGCGTGTTTTCAGACTTGTGCAGCCTTGTCTCAACGTCACAACAAAGCTCTCCAAAACTAACAACCAAACGTGGCCACTGAAATACACACATACTCTCCAAGATATGTCTTCAAGGCAGAGGTCTTTGCTCGTATCCGAGGCGCTTGGGAAACTCCAGAAGTCTGCTACCATGATCCAACGTCGTGGGACTTTGAAGCCGCACGAGGCAGAACGAGTGCTGGAAGGCTTCATTGTGCTGCATACAGACCAACAAGAAAATAGAGTTTATCAATGGTTCTTATAAAGAGGTAAAGAATTTTGCGCTCATTTGGGGGACGCTCTGATTACCTTGTGTTGTTGCTCTCGGGAAGTATGCCATCAAGATAACGAAGGAGGGTTAGTGTGAAACAACTATTGCCTAGAGAGTGGGGCAAAAAAAGAAGTGTGTGTGTAAAATCATGAAGCAGGTTTTGAATCTTTCTGTACTCGCCACTGTAATAGCATCTCTCTGTATCTATTGTTGTAGGCTTACTAAGGATATCTCTGGTCTTTTATAACTGCAGTAGACCATGTTTCCGATGACTAAGATGTTCTTTAGTTGTACTAGATTTGGATGACTGGGTTGCTGAGCCAGATCGTAATTCTTTATCTTATTGTAGGGCATTGCTTTAATGAATGCTGGTTGGGTAGAGTCCTTATTGATAGTCATTCTCACATAAGTGCCTCTGAAACTTCTGAGAAATATAACTATTATATTATTTATATAGGAGTTTATATTGTCGCCTTTACTATGGTCTCGTACTAACAGGCTATCTTCATTCGACATGTCATTATTACTATTATGTAGGGCCTGACCTGACTAGTCCCTGGTTAGTTCTAAAAGTGATCTGGACGATTCAGGATTTTAACTCATTCTATAAGCTATTTATCGATATTACCGTGTTTTTAGAAATAAGAATAGCTGGTGGTCTCTGTTGGTGTGACGAGTGGTTTTATAGTCTTGCTAATTGCATCTTGGAGAAACTCCAAGCACCCCAAGTTTTGGAGTTTGCAGTTTCAAGGAAGACTTATGTCGAGTGAGGATGGCCATCAAATAGTTCCAACATAGACAATTGACCATCCCCAGTCCATGGAAAATTTCTTGGTGAGCAAATCCTGGTGGAGTATAGTCTTGCACTGGCCTGTGTAATATCCTCGCCTTCTTACTGCTCTTTTAGGAAAGTATAGTGCTATAGAAGAACCAATTATAGTATCCTTATTCCTCTGGACTCATAAAAGGGATCTACTCGTCCGAAAAAGAAATTTTCTGTGCGACGGTGTACATTTGTTAACCAATGAATGTTGGACACAGGCATCAAAAGTACTCCGCGGCGTAGTATTTGAGCTGATTTTTAGAATCTATTTATTGAAATGACGACATATAATGCAGGACCTGGGCAAACTATTGGTATTGAACAGGTCATCAAAGTTTCGGCGTCTAAATGATGTTGGACACAGGGATTAGGAATATTATGCAACGTAGTATTTGGGCTGGATTTTTAGTATCTATTTATTAAAATGACGACATATAATGCAGGACCTGGGCAAACTATTGGTATTGAACAGGCCATCAAAGTTTCGGCGTCTAAATGATGTTGGATACAGGGATCATAGATATTTTTTGCGGCGTAGTGCATTAGCGCATTCTCAGAATGTCCAAAAAATTCCTCAATTACAGAATTTTAGTTAATATGCGCTGACTACATAGGTAGCAATACCGAATTTAAATCATAGAGTGCCTCATGGGATTCTCTTGGACGAGACATTTACAATGACAACTCGCTCAATGAAATGGGGAGCAGATATTTATGAGCATGACATCAACTTCTGGGGAGAACAGCACCCCCATGTCATATTGTTCTCCTACCAGTCAGATATCGGTCACGAAAACTCCATTATGCACGGTGAGCTGGCACAGCTCATCACCGCGCCTACGAACCGGAAATGATGGATGTCGACGACGAGGATATTGACTTTTTCAACGATGAAGAGGTAAAGGAGGTTCTTTTCCCTGAGGGTTCGCCCCTCGTATTCCCATACGAGCAGAGATTCCCGGTATGTACCATATCTACTAGCATCCTTTGGTTTTATGAAAGTCTGAGTGAGACATCCCTAGGTCTTGATGGTTTCTCTAGTTGGTCCTCAACATGGGCGAATCTACTATGCCTGCATGGATGGGCTTGATAAGGTAGTGATCAGACAATCGTCGCTGTTCAGCTTCGAGAAACGTGAAACCGCTCCTTGGGACTTTTTTGCCAGTATCCTTCTGAGCAACCCCCTGCAAGAAGATGAACAAGGCAGGTTGAGCGTTCCTATAGCGTTTAATTTATAGGATTTTGGTGCTGCACTCTGGGTGGGGGATTAGATATGAGATTATAGAATTCCTATAGGAAAGCGTTTCTCTACTAACAGTTTTTATGTTGCTAGTACCATTATTGAAACTCGCAGTGTTTGCGATGCTCATTTTTTTCCTCTCTAATTTAGCCTAAGATTTGCTCAGCCGTTTACTTCCAACGTTATAGAATTCCTTTAAAACAACATTGTATCCTGACATACTAGTATTTATTCTACAATTAACCGATTCTGGTTCCATTTTTTTTCTCTTTTTTTTCTATTTTTTTTTTTTTGAAAAGCATTCTTTCGAGCAAGCAAGTCGTATTATTTTTTGGTTTTATTCCTTATATCGTCCAATGTTACTGTTTTTTTCGCCCTGAAACCTTTTCTAGCTGTCAAATGCAAAGGTTCCATGATTCCATTCGTAAAAATAGCAAATATACTTGGTAATATGAGGATACTGCAATCTATTTTATCCAAAGTTGAAATACCCCAGCCATAGGTTAAGCTCCGCCGCATTCAATATCAAAGTCTTCTAAAAACCGCCAACGAGTATATTCTTTCCACCCCTTTCTTTTCCATTCATTCACGTCAAGGGGAAACAAATCAATCACTCCTAATAAAGAATTATCGTGAGGAATAACCGTAAAGATATTGGCATCTGCGTCAAATTTGTGTACGTTCCTTAGAGTCGTCAACATACAGGCTTGGTTCAAATTGAAACCACCTTCAGCCGGCTCATAGAACAGGACAGTGATGTTTTTTTGTGGATGAATTGTTGTAAAAGCTGTTCCTGGGCATAATCCTACCCGAAGAGGAATTTCAGGAGGAAGCGGAAGAAATTCAATGGGCCGTAGTTCTCCAGCATGATGGCAGATGTCACCTCCTAAAAATATAAAGGTACTGTCTTCTTTCTCAACATCATTTCCGAGTGTCGTCCGGGCGAGGGCACTCATATGTCCGATTGCGTGCCCTGGAGTGCTAAGAAGGAAGAAGCTTCCGTCGTTAAAATAGTCCACAGCTAGAAAACCTCCAATACTCAGGGTCGACTCTTCTTTAAAGTCAATCTCTCGGATATCTCACCCACGAAGAGCGTCGTCCTTTATGGGAGAGCCGGGATTGATGGGATATCCAGGCAGAAACTCGCTTTTGAAACCGGGGCCAACGACGAGATTTGTAGTTGGAGGAAACTGTGACGCGTCGCCAATGTAATCAAAGTGCCAATGTGACCATATGATATCGTTGATGTCAGACAGCGGTATGGAATTCTCGGAGAGTATCTCCGCCACGTCTTTAGGCGTGTCGATGCTGATACCCATGTCCTGCACGGCTCTAACAACTTTCCAAGACGGCCAGCATCAGCATCGTCACGTATTCTTAGGCTAAAGACTCTCACCCGCTGGTACGGAGTTCTCCACATCCTTTCTAATACCAAGATCAAAAAGCAACTTATTGGATTCTCCGTTTAGAGCGCGACGTTCGATGAGATACGAGAAGCATGGTGTGTCGCTATATGCTTTGCCCTTGATATCAGGACTGAGAAACAAGGCAGGTGGCACCCCTTTCACTCTATTTGGACTTAGGACTTTGACTGAGACCGTTTGTTGACCCGGGGCGATGGAGCTGCTTATTGCGAATGCCATATTTCGTTGATAAGAATGACTAACGCGGTGATGCAAACTGGATCCATCTTTAATAAACCGTATCTTGAGGATACATAGTGCATTACAAATAGAAGTCGTAAAAGTCTCCGAGATCATAGATCGGGATAACCGTAAAAGGCCTAGAATTAACCCGCGAGGAGAAGAATGTTTCAAACGTGGGGGCTGTGGAGGGCAAAGTAATGTTGATCTCGTTCTGCATTACCAGATGGGCAGTTCAATTCCGTATTGAGAGAAATGGGAACGGAGCCTGTGTGTAAATTTATCGTCGTACGTTTAGGCAGTTACTTATGTAAAGTACGGATTACAAGGCGGTGTGAGTATGACGAAACCGTGCAATACCCAATAGTGTTGCGTACGACACGATACTGAACATCTATCAATCAATTCAGCCTAGTTTCTGATATTCGCTGTCGCTGAACGCAGTGTAGCGATTATTACACGTAGTTGGAGTTACTTCCAAAAAAAGAAGCTTATTGGTGCATCATTAGGGCATTTTCTTTCTTTCTTTCTTTCTTTTTTTGGAATAACCTCTCTTGTATGTTAAGATACTGTTACAAACTGGCTTCACTGGGCACCGAAATACACTATAAAACTGATCGAATTGTTCCTTCCAAGCTTCCTCCAGGTTCTGGTACGCTGTTCGAAGAGTCAAAGTAGTTAGTTAGTTAGCAGCTCTTAGAGAAAGGGGGTGAAAATGACCTAGCGAGAAAGAAGACTTACCCAAATAGGAGAATAAAATAACCAAAACATAGGCAAGTAAACGCGTCTTGCAGGATTTTGCATGGCATAGGTATCCATTCAAAGCAGATCTTAGCTTGTGTAGTCAACTGTTAGATAGTAGCTTGTTCGGTGCTGGAGTCGGCAACTTATATACTGCTGGGGGTCGACAGCTTGTTCAGCTTTAGGTCTGGCGTTGGCTGTTTGCTCCGGTAGCATCAAATCCGCGCTTCGCCTGTTCAGCACGCCTCGTGGATCACCTCCTTGTACCCGGTTATCGGCGACTTGGTGCTCCGAAGGTTGGCTGGCTCCAGCTTGCTGCTCCTCTCGAGCCAGCCTTCGCCGCTCACGGCGTTCCTGTCTTGGAGTCACCCGCCGCCTGGAGGCACCGCGACTGGGGGGGCTGGGGTCGAAGCTGGCGTTGGCGTTGAGACCTTGGGCGATTCTGCCCTGTTGGAATATGTCAGATTGAATACAAACGAGTGAAATTCCTAGCAAGATTCTTAAAAGAGCCACCAGGCTGCTGCGTAAAAGCCCACGGCACTCGTTGGTGTTGTGGTCAGAAGAATCGCAATCCCGACACCACTTTGGAGCCTATATTGTATCTATTAGCACTATTCTCCAGTCGAAGGACTCTGGGCAAATACCTTTCGGCTTTTCTCAACACCTCGTTGCCCAGGGACGCGGCCGTTGTCTTCCTGGCGGTTGGGCTTTCGCCCTCCTGCACCGGCTCCTGGGGTGTTGGCGCCTGCGCGCTGAATGGCTCCATATGCCATTTTGAAAGGGGAAATGAGAAGATTGAGGTGCTTGAGAAAAGAGGTAAGAGATGGGACACGATGGCGCAGCAGAGACAGGATGAGACGAGATGGTGTTTGCCGAGGAAGAATAGACGAGAAGAAAAAATAGAGGCTGGGGCGTTGCCCCGTATGGCGGTACCCAAATAGGACACAGCAGAATCCCATACCTAGTTACATAATGAGGGACAAAAAAAAGACGATCGCCATTGTGTCGACCTCGTGAACTTTTCTCGAATGTGATGTAGATATCATCGACGTAGGCCCTGGAAGACTGGCCGTGGTATCTCATCTGTTTGCCTTTGGGCGTATGCTGGTGAATTGATGTAACCCATAGAAGCTACCTTCAGACATTCTTGTCCCCGGAGAGCCAGCGTCGATTAGCTGGAGGGAGACGATGCTGTCGGTGCATGATCTCTTTGTACCAGTTGGATTGTTTTCGGACAGCTGGGGCCATAGTGCTTGTCGAACAAAGTCGACAAGGTTTCATGTCAGGGGTTGAGATTAGGATCGATAAACTGGATTGACTCAAGATTGCAAGACTAAGGACTGGATTTATGTGGGAAACCCTTGTAAAGGCTGTGTCCTCCGTTTGCACGCAGGTGCCCGTAGATTGCCTGAGGCAATATGCCGGTTGTGTCCGCCATGTTCGATCCAGGAGCTGTCAGATTTGTCTCTGACTACGGAGTACGAGCTTGTACATGTACAGTGATGGTGTAATGCTGAAATCAATTAGAGAATTCGTTGATGTGTCTTTTTGTTACATATATCGCAGCACTGTCCCAAGATCTTTCGTAGGATGGGTTTGCCTCGGCTAATGGCCACTCTCATGCCCAATTTATCTCGTAATGTATTCTCCAAATCCTAAGCTCCAGGAAGCAAACCTGGAATTGCAATGGTTGAATGTAGTTACATCGGGACCCATTGTCGTCGGATTCCGCGGGCTCCGTGGCTCCAGTCTCTGCTAGTGGCTGCACGCAAGTCATTGCATTCTGCTTCAGAGATTCCTGCAGTCTCTAGCAACAGAGCTTCTAATGGTGTTTGGAGAACAGAGTCGAGTAGAACTGGCCATTGATGATCAGACAGGAACACGAACAATAAGTAATAAAAAATAATAATAAATAAAGATGGCCGCTAGAACTGCACCCCGGCGCCGCTAACCCGTGGGCCGCGGATTCCTGCCGGCCCGATGTGGCCTAGCGCGGCGCTCCACAAAAAATAAACAAGCCAAACCCAACAAGAATAATCGATGAGCATGAATTTCTTCTTCCTGGCCAGCGATTGATCGTTCGTGCATGTTCTCCTTCATCCGCCGCTCCGCAAGGGTTCCGAACAACCCATCATGACGCTGACACGCTCGCAGACGGGGAGGACCCCCAAGTGAGTATATAACAAACCCCAACCGTCTCCCCTTTTGCCCGTTTGCCCGTTTGCAATTCGAACCGCGACTGATTGAGGTCTGTTTTGCAGGAAGATCGAACGCCCCGAGTTTGTTGAGACCCCTGGACGCCGTGTGACTCGCAGTCGTCTTTCAATCACCCCGGACCCGGCAGCCGAAATGGCTCCAACATCCCTGGACAGCGAGCCCAAAAGCTCACCGCGCAAGCGCAAGTCTACCAAGGTCAAAGTGGAGGACGACGTTCAGGAAGACGAGCCCTCTACCGAGACTAATGGAAAAACCAACGGTCACACGAACGGACACACCAATGGTCATGCTAACGGGCATACCAATGGCGCCCCCAAGGTCATTGACGGCTGGATTGAAGGCAAAGACCCCAAGGTCGACTACAGCGGGGAGTTTGAATTTGGCGGATCGTGGGGCGCCAGCGCGCTGATGATCGGTTTCCCACTGCTCATGTACTATATGTGGATTGGAGCAACTTACTATGATGGCAAGCCTCCTCTTCCAGCCAACGGCCAGAGTCTGCAGGAGTTTGTCACGCATCTGGCCAATCTCGCTTATGAGGGAGCCTTCCCATCGCTCAAGGCGTGGACCATGTACTGGGTGTTCTTTGTTTTTGAGGGCATTTGCTACATCTCCCTTCCCGGAATCACTCTGTCGGGACGACCTCTGCCTCACGCAGGCGGAAAGCAACTGCCTTACTACTGCTCTGCTGTTTCTTCGTTCTATGTCACCCTCGTGGTCGCCTTGGGCCTGCATTTCAGCGGTGTTTTCAAGCTGTATACCATCATCGACGAGTTCGGTCCTCTGATGAGCGTGGCCATCCTATCCGGCTTTCTGGTTTCTATTATCGCCTACTTCTCGGCTTTGGCTCGTGGTGCCGAACACCGCATGACTGGCTATCCGATCTACGACTTCTTCATGGGTGCAGAGCTTAACCCACGCATGTTCGGTATCCTCGATTTCAAGATGTTTTTCGAGGTCCGCCTTCCGTGGTACATTCTCTTGCTTGTCACCATGGGTGCTGCTGCTCGACAGTTCGAGCTGTATGGCTATGTCTCCGGAGAAGTGGGCTTTCTTCTCATGGCCCACTTTTTGTACGCTAATGCCTGCTCGAAGGGAGAGGAGTGCATTATTTCGACCTGGTAAGTGCCGCAAATGCCTTTAGAAATCATACTTCAGTCTAATAAAGTTACAGGGATATGTACTACGAGAAATGGGGCTTCATGCTGATCTTCTGGAACTTGGCAGGTGTCCCCCTGAGTTACTGCCACTGCACCATCTACCTCGCCAACCACCATCCTGACACTTACCGCTGGAACCGCTATGTCCTGGCCTTTTTGTACGTTGCGTACCTCTTTGTCTACTGGGTCTGGGACACCGCAAACAGCCAAAAGAACCGCTACCGCCAGATGGAGCGCGGCACAACGGTCTTCCGCAAGGCATTCCCTCAGTTGCCTTGGCAAACAGTACACAACCCAGAAGTCATCAAGACCCCGCAAGGAGGCACAATCCTTGTTTCTGGCTGGTATGGTCTGGCCCGCAAAGTGCACTATACCTGTGACCTGTACTTTGCGTTGAACTGGGGGTTGATCACGGGTTTCAGCAGCCCGTTCCCATGGTTTTATCCTCTGTTCTTTGCCGCTATGATTACCCATCGCGCTACTCGCGATATTCAGCGCTGCCGTCACAAGTACGGTGAGGCATGGTTGGAGTATGAGAGACGGGTTCCGTATCTGTTTATTCCTGTAAGTTTATATCCCCTATACTACCGCTCCATGAAGAACAAAAACTAACCCATCGGTGTGTCACAGTACGTCATTTAAAAACGTCGACCTGTCACCAACACGTCGACCACATTTCGTACAATGTACTCTCCTTCACAGAGTCTTGCTTTCGACTTGACAAGGATTTCTTCCCTTGCCCTTACACTACTTTTTTTCTTCTCTCTCCCTCTTTTCATTACTCACCTTTTTTTTAACAACTTTCCATTCACCAATGTGTTATATACGTACATATCTTTTTTCCTCTTTTTTTAACACCTAATAGCAGTACCGATCGGAAGGATGGGATGGATGTATTCTTTGGGTTATATGCTTTGTATTCGCCTTTCTGGCTTTTCCTTTCATCTTTTTTCTTTCTTTCTCTTTTTGTTATCATGATCAAGAATATCACGCATATTGAAACTGGGCATGAAAAAATAAATAAATAATAATCAATCAATCAATTAATTAATAGATACCTATACGACAGACAGTTCTGAAATTGAAATTAGCTATGTAATAATATCAGAAAAGATGTAATCAACATTTGCATGTGAGAAGAGAAGTTCTCTTGGACAGTGATTGTTTGAAAACGCAAGAAAGAAAAAAAGGGAGAGAAACAAACTCTCCAAGCCTCCTACTACATTAAATATAATAAAAATCAAATGCATCCACGAACAAAACTGAGAACCCTTACAACACTCCATATCAATCCCATCCGATTGAATACCGCAGCAGCGCCACCACTGATCCTATCCGCCGCTCCAGTGAACAACGGCGGAAACGGGTCTGTAGTAGAAGTCGATTGACTTGTGGGATCTGCTCCTGATGGGTTGGTGTTAGAGTAATGAGAAGGATCACCACCAGAGCCTGTAGAGGCGGCAGACGCAGCAGCTGTCCCCTCGGCTGACGTTCCTATGCCACTTGCTCCTGAGTTGGATGTCCCGTTGGCGCCGGTGGGATGGGCGCTGTTGGTTGGTTTAGTTGTTTTTGCTCCTGGCCCTGATCCTGACGCTATCCCTGATGCTGTTGCTTTTGGGTTTGTTTTTGTTGCTGCTGTGTCTGGGTCAGTCAGAGAGGATGGGTTGGAAGCCAAGGTTCCGTATGGATCATCGCCTGAGACGCTAGATTCAGAGCCTCCAGTCGAAGCAGCTGCAGCGCCCGATATTGGCGGAGAACCAGAAGATCCAGCATCTACAGACTCTGGATCTGCTCCCGTCGGCGATGCTGTAGAACCAGGATCAGGAGACGAGGTTGCATCCCCAACACCACCACCTGTCGAGGTCGTTTGATCTGCCAGTGCCGAAGAAGGAGGTGAGGATCCTCCACCACCACTAGGCGGCGATGGATCAATAGTATCGCAGTACGACAAAAACTGTTGGAATTCGGGCAGTGTGGTGGCGCCGCTTTTCTTTTTCTTGTGCACGTTAATGCACGAGTTACAAAAACCGAGCAGAACTTCAAAAGCAGACTTGGCAGCACATAGAGCGGGGACTTTGCCCTTGGACTCGGCTTCGAGCATACAGTCGTTGCATTCATCATAGCAGACTCCTGGGATGGGATCCCTGCCGCCGCCAGAGGACCAATATTTTCTCTTTTCCGGGTGATGGGCTTGGTAGGACCAGTCCAAAAGGCCTGGCACAAAACGCTTTTTCGCCCGTTGAGCTGTTTTGGCAAGCTGCACACCGAGCGGAAAGTCAAAAATTCCATAGCCCAGACCAAATTCCGAAGGGTTTAGATTAAAGTAACCCGGCGAAGCGTTGAAGTGGCCAGTCTGATCTGATTTGACTTCGGGGCCCCAGGATTGAGCTGGCAAGAGCTTGGGTGATGGAACACATTCGTTGGGACTGCAATAGTATGTATCTGCCGGTGGACCCATTTCGAAATTGCAATTGACTTGAGAGGGCTGACAAAGATAGCCTGGTGGACAGCCCCATGTGTAGTTTTTTGGTAGGGGAGCAAGAGGCGCGTATGTTGGGTTGGTGATTCGCGTAGGACATATTGTTAAACTGTATGTGGTGGTTACCGTCTGTGTCTGTGTTTTTGTTTCTCCTGTGTTTCATTTATTAGCAAGTCATTTGGGATAAGAACATTTTAATTTCATACTTATGCTGGTAGCAATGGCTGTAGTCAACTTGATTCCCGGAATAGTTGTGATAGAGCCACTTTGGGTAATTGTATGAGTAGGTTGTGTAATGACGGTGGTGAGTGTAGTCCCAGTCTCCGTAATTGAAGCAGGCGTAGTCGTAGAAACGACTGTATCTGTTGGGTTAAAAGTCTGCGTCCGAGTAACCTCGATTGTCTCGGTATGATCCCTGGTGATGATCTCTGTGTCTGTGTATGGTTTACTGATTATCTGGGTTGCTGTAGCCGTGTCTACCACTGTGCTGAGTTTGATGCTTGTCTTTCCACCAATGGTCTCTGTGACGGTTGCGATGCTTGCGGATTCCGTTTCTGTTATACGCACCGTACTTGGGGCATTTGGATTTGTCTCCGTATCGGTTATTACGATTGTAGAATCAGGTCGAGTAACGGTAACTGCAGGCTCAGACTTTGTGATCGTTTTGATTATGGTAGACCCATGCTCGGACTGAGTGACAGTCATTATAACAGTAAGTCCTGGCTGTGTGGAAATGTCTGTTACTGTGTCGGTCACTGCAGGTTCCGACTCAGTAACAGTTTTGATTATAGCTGAACCATTTTCAGACTGAGTCACAGTCCTAATGATAGTTGGCCCGGGCACAGTAGCAATGTCAGTTACCGTATCAGTGACGGCAGGGGCAGTGGAAATGTCGGTTATTATGTCAGTCACCGTAGGTGCCGGCTCAGTAAAAGTCTTGACAATGGTTGACCCATGTTCAGATTGGGTAACGGTCCTGATATTTGTTGGCCCAGGTTCGGTGTCAGTTATAGTCACTGCAGGCTCGGACTCGGAAACAGTCTTGACTATGGTTGGTCCAGGCTCAGTAACAACATCGGTTATTTTGACCGTTACTGTAAATGCAGGCCCAGACGGGGTAACTGTCACTGTCACCGTCGGGCCAATTCCAATAGAGACGCTAAGCAGTGTCGTTGTCGAAATGCTCGTTGTTGTCGAGACGCTCGTTACCGTCACAGCGCTACCTGGTGTAGCCGTCTTTGTAATCGTGTCGGTGGCTGTCGTTGTTATAGTGCTTGCAGGGTCAGTCCTGGTGATGGCGGCTGTGACTGTTCTTGGAGGAGGCATGTCTGTGGTCGTCATTGTTTTGGTTATTTCCGAGGTCACCGTTGAAGTAACAATAGCTGTTTCATTGTCTGTGGCTGTAAACGTCTTCGGAAGGAATGAAGTTGTCGTGCTCGTCTCGGTTATAGTAGTGGTCATATTTAAGACGGCAGTAGAGGTGAGGAAATCAGTGATCGTCACCGTCGTGGCTGGAGGCACTTTTGTTGCGGTGGCAGTTAAAAACACTGTCGTATTATTGTAAAGAGTTTTGGTCGACGTGAATTTGTCCGTTATAGGAGGCTCCGTTAGGGTGACAGTGTCAATCACCGTTTTTGGAGAAATCACGGCCGTGGGACTCTCAGTAACGGTGAGGGTAGAAGTAGCCCTGGGCAGTGTCACTGTAGTTGTAATACCTGGGCCAGGGCAGTTTCCTCCCGAAGGAGTTGGAGTCACAGTCGGGGTGGACGTGGTAGTATGCTTAGTAGTTGCAGTTGGAGAAGTAGACGGAGGAGGAGGGGGTGGAGGAGGAGGTTTTGAAGTAGTGCTACTATGTATAGTGGATGTTCTTTTTGTTGTAATAGTCGTTTTACTAATAGTCGTCAATGTCTTCGTTATCGTCGGAGGTCGAGTACATCCACAATCAGACGTAATAGTCACGGTAGTAACAAGCGTGTGAGTAATGGTATCCCCGATTTCCACCCCGAATTCAACTCCCAGTGGTGAAGCAAACAACAAGTTTGTTGGCTGAAACATAATTCAGTGTCATGAACGAGCAGCATTGGGACAAACTTACCGATGGAGCTGGTGATGGAGTCGACCCATCGTCATCTAAATACCCAATAGTAGTTATGCTGGAAGTAACTGTTTCCCATATTGTTGGTTTTCCGGAAGAGACAGACGTAACAGCTGCACCGGCAATCGGCGTGCTGGTTGCTTTTTGAGCGCTTGCTCCGAGTAAGATGTGGAAACCGACAGCAAGAAAAACGAAAGAAAGCCGCATAGCGATTGCAAGAGACGTATGAATCTCACATCAAGGCTCAAGATGGCAGTACCAAGCGAATGGACATGACTGGAAAACTCACAGCGACGTCTCCCTGTATAGAACAAGTCAATCTGATGTTTTTCTAGTTTTGCCGAAGTAGTTGCCGTACACACATCATCAAAACAAAGAAACGGCTACAGCTTGGCACAAAATTAGCTCTGCCTATAATATCTTCAGGAACTTACTGCAGTCCTTCCCCGAAAGTTTAAGGGGTCGCTAGGGCACGAAGAAGAGCAGGTTGATGGATCGGTCCATGTAACCTCATTTTTTGTCTAAAAAAAGTAACCTAAAACAAACAGTAACGAGAGACGCTTTTGACATAACTCTCGCTATGATGGTTAGTCGTTAGCTTTCCCCCCCCCCCCCCCCCCCCCCCCCCCCCCCCCCCCTCCCCCCCCC
>MJVA01000869.1:122247-184219 GCA_001939245.1 Talaromyces wortmannii | reverse complement strand
CCCCCCCCCCCCCCCCCCATCTACTCATGGGGAGCAGCTGTAAGGCTGTAGCTGATACGCGTATCCATGCTAGTATGGCCCTCATCCCTTATCTCCCATCTCGTGCCTATGTATAGCATTCGAACATTTAGATAAACAGAGCGGTTGAAGAAGCACCAACCGTTTTTCTTGGCGGGTGTCCTTTTGTTGATGCTGGGGCGATCACTATCTGGATGGGTGGGAGTCACAACAAAGACACCAAATCCCACTTCCCATCAAGCAACGCACGTCAGACGAGTAGCTGCCATAAAGCTAGCCCATATACGGTCACTACTCGTCTATAATTAACGATGCATCCCCCTGTCGTTCTCTTTGTGCCAATGGCCGTTCTGTGGATGTGTGCGACGACGAATCGCCCAGAGTCGACGAACCACATGGGCAGTTCTTTGTCCAAATGTCTGCCGCCAGCCCGAATTATCGGCACGTACACCGAATACAAGGTTGCAAGGTTACAAGGTTACATTGCTTGTCTCTTGCTGTTGTTGAATCTTGGTCATCGTGCTTTCTCGTCTGGAAACTCGCACTCCACGACCTTTCTCATGGGCTGAAACTTGTTTGCTATCACGACTCTATAGACCCGAGCGGCAGAGGAGGAAACGCAAAGAACGGAATAAAACAAGAAATCCACAGGAAACCCAAAAGAGAGGCGTGTAATGAGGGTCGATATATGATGTTGCAACAGGACTGAGTTGTTGTTCCCGGCTCAAGCACAGCTCGCTCCTTCCGCCATGTCATGGTTCACGTGGATGGGCTTCGTCCTGCTGACGACGCTCCATCCTGCGACTGCAATCAGCTGGCAGAATGAAGTCAATGTCTCGATCTGCAACTGGGCGCAGCTTCGTGGTGCGTTCTGCATATCCATTTCAAGCAAGGTGAAGCTGGAGGGCTGACGCTGACCTTCAAAGCCAATATTGTGCGAGACACGATTTACCTTGACGGCGGCGATATTTGGTGGCAGATGTAAGAAAAATTTTGCCGATTTACTGTTATTGGAGAGTAGCTGATCCAAAAAGAGGACTGTCCGACGGGACTTATGGAAGTCCTCAGAGCAACAGTATGACAACATGCCAACATGGTTCCCATGAGATGAAACTGACTGATTCATCCAGATGAAGATGGCGGCTCAATGTACAGACTCGCTCTTGGTAGTGACTTCAACCAACAAACGAACATGACAGGCCTACTTCAGGCGATGGCCAAGAATGGTGGCACCTCGACGGCCAACGTGAATCCTAACTACGAAGACGGGGTGATGTTCGCCAATGATGACGAATTTATACTATTCGGGTATGAGGAATGCTGAATAACTGTTTTTACATTCATGGCTAACGTCTGGGCATAGAGGGCTAGCTCGTTTGACCAACAGTGAGAATCCTCCCCCTGCGGACGTGATCTTGGGTTACGAAGTATACGAATATTCCACGAATATTCCCAACTGGAAGTCCGTATTCATACAAAAGAGCACAGACAGCAATGTGACCAGATACGTAACAAATGGCGCCGGCGTGTCTGCTCCAAGCGAAAACATGGGCTTTTATTTTAGTGGCATGCGTGGGCCAGACTGGGGGAGGATTGAGGGAGGCGATGAGTCGGCCAACATGACTGCGGAAAGTTTTATCACTGTAAACATGACGACCATGAGACTTGAAACATGGCAAAATACGAGCTTGCCGACGAGTGTTGCACCCCGAGCAAATGCAGAGCTAGTGTGGCTTCCAGTGTCTGAGTCTGGGGTATTGGTTGCAATCGGAGGAGTGATCAATCCTGAAATTCTTACGGCAAATCGGAATTTGACGGAGGAACAAGCCAAAGAGAGTGTAAGCGTTTTCAGTTTATTGTACTGTTATATGGTGTCTAATCAAAGCAGAATAAGACAAGTCCATCGTTCATGTCCGAAATCCCAGTCTACGATGTTGCTTCTCAGACATGGTAAGAATAAACATACACTAGTAAGGGAGGATACTAAATGCTTGATCTACAGGTTTCTGCAGAATACTACTGGTGACATTCCCCCTCAGTTGACAATGTTCTGCTCTGTAGTCGCACCAGCAGCAGATCGCAGTTCTTTCAACATTTACATATACGGAGGCTACGACGGCGTCAGTGCTGAGAGTCCGCCGTCAGATGACGTTTATATCCTTTCAATTCCATCTTTTACTTGGATCAAGGCTTATTCCGGGAAGTACGCTCACGGTCGTAGTGGGCACAAGTGCTTGCAGGTATACCCAGACCAGATGTTTGTTCTCGGCGGCGTCTTCAAGAATGACCCAACCATCTGCTTGGAAGGAGGGTTTGTCCAGGTATTCAACCTCAACACACTTCAGTTTCAGGATACGTACAGCCCGCAGAACTGGAGCAATTACTCGGTTCCAGCAGCCGTCACGTCTCGGATCGGAGGCACGTAAGTCATCCAGATGTCTGTCCTTGTCGCGAATGAATTCTAACAAAAAAATGCAAGTTCAAATGGTGGTGCTACCAAGATGTCACCTTCGTCATGGAATAACAACAAATTGTCGAATATATTTTCAACGGCCTATACGGAGCCTATCAACACATACTATCCGTATTCGTTAGTAACCACAAACTCGACTAAACTAGGCACAGAAAAAACATCTTCAGGGAGCTCAATGCCGCCCTGGGTCAAAGCAATCATCGGAGTCTTTACAGGACTCGGTTGCATTGCCCTTCTACTAGCCGCATGGTATCTATATCGGCGGTTCCAGCGACGCAAGCAATCGAATATAACCAACAACATTATTCGTTCCTCTGTACGAAAGATTAGCCCAGAAATTTCTTCATCGGCGGAAGAAACGAATACAAACTACTCCACACTGGCGACGACGCCAGTTACTGGGGTATCCTCTATTTCTCCAGAAAAGGGAATGGAGACTAGCAACACAGAGATCAGTGTTGGGACGCCAATGAGCCAAGCCGACAGCGCGCCAATATTTGAACTAGATTGTAAGTATATCTGACTCCATCCCAAAGCTCACATGTGCTGACTCTGTGACCAGCGCGCTCGAGGAAATGGGTCGAGTTGCCAGCAGAAGAGTGCGAAGTAAAATGGCCATCTTCAACCACCCGCAACTACCGGGATCTCAAGATTACTCTACCTAACAGCATGCCCGCTGTTTCGGAATCAGTTCAAAACACGCCAACCAAAATGCAAGAGCAAGGATATAACGAAAAACCGCCAACACCAATGTGGGCTCCCACGCCTTTGCTTCCGCAGGAAAACCAAGTGAGAGGTAAAATGGGGAGCGTGTCAATATCAGATATTACCGAGAACAGCGAGCATGAGCCGCCATCGACGGTGGCATCATTTGTTCGTTATTATGATCCTCGAGAGGGCGCGCAGCGGAATTCAGAGGGGAGTGGGGGGGACAGGAGTGGTTGACAGTGTCTGTCCGTTCTTGAAACATCCATCGAAATGTATTTAATGCAGTGAGTCTTCTACGCTAGAAGATATTAATGAAAAAGTTTTCTCTTTTATTTCAACGGGATGAATTGAGGTCTAGTTAGCACTATCAGACTGAGTGATATCATGAAGAAGAACGGAGGTGGGGCTACTGCGGGACATCAACGCAGAAACAAACGTCGATAAACTTAGTTGCAACCACCACACATTTCCAATACATCACGAATTGCTGCACGAATTGCTTTCTTGCTCCCTACCATGCTCATCAAGGAATCCCACGTGGACGTGCCCACCAAGGCATCTGGGCAGAATGGGTCAATGCGTGAGTCTACCAGTTGACATATCATCTCCATGTGCTAAGAAAAGCAAAACAGGCATATACGTCTTCCACCCAACGGTGCCGGGATATCCGAACGCCAGATTTCCTGGTGTGGTCGTCTTTAGCGAAATCTACCAAGGTAAGTCTTTTTTTCCCCCCAACCCTTTGAAAGGTCCCTCAGCTAAAAGAGGAGAACAGTCACTGGCCCTGTCGCCAGGTTCGCGAGACAGATAGCCGGCCAAGGCTATATTTGCGTCGCCCCTTCGAGCTACCACGAATTCACGGGTCCAGAAGCTCTCAAGTACGATGCTGAAGACACCGACAAGGGGAATCTGTGGAAGATTTCCAAGGTGAGACATTCACTTCTTTTTTTCATTCTTCGCAACGGATAAATGGGGCAATGCTGATGTGTTGATAGAAAATCGCAGCATACGACGAAGATGCCTCGTTGTCTGTAGACTACCTCTTATCGCTACCAACATGCAACGGCCGCATCGGCGCTACTGGCATGTGTCTCGGTGGCCACCTGGCGTATCGATGTGCGCTTGACCAGCGAGTCAAGGCTGCGGTGTGCTATTTTGCGACTGATATCCACAGCGCGACGCTTGGAGAGGGGAAGAAGGATGACAGTCTGACGCGTGCTGGCGATATCAAGGGTGAACTGGTCATGGTAAATAAATATTTCTCAACAAATTTGCTAGGCTTCGAACTGACGCCACTCTAGATATTCGGCAAGAACGACAACCACGTGCCCCCAGAAGGGCGTGATTTGATCCGCAAGACACTGCATGAAAAGGGGGTCTTGTTCAGTTTCTATGAAGTCGCCTGGGCTCAACGTAAGTATAAGTCTAGAAAAAAATGAAAAGAAGAAACTAATATTGGTAGACGCCTTCATCCGCGATGAACTCAGCAAAGGACGCTATGATCCAGCCATTTCAAAGACTTGTTTCGAAATGCTCTTAGAGCTGTTTGGGCGGACGTTGAAGCTGGATTTGGGAGATCATGATGGAAAGGAAATCAAAATAGAAAATGTTTGCTAATTCAGAGGGTCATGAGATGAGGTTTTAAAAGGTTTAATAAAGTGTGTGTGCAAATTTAAAACAGTGTGCTTTTTTGTTTTGTTTGGCTGTATAATTCATTGTTTTCGGTATGACATCGTCGGACACACGATGCAATGTGCACAGGATTGTTCACACCGACTCGGCTGCTTGAAAGAGTGCTGCCTTCTTCCCACCTTGGACACCCTGACAGACACTCTGGCATTAACCCTCGTTTATTTTCATCCCCAGATCACAGTGGTCTGCTCCCACTCACCATGAGGGTAAAGCTCCCTCTCCCACATCTTTGATACGATGCAAATAACAAATGAACACCCAGGACCCCCTCGCCCAAGAGGAAATCCTCTCTCGACAGACCGACATGCTGTACCAGCGAGACCAGTTCCGCATCCAGTGCGGGCCCCGAATCGTCTACCTCTCGATCTACGGCTTCGACGTGCTCCCCTCCCAACAAGGCGGCGACCACGACCAAATCCTGCAAGATCTGAACGATTTGCTCCCGATCTGGCGCCGCAGCACCACCGAATGGCGCACCGCCGTCTTGCGCAAAAACACAGTTTCGGGCCAAATCGAGTGTCAGACGGACCTGGTAGCTCCTCACTGCATGGACCATGATGTGTTGCGCGTGCTCGAGCTGTGTCCCGTGTATATCAACGTGCTGGATTTGATCGAGGTGAAGAGATTGAAAGACCGAGTGTCGCGCGTGGCTCTGCTGCAGGAACCCACCTACATTCCGATTTTTATGATCATGAAGATGGCCAGTTTCGCGCGTGATGTGGGTGCTGTGCAGCGCGAGGTGGAGGTTTATGCACATCTGTTTGCAACGGCAGCGAACAACCTGGCACCAGATTTTCTGGGGTATGTCTACGAAGAACACGAGGACCGGGTAGTTGGTTTTCTCATGGAAGATTTCGAGGGCCGATGCGCAAATGCAGATGATCTAGAAGAATGCCTTGACGTGGTGGCGGACCTACACAATGTTGGCGTCGTCCATGGCGACCTGCGTCCCAGCAACTTTATTGTTCATGAGGATTTCGGTGTGCGCGTGATTGATTTTGAGTCTGCGGAGATACATCGCTTGGGCAACGCGTTTGTGGACCAGGAGGCGCTGCAGGAGAAGAAGGAAGGTGAGATTCGCTGGTTGGAGACGCTTTTGCTTGGGAGTCCGGGGCCGTCGGTGGATTAATTAGAGGAATTAGAGGAAGGGAGAGATATTAGAGGGTTATCATTCATTATCGTTTGAAGAGTCCATCAATGGCATGTTTGATTCTCACCGCTTGTACTGTTGAAAATATGCAGAGCAGAGGAGAGGTGAAGAAGTAGGCAGATCTGAGATTTTCCCGTTTAGGCAAATACAGTGCATATCAAGCGATACGGAGCGTGCGCTTTGCATGCATCGGGCACATGCACCAGCCGATACTCCACACAGAAATATTACATACAGCGTACGTAGTGCGTACTACGTGTACTCAGTAATGGTATCAATACTAATAGGCAAGACGAACAAGTTAGAACTGACGATCATCAATCGCCGTCGAATAACGCGCCCCGGCAGGGAGACAGACTATCGACCATGAGCAAAACTAGTTACGACTAACCTAGAACCTTCAACTCGTGCCTTGCTACGACCTAGGTATCCCCGCTTTCACCTTTTTTTCAGTCTATACCGAGGGGACGGAAGTTCAACCAACAGATAAAGAAAAAGAAGAAAGAAAAAAAAAAAAAAAAACCAAAAGATCAGCAAGGAGAACGGGCAGGGCTGGCCAGCTCATTGGCGGCAAGGGCAGAAGCCTAATGTCCTGCAGCCGGGCGGGCTAGCCTGCGCCTAAGCCTGCAAGGCCAATCACGGTGCAAATGTGTTTTCTTTATGCTACGGGCACGAATATTATCGAGATCAATTGATATCATATTATAGAAGAAACAGAAGAAAAACATCAAGTAAATTGCTGTCATAGCAGGTTGTAACAGCCAAGCAACGTGAAACGGCTCAATTGCTGTTGATGTCACCCGCTGGTCCTTCGGGCCAAAAATAGAATTGCCATGGGACGACGCACTATTGCCATGTGTGTAGCCATTCCAGGGCTGTGTGACAGAGGAGTACATTCCCAACTGGGACCGACCGGCAGCGAGCTTGGCAAGATATTGATCACTGCATGCTTGAGCCAGCCATCTTGATTTACTTGAATTACTTCACGTAAACATGCACCGAGGACCTGCACTGTAAGTACGCAAGAACCTTACCGTACGCGGCGGTGCAGCCTGAGGCAGGACGCGCCGATGACAGGCTAGCCGGCTGGGTGTGGGCTGGCGTATTGAGCTAAGCCGAAAAAAGCAGGCGAGCCCCGGGCGCGGGCAACTGGTGGCTGCCGAGGCTGCGACTTACTTCGGTTGTGCCTGGACAGGCCCGTCGGGTGGCTGAGCGTCCCCGATCTGCCGCCGCGTTCGGCTTAGCGCCTGCCATGGCTGGTACCGGCCACGTATTAATACACCCCAGCCCACGTATCAACGCATCCAGCCGCGCCCCGCTGTGACCTGCATTACACAAGTTACATAAGTTACGGCTGGCCAGAGATGAGACTTGGCTAGTGCCGTATTTGGAGCCTGTTACTTGCTGGGTCGTCTCAGCGAAAGACTTCTCTCTTTCGTGTCGCTCGCTCGCTGTCTCACCACTCTCTCGCTCACGCCTCGCCTCGTCGACGACGCTGCTCTCGTCATCTTCCCCCCAAACGACTGTCGCTGCGTCCGCCCTGCTCGTCGGATATCCTTCGCCCATTCGTGTCGCTCGCTCGCCTCGTCAATTGCTCTTCGCTCCTCAAAATCCGACCGCGTGGTCGGCCGCAGTTACCCTCGGGGGCCGCATCACACCCGGCCAGCAGCAGCAGCAGCAGCAGTCCGCGTTTCCTCGTCGCTCGAATTTAATATAATTTAATCAACCGCCACCATGGGGTCGACTCAGTTTGGGAACTTTCATGTGAGTCTTGGGGTTCGACATCGGTGATGTCAAAACGTGCTGTGGCTTGCCCACACGAGGGGCTTGCGAAAGACTAATAGTGTACCGCCATATCAACAGGACTTTTGTCGCGATACCACTCTTCCCGTGTGCAATGTAAGTCGAGTCTTTGTTCCACTTCTGTGTGTCTTGACCTGGAATGAGAGTTCACTAACATCCCACCCAGCTATTCGTTCCTTCCAATCAACCCCCTAATCTCGCCTTCGGGGGCTGCGCGTTGACCGGTATTCCTCTGAGCAATGGCCGGCACTTGGGTAACCTGGGTGTGTATTTCTGCCGAGTCTTGTCTTATCGATATGGTGCTAACGAGGAACCAGGTTCCATCCTCATTGCCTTTTTCGCCATTATTACCTGCGCCTTCTTGATTTTCTTGTCCGAGAAGAAGCGCGCTGCTGTCGGTCGAAGGTTGGTTCTATGGTCTTGGAGTTTGGAGGTGACTTGAACTAACATTTCTAGGGAAATTCAATTCTTCTTGCTCGGTTATTTTATTATCTCCCTGTGTGAAATTTTCACTGTCGGCGCCTTTCCTTTAGGAGACGATGTTCGCAAGGTTTGTCTCTCAGACGCTGTATTGTTGTCTCAATTCTGACCTGCCGTAGGGATTTTCTGCTGTACATGTTGCTGCCATCACGGCCACGACATGGATTCTGTTCCTCAACTCTCTCGTCGGCTTTCAGTTTTTGGACGACGGGACCCCGCTATCAATGGCTCTGTTCTTCGGCTCAAGCGCCGCTCTCTTTATTGGAACAGGCTACATTGCTCTGGACACCGGCTTTAGCTGGACCGGCCATTTCGACCCAAGTTTGTCAGGAGATAACCGGAACATCGGTCTCTACGTTTTGTACCTGCTACTCCCACTCGTTTGTCTCTTCCTTTTCTACGTCTTGGAGGCCGTTCTTGTTATTCGAGTGCTGGGTGAGAAGCGCCCGCTGAGTACGTATTGCCTGCTTACCTGCAATTTTAATGTTTTGCTAACCCCCTTGCCAGTCTACCTTACCGGTGCTACCCTGCTTTTCGCCATTGGTCAAATATTCAACTTTGTCATCAGCCCTCACATTTGTGGACCAGTTGACGGCAAGATCAACGGTGCCCTCTTTGAGACTCTCTTTTCTTTGCTCTCGGTGGTAGGTGTGTGGCTATTCTGGAGCAGCATTACCGAAGACGACTGGCCGTCCGTGGCCAGTGGCTACAACTAACCTTAATCCTTTAATTCCTCGACATACAAAGCAAAAGGGTGGGACGGGAGAGAGCACAATCAACCTGCTTTCGAGCTAGATGCTTGACACCCGCCACGTGAAGGAAAAACAAAAACAAAACAAAAAACAAAACCCTATTTTCGATTCGATTCGTCTCTGCGGCAGAGAATAATTTACCGTGATTTATTTTAGCGATGCGGTTTCGTGCTTTGATGATACCTCCGTACATATACGCGTTTTGGTGGTTTGGTATGGTCATCGGATGAGATCTTCGTGCAATCTCTTTTGATACGACCCAATGCTGTTGCTTATGATATATAATTATGGATTTACCTTTCTATGCGTACGTGCAATGTGGATGATATTTATGTATTTTACCGTAGCCTTGTTCCATAAACAAATGATACGTGTATATGTAGTATGCCTACAAGTTCAATTTCGATACGTTAATTTCCATGAAATGCAGCCAATACAGAAGTGACGACAATAGAAAATACCATTCTGCGTGATGTTGTAATAACTAAGTTTCTGGAGATAACCTTCAAATCGATGCCACCTTTATACTGACCCTATTCTGCTACAGCACCTAGTCATTGGTACAGAGTAGAGATGAAGGTAGAATTCTAGGGCCCTTGGTAGCTAATATCTAATCGAATTGCGAGAAGAACTCCCATATCTGGTCTGGGGTCCACGGAGAAGAGGCTCCAGCATCAGTCGCCAGTGGCTCATGGGGTCCATCAAAGGCGATCCACCACACCGGATGGCCGGCTGAGCATCCTGAATACTCTGTTTTTATGTGTGTCCCACTACCAGCAGCAGGATCCTGCGGGGTTTGCGAAGTACATTGATTATCTTTAACAAATGTATCTCTTATCTGTCGGCCCAAGTCTATCGGGAGAACAGTATCAGAGACGCCATGCTGCGCGTAGTATGCCACAGGCTGGGTACCAGGACTACAGCCGCTGAGATTAGCTCCAGACATGACGGCAACAGCACGAAAAACGTCGGGCCGAGAACATGCCAGCGCGTATGACATGGATCCGCCATAACTCCAACCCATTGAGTAGATTTTGGTTTCGTCTATGCATAGCCCTGCATTGAGGGTATCCAGCATTTGATCGGTAAACGTGATGTCGTCACCACCACTGTTTGCCCAGCCGTTGTCGATGCCTTGGGGAGCGACAAAAATTGCCTGGTTGTCAGTAAGCGGCTGGATACTGTAGTAAGATCCGCTGACAACATCGTTCATGGTCCCGCCCAGCCAGTGGTAGCCAAAGATCAACTTGTAAGGATTGCTGGGGTTGTAGTTCTGCGGGAGCGTCAAAGTATATTGGCGTTGCTGACCGTTAACGGTTGTGCTGTAAACACCGCTGGTTATAGTCGGCGATTTTCCACATCCAGTGGAGGTGCTGTTCGTCGCTAGAGTCCTAAAACCAGAGGATGCAGCCACAGTAGATGCCCCATGGGAAATTATCTGGCTATGGACAACAAGTGCCAATCCAAAGAGCACCGATCCGAACATGCCGACTGAAGAAGAGATCATTATGGTTCAATTTGTAAATCCTGTAGTAGAGGTAAGAAACTTAAATGTAGACACTGATAGAACTTGAAACAATATCTGGCCATATGGGTCCTCTTATAAAGTATTACAGGAGATAATTGATATTCGGCATGCGACAAGAAAACCAACAGAAAATATGCCGACGTACTTTTTTATCCAAATTAACCGGAGAATGAAAAAGTCGCTGCTGACCTTATGCTTTTTTTTGGTAATGATTTTCCTAGACAACTCGCAAGGAGAAGAGAAAATCGGCAGTTGTTATGACATGATATGCCGTTCTCTATACAAGTCAAAACCAATCATGTTAAAAGGCTTCCGACAATCCGCTTACATCGTCTTGGTCTCAATCACAGGTTGTTGCATCTCTTCCCCTAAGTAAAGTATCTCAAGCTCGTTGCCAAAGATCTGGCCCCAAGTCTTGTTACTTGTTGGCCGGTTGAAATCATCTGATCTTTTCAGTTTCTTAGCTCGTAAGACATATTTTGCGAAGAGACCAAGACACCAGAGGGTTTATTTTAATACGCTCTTTAGAATGGAAAAAAACATAAAAATTTCAAGATAAGTTCTAAGGGTAGGGGCGCAAATTTTTCTCGTAAATTCTAGGAAAGTTTTGAGTACGGTTGAAACGCAGTTCGTTCCAGGAGAGTGCGGAGAATACTTGGACGCAAATCCAGTTAATTGTGTTGGCAGTTGCTCGTTAAATCTGCACACTCGCTAGCCTACAATGAACTTGCCCTGTACGCTCGCCTGCCTCAGTCGGTAGGAAACTTTAACACGTCGCAAATTCAACTATAGCAAATGATTGCCGTTGGGATTATGTTGGCTCTCACTCTAGTGAATTGTTCCATATTTAACTTCATGTCAGAACTAAGTTCTTTCGATGATAGATTTACTATAGGTAGACATAAAGAAACAACGCGTCCCAAAGGAAAGAGAAATGTGATAGCTGTCTTGAACGTATATCTTAAAGCACAAATTTATCGATATACACTTGACAGTAAAATATAAATTGTTTCCCAAAAAACATCGTTTTAGATTTGACCGACGCTAAATACCCCGGCGATACTTAGGATAGGAGGGTCACTATGGCGTTATAGGCGTCCTTCGGTTGGTAGTTGTCGTCAAAGAGGAGGGGATGGTCGCTGGATCTCCACGAGTGCTATAATGCATGGTTAGCTTGGCTTCTTAGTTCATTGATATCTCTATTTCTTGGACGTACTGCATCGCTTGTGCCCCAGACTGTGATTCCGACACAGTTTTCTACCTGCAAGCAGGCGCTGGTAACAGCGACATAGTCATCGGCAGGTGCGTTTGTGATATCCAGCTCTGTTACGGCTACTTCGGACACGACTGCACTCATGGCTTGCAGAGCACCCAGTGTGCCCGAGGATCCGCCTTCTTGAAGATGGCTTTGCGAACCAATACCATCAATAGGGACACCTGCAGCAATCCAATCTTTAACGTGAGGTACCATACCATTAGCAACTTTCGCGTAGCTGGCACTATCCAGATTATAGTCATTAATGTAGAGCTTGGCCTTAGGATCAGCCTTCCTTGCAGCGTTGAAAGCAATAGAAACAAATTGATCTCCCAGAACACGACTAAAAACAGAGTCACGAAGTGAGCCGTCCTCATCAAAGATCTCGTTGACCACATCCTGTATAATAATCAGCTCAATAACAGACCTTCAGTAGGATTGAACCATACCCATGCATAGATCTTTCCGGCATATCTGCCAGCGACGGTGCTGACATGGTTTTGGATCACCTCAGTCAGATCGTCTGGATCTGGGATATCGGATACCCAGCTTGGAAGTTGTGAATGCCACAGAAGGTTATGGCCACGAATAATGAGACCATTAGAAGTAGCAAACTCGACGAACTGATCAGCGCCATCGAAGTCAAACGTACCCCTAGACGGTTCTGTTGCATCCCATTTCATACTGTTTTCTGGAGTGACAGCACCAAAGTCGGCGATGACAGTATTTGCATCTTGGCTGTTGGCGATATCAACTGGGTCGGTTATGGAGCCGAAATAATTCTTGCCCTTAGCCTGAAACAGCTGGTTGATACTGGCTAGCTGGCTTGAAATTGGGCTACCTGACACCAGAGTAGCTGCCAGGATGCTGATGAAGACTGCCTGATTCATAGTAACGAAACAAAAATTTACTATAGATTCAATGTTGCCAATACGTGATTCAGTTCAATTTTTTTTTGACTGAGCCTACCGCGTCAAAGAGGTCCTTTATATAGATGCAATGTCCACGCTACAGGTATTACCAGTCTACCTTAGGAGCCTCAACTAAGGATAATTATCTAATTGAGCCCATGGTGTGTGTTTGAAATAAATTGGTCAGTATTTAACCGCAACACTGTATTTGCCGACGAGTCGAATAAACTAGTTGTCGCTAGCAAAACATCAGACGTTACCACGCTGGAAAATACCCCTGCCAAGTATTTAGTACTTGGCAAATGCAACACGCGAGTCGGAAATTTCAAGTAATTGTCCAATCGAGGAGAAGTGGTAGTGCAACTTGCTTTCAGGCTAAACCAATTTTTCCACCCACTTCATTCTCGTATACCTACAGAAGAACTTGCATTGTTGAGCTTTTGTTCCTGAATATGATCTTCCATCTCTTATAAGTGAGTGTTATTAGCAGCTTAGACAGGAAATAACACTTTGTACAACATTGGCCCGCGTTGCAATTATATATTGTTCCTATACAGAATGTTAACGCGAGACTTGTATCATCCACTTATTGGCACGATGCTTGCCATCTACCCTTCTCCCTCATTGTTTATTGATGTGCATCTTGTGAGGAATGGATGTAGAAGGGGGTTACAATTAGTCAACTCGAGATGAGTCCAATGAGGGAGCAGATGTGTGCAAGCTGATTGCTACTTTCTTCTAGCTTAGGGGATACGCATGGGACTATATGGGCAGTACTAACGGCTTGCCATAGGCTCGATTATCGGCGCCTGAGCACCACTAGCTCAACGATACTTTTCTGGATTCATATATATATGATTTATTAGGCCAAGATTCTCATGATTTATTGTATATGTGTAGAGTAACGAGGACAAGTTAATACGGGAAAGAGTCGTGCCTGGGATATCACTAAACGTTGAGGCACCGTTGAAGCAAGATGTAATAGTCGTCCTAGTCTACATAAAAAAGACACGCATACAGACACATGCACAATAACTAAAGATCGAAAATGTACATACGAATATGTCGGATCCATCTATCGAACGAGGAAATAAATATACTCCGATACTCCGTTGCTGTGCAGTTGCCTAAATGTGAGCAGATGTCACCATGATTCTTGGCTGCGGGGCCCCACCCGGATACAGTGCATCGTTGAATGTTCTGTACAATAAAATGCCCAGAAGATTTTCAAGTAAATTAAATTCAATTGTAGTATAAAGAGTGTTGCATGCGGGGCTTTTTGTGACCTACACCCCCGCCTTTAGGACCAGACCTCTTTGCATTTGTAATGTTTCGGTAAATCTGATTTAAAAGCCAAGACTATGAATGGCCCCCGCACGATTCTTATTTTTTTCTATTGGCGAGCGTTTGTCGATCTTTATAATATAGCCATCGTTGCTCTTGTATCTAGGTTTGCTTTCTGCCTAAACATTTTAAAGTGGGTATTTTGCATATAACCGAAAACTGGGGAAGCTTTCAGAACTTTATTCTTTGTACTGTATTTCTGGCTCCTTAACATCGCCTAAGTACACATTTTTGCATCAACTGAATTTAGCCGCCTCCGTTTTTCTCGATTCACAAAATTATGTAGAGATGGTATCTGCACCGGAGCCTTCCATAAAATCTATAGATAAGTAGAAACACAGTGCTCAGTACAATACTACCATCCCTTCTATTATATCCTTTTTAGGAATAATCTTGCATTGGTCTCACACGGCAGGGCAAGACATATGGAAATATGTGACTGTTTTTGCCCCGCCGGGGTCGTGGAGATCTCATTCAACATCATACGCTCGTAGTATTCTCCTTAAGAACCATGAGCACGGAGATACTCTTTTGGCTACATGTTCCTGTAGTCCACCAGATGGCCTATATCTTCCAATCTCAAAGTCTATACATGGAGGAAAGTCGTGGAAAGAGTTTTTAAGGATACATTTTATCTACAAGCACTATGTTGGGGCAATCATCTGCAACTATTTTCGTTTTAACTGTCTATATAGATAGGAGAGTACCTGGCCGGTATGATACTAGCGACGGGCAATGCTGTACCTTCGGACTTTTCTTTCACTAATATTGGGCTCTATGCAAGCACCGACAGAGGAGTAGAATGTCTCCTTTCCGTAACTATCAGGTAGTCGATTGAGATAAAAAAAACCGAGTTGTTTTCAAGGTATACTTAGAAATCGTGTCTGCTATTGGAAGTGGATGCGCACCGAATACTCAGCCAAATACGGGGAAATACAATCAAAACAGGATACTGGACTCTCTATTCTGACGCGTCTCGCAGTGGAGATCTTTTGCGGATGACCATTGAAACTATTCAAATGTTATGTGCTTCAACGTCCCAGGTGTCCAAAGTTTAAGATTGAAAACACAGAGACCTCATGATAATGTAACTTTTGAATCTGGTATTCACAATGCATTAAATCAACATAGAACAACGCTATCAACATTGAAAAAAAAAATCATTTTCCCTATTTTCCCCAATGTATAGACAAAAACAAATGTAAAAATATTTACAACCGCACTTTCACATCAATGCAAGGTATCGTCCACTCCCGCTGTCCAAGCATACTGCGAAACCACGCGAGCCCAATACCAGTCCATTCCGCATGGCGCACCTCGACACCCGCCGCCGCAGCAGCAGTCGTGTCGTTACTCCCACCAACAGTCATCAAAAACCTCTTTTTCGCCTCCTCTAGCGCGGCGCCGGCAAGCGCTGTGGTCGTTGTGTTCATCGTCTCCATAATATAGTTAACCAGGGACGGGTCGGTGGTTGATATTGTTTGGTTGTTGCTGATTAAGGCGGATGATGTGTTGTTTGTCGGCACTGTGTATGTAAATGGCACAGAGGTGAAGCGCGGCGAGTACCAGTCCCCCCGCAAATCAAAGTAGCAGCGATCTGACCAGTGGCATGACGATGCGAAGAGGATCAGGAGCAGTGCGGAGCAGTAGATGCATGGTCGGTGGAGCACGTAGGTGAGCACGACGAAGGAGAGGATGAAGAGAGGGGAGGCGTTGGTTGGTATGAAGAGGAGGGGGAGCCAGCTGTTTATAGAGTTTGTTAGTGCTTTTTCTTTTCTTTTTTCTTTTCTTTTTTTTTATCACAGCGGTTAAGAATGTAAAGACTTTGTGATGGTTGTTCGATCTGAGATGGGGAGGGCTCACCTGCGAAGGCAGAACATGACGGGCGGTGGTATGTGACAGCCTCTCTGGGTTTGTTTGTCAGTCAAAGCCGCAGAGAGAGTAGGGTTCTGTGCTCTTCTGGTTGTCGACCCAAGGGTGATCACTGATGGGTGATGGCTTGAGGTTCACGCTGCCACTGAGGACTCCCGAGTTACTAATGATCGACCGCCACACCAGCCACACGGCCCGAAGGCCTGTGCCTGCCGTTTCAGGCCTAGCGCGTTATTTTTCCGCTCGCTTACCTCAATCCGACCAGACACCTGGACCTCTCTTTCATCCTCACCCCATCTCTCTTCCTTTTCCTGTTCGCATCAAAAGTTCTCCTGCTTTCTTCAATTCCTCTCCTTTCAAAAAACGCTCACTTGTCTGTTAGTCTCTGGCCTGCAGATTTGTTCTTTTTTCCGCGCAAGACCGCTCGATTGGAAGCTTGCTGGTGGTTGGCTTCTTGGAACAGAGCTCTCCCCAGCTACAAAAGCTGTCCAAACCCGCTTGTGTCTTCGCATCTGAAGCTTTGATTGTTGTCGGTTTCAGGGCGCCTTACCTATCAGGCAAGGCGAGTTGGCAGAAATGTCCACCCCGAGCGACCTTCAGGCTCTCTTTGCGAGCATCAAGCCGCGTCCTTCGCCGTCGCAGGATGGCGGCCAGCCATCTATTTACCCTCATCCCGGTTCGCGCTCGGTCAGTCACCAGTCGTTTGACGGGCAACAACAACGCGTAGCGCCCGCCCAACCACAACAACCTCATTACTTCCCTCAGCATGGTTATCTCAATCCTTCCGTTTCGTCGCCGCTCTTCAGCCCAGGTCCCGCCAACACGCCGCCTCACCATGGCTCGGACATCATCAGCCCCAACGTCCCGACGCCACGTGCGGACAGCCAGCAACGCCCTGCTGCTGGCCCCGACCAGGCTATGAGCTTGCTCAATCTTTTGAAGTTTAAACAAAACCAACCTGCCTCTCCACAGATCCCAACCTCCTCGGACGCGTCTCCCTCGCTGCCGGTGGATCACCAGGAGACTGGTGCACCCGCGGGCCAGCATTCAAGGGCCATCTCGGCTTCTGATCTGGTTGCCTCGTTCATCTCGAAATCTTCAGATTCGGCACCACCGCCACAAACTGCGGCTGTTGCTGGTTATGGAGCTGCCGAGACCTCTGCAACCAATGCAGAGACTCAGGACATGCTCTTGCGTCTTTTGAATCGATCGCAGTCCAAAGCGGAGGATTCGAACCGTGCTTCTCAAGCAGGGTCTCAGCCTCGGTCTCCCGAGCCTCAGGTTCAGGCTGGTGCTCCCTCGGCTCAGTCATTGATGCACGTGTTTGGATCTCCTGAGAACAAGGATTCCTTGAATTTTGAAGCGCCACAGCCAGGCCCGTCTAAGGGTACTCTGTTCACGTATTCCAATCCTTTTGAACAACTGGCGCGTCATACTCAACCCAAGTCTCGCAGCGATAGCCCTGCAGTCGATGCAACTCGGCTGAAGAAAGAACCCCAAAGCGTCCTGGATTCTAAACCCAAGTTTGACGCTCCGGTAAAATTTGAGGCGGCTGAAACAACTGCCGAGGAGAAACAACCCGAGCAGAAGGAGACCGTGTCCAACGCTGTTGGTGAAATTGCCCAGAAGTTGGAACGCGAAGTGGAGGATGCCCTGAGCAGAGCTGGTCGTGAAGAGACAGCTCGTGCCAAGGTTGACGAAGATGTTTCCAAGAACCTTGCATCTGCCGATGAGACTCGCACTACTGCCGTAAAGACAGAAGTGCATGAAGAAAAGGCGAAGGAAGCCACCCCCATTTCTAATGTCGAACCCGTGAAAGAAGCAGTTGCCCAAGCTGAAGCAAAAGCTGTGGACGGAAATGTTGCAGATAGCTGGGAGAGCGCGGAAGACAGTGCTGAGAAAACTGAAGAACGTATCATTCGTGTTTACAACTTCCCTCTGAAGCCATTCATTTCTATTGTCGTCAAACCCGATACAGGCAAGCTACCCTCGTTCCGCGACGATGGTATCATGGATGTTGCCCGTCTGAAGAAAGATTTCGATCAGCTTGACCGCTGCTTGACTTCGGCAACTGCCGAGTACATTATCTACGCGCTGGCGAAGAATGGTGGTTTGCGGATCATCCGTCAGGACGATGGCCGTGACAAGCAGATTTTCCGTTTCGCCCGCGATCGTCTTTTCAACGTTGCTCTCAGTCACGCTGCACCCACTGCCTCCAGCCCTTCGAAAGAGCAAGCTGTTCTGGCAATTGGTGTTAGTGGTTCTGTTTACTGGGCACCTATCTGTCGCGGAGATGACGACCTGTTTGAAATGGATTCTGTGGAAAGTGATTGTCTCATCTTCCCTCCGTACCCTTCATCCGACGAGAATACCTCTGGTGGTCAGCTGAAAACGCGCGCTAAACCAAGCTCTCGTCATACGGAATTCTTTGGCATTGGCCGCGGCAAGAATATCTACATTGTTTCTCCTCAGTTCGCCGCTCACCCGACCTATGGCGTTTCTGGCTCGCAGCGAGTTGTTGATACTGAAAAGTTCTTCAAGGAGCATGCGCTGAAGATCTCCACTGGCAAGGCTGGAAAGGACTTTACCTTTAGTGAAGACGATACCGTCGTGGCATCTCTCGATAAGACCGGGAGATTGAGATTCTGGGACATTCGCGAGGTGGATCAGATCTTGACTGGATCTCCTCCGCCTGAAGTGCGCACTCCTCTCGCTACGTTTGTCACGGGTTCTCCGAATGAGAAATCATGGCCCACTTCTGTTTTGTTCATCGACAAATTGCGTCCGTTTGTCAAGGCCGTTGCCCTTCGCTACGTCCTCGTTGGTTTGAAGCAGAACCACACTCTTCAACTATGGGACATTGGTCTTGGGAAAGCTGTTCAAGAAGTCAACTTCCCTCACGAGAAGGAGTCTGATGCTATTTGCAGTGTTGCCTACCACCCTTCTTCAGGCATTATTGTCGTCGGTCACCCTACTAGGAACTCGGTTTACTTCCTTCATTTGTCGGCACCCAAATACAACTTGCAGCCCATGTCTCAAGCAGCTTACATCCAACGCATCACTGAAAAGGACCCGACGCTTCCCAAACCAGACTCGACAGCTTGCTTGAGTGGCATCCGCGAGGTGTCGTTTGCTTCCAAGGGCCAATTGAGAAGCCTCGACATTCTCCCAATCAGCAAGTCTATGGGTAGCCAACGCAATGTGGAAGAGGAGGCTGGATTGTTTGAAATTTACGCCATGTACTCTCGGGGTGTCACTTGCTTGAACGTCAAGAAAGAGGATCTCGGCTGGACTCCTGAAAATAAAATCATTGAGCCTGTTGATGCTTTGAAGGAGGGATATATCGAGGCCAACGATCTCCAGACATTCCCCACCTATGTTACTGACGAGCCTTCTGTCAACGGCGACTCTGTTGTTACTACCAGCACCGCGCAAAAGACTGTCACCAAGGACACTGGCAAGAAGACGACAGACCTGACAGTTGAGTCTGCTTCTACTGTTGCAGCTTCTCGTGCTGCATCGCCTGTGAAACCGCCGGGCAAGGTCTCGGCCGATGAGCAGTCAGAGGTGGCTAGCGGTGCCGACAAGGGAAAGAAGAAAAAGAAGGAGAAGACCAAGGAGACCGGCAAAGCAGCAGTGTCTCCGGCCCATGACCTTAACAAGTTCTTCACACCAGCCAAGTCTACTCAACCTAAAGAAGAAGTTGCCCCTACAGCAAATGGTGAACCCATTAACCTTGCAGTTACCAGTGAAATGGTTAAACAGCTTGAGAAGGGCATTTCTGATGAAGTAATGAAGAAGATTGGTAGTGAGTTGAACCAGCTTCACACACGATTCGATGAAGAACGCCGCGCCTGGGATGCTGCTTCTAGTGCAAAGACCGACCAGGTGCTTCGACTTGTGTCTAGCACTCTTTCTGAAAATGTGGAGAAGAACCTAGCTCGCATTATTAACGGCAGCATCAAGGACGATGTCTTGCCCGCAGTTGTCAGCTCGACTTCGACAGCCATCAACAAGCAAATCGGCGACGCTGTTTCGAAGCAGCTTGGTCAAATCTTCCCGCGAGAGCTGCGTCAGGTGTTGCCTGAATACATCTCCCGCGCAGTCAAGCAGCAGGAAGTATTACGTTCGATTTCAGATGCGGTTGGAGGCAAGATTGCGCACCACGTAGAGGCGGAGTTTGCAAAATCCACACAGAATGTTGTGACTCCTGCGATTAAGAATGCAATTGCTCGTCATTCCGAGACAGTTGTCAAGGACCTCAAGCATGGTTTCGAAGAGCAATCGAAACATCTTGAATTACAACGCAAGCAAGATGCCGCCAAGATTGACCAGTTGACAAATCTGGTGCAGACCTTGAACGAGTCTCACTCCATGATGATGGCCTCGCACATGGCACTACAAAAGGAAGTTGCCACGCTCAAACACCAGCTCGGCTCACAAGAGCAGGCCCCTGTTCAACCAGCTTTGCAGCCTGCACGTGCCCCTGTTCCGGCTCCAGCTCCGGCTCCGGCTCCGGCCCAGCCTCAGCGCACTCCTGAGGAGGCTGAATTGAGCGAGATTGTTCGTTTGGCAGAGGATGGGAACCTCGAAGAGGCATCAGTCAGAGTATGTATCTTTTATCTATATTATCTGAAAGCAGATTCTAATTGTGATTTAGTGGCTGCAATCGTCCCAGCAGGCCGACCTTTTTGACAACTTTTTCGTCCGCCTGAATCCGACGTACCTCAGTACGCTGTCGCCGATCGTGTCCTTGTCTGTTGGAGTGGCTGTGACGACCTCCCTCGATACAAATGTTCAAGAGCGTCTTGCCTGGCTTGACTTTGTGCTAAAGACCGTGAACCTCGGTGTATGTTTTCTTTCTAGTTATGAACTGTTCAAAGCTAATTCAATCAGGATCCTGATATCCGCGACGTGGCACCTCAAATCATGGAAATTCTCCTCCAGCGGTTGAACGCTCTGTACATGACCGTTGCTAAGAAGAACCCCCATGACATGACGCTTCGTCTTATTGCCCCGCTTGCTCGACGCGCTTCGGATCTTCGTGGTTAATCATAGCATAGTGTTTATTTCCATGGGTTTTTTGTTGTTGATGGGTTTGGTTCCATGATGATGATCCTGCATGATAGATGGCCATTAGTATTCACGAGGGCATGATTTATGCTAGCAGTATACCACATCAGTTTCGTTATTTTATTCTATTGCAATTCATTGGTGTTCGTATCCAGTTGGCCGGTATGTTTATTGCAGAGCAAGCTCTAAAGTAGTAGCAGTAATCAATACCCAAAATCTAAAAATGGGTTGAGTGGCTGCCAGGATACAATTCAACATTAGGTTTAGATATCTTCATGCTCAGTCTGCAGGTCTTGTATGGCTCTTTATATGCTTGTAATACAAAAGTATCAGGCGTGATACTCTCCGGGTTCTTCCCAACCTTCGTCTGCTTTTATCTCGCCCTCATCTTCGACAAACTCAAAACACATGGCGCGCCAGTTTAGCTCTTTGCGCCAGAATAACCCGTAATAATTCTCCCGGGGTGTTTGTTTATCATTGTCATTTGTTTCAGTAGTCGACTGGGTAGTTGTTATGGTTGTTGGCTCAGAAGCTAGGCCACCAGTAACCAACCTCCCACGACGCAGAAACGTCACTGCGCGGAACCGAGAAAGCAAAATACCCATGGAACACGACAGGCATGGTTCATGTGTCATGTAAATGTCCAGATCTGTGCAGAGATATCCCCCTGCGGATCGGGGGAGGATGCGTGTCGTCGAGGGCGTCGGTTCTGAGGGAGAAGTAGATGGTTGCTGCTCGGTGGGAGATGTAGGTTGATAAAGATACCGCGTCTCCAGCGACGACAATGCCGGCTTGTGTAATGCGCTCTGTTCAGGGTTCGGCGTGCCTTCGCTGCGGCGCTGGATGGCAATCATCTCGACGACGCGCATGACGGCGTGGCATTCTGGTCCACCTTCGCAGTTTGGCTCGTATCCATTGCTGCTACTATCTTCTATAGGTTTATCAATCCCCGCCGCACAGAATCGCGCGTCGCCTGCGACAGCCACAATCCCATCACCCTCTTCCTGCTCGCCAGAGCTGCAAAGACTCGCAATCGCCGGATCAACAACCACAACTCCCACGCCCCTCCCTCTTTTCAACAACCGCGCTTCCCTTGCAACTTTACACGCAAGACCCAAAAACACAGCCGCTTTTGAGGAAACATTCATCTGCGTTGCGCTGAGTACTGGTGGCGGAGGCGCGATTGTGGCGCGCGCAAAGGCGGCGTTGTACCCCGTTGGCCAGAGGGTTTTGGACCAGTGATCTGCTTGGGCGGCGGAGAGGGGTGGGTATATGGGGACTGTGGTGATGAGGAAGAATTTATCGAGGGATTCGTCTGTCATTGCTTTTGTTTCTGTTTCTGTTTCTGTTTCTGTTGATGGTGGTGGTGATGGCACAAACGGCGCAAGCAGGGCTTTCAGCTGTGCTATTTCTGGCAATGGAGGCTGAATCAAGGCAAATATCGTCGGCACATCAGCATTAATACTACCATTGTTGCTGGCACTCGTTCCCCGCTGATTTATCTCAATCTTGAGATGATCCGGTAAAAACTGCTCCTTGACAAAACGACGCAGATGCGTAAATGACCGATTCGGGTCTCGGGGATATGTAGAATCTATTAACCTTTGAAACTTGTCAGTTTGCATTCAAAACAGAAAGTAGAATGGAAGGGAGTACTTGGATACTTGTGCCGCGCATTTCTGTCTGATTTGGACGACGTATGCGTCCGCTGTAACCCAGTCAGTTTAAGTTTTCTCTTTCTGTACATTGGGGGTTAATGGATATGTATATACCAAACTCAATCTCTGGATTCGTTTCTTGAACCGTGCGCAAAGGCACAATGTGGCCCTTTAGCGCGGGTATTCGGCCAGTGTCATCAGTCATGCTGTTAATCGTCACTTCATTCGTTAAACTTGCCCAGTATGTATGCAGTATAAAACGAGTAAAAAGAGAGAGAGTCGGATATTTTCTGCCGCGCGCCCCCGCGTTACCCTGTGCCCTAGGACCTAAGCCCTAGTTTGTATACTAGATACGGAATAGTGGCTTGGCATATATCCCTGTTGCAGATCTATATATCAAGTACGTCTCGACGTTTTGACTGTCGATATCTGGAGCTTTTTATGACACTTCCCATAGACTAGATCAAGTTACGTAGTACCTTACGCCCCTGCCAAGACAGGGCGCTGCCAAGCGCGGGCTGTGTTGAGACTGTGCTACGTTACATGGAGCAACCACATCCTTATAGTTAAATTTTTAAATTCCGTCAAGCACACGGCCAATATAGTTACACAATGAAGTAGACGCCACCAATATATGCAGAGAAAAAGAAGAGAAAAAAAAGACGACAACCACACCACCTGGATATTTCTTCGTTGCATCCAGCCAAGAATAGAAAAATTAGGGATATATCTTGTCGTATCACATGGATGAAAATAATAGGAGCGATCCATGTGGCGCTCTAATGAAGAGAAGAGACGAGAAGAAAATAAGTCGCAGGAATCCAATGCGTATAAGCGTTTGAAGCCGGATCACTGTATTGAGGCTGTAGAGGCGGGGGTCCCGGCATGAGGGTCAGGCTCTAGTGTATACAGCTCGCATCGCTCGACGAGGCTCAAATAGTAGTCGACCAAAACCTCAGGCTGAGGCACAATCTTCCACTCGACTCGCCACAGGAACTCGAGCTCCAACAAGGCCAGTTCATTAAGGCTGATTCCGCCTACACGGGCGTAGGTTTTGTTGGTCCAGAAACTATCACTGAGACCCTTGCTAGCAACGGTAGCACTCGTGATGAGGAATCGATGGACGGTCAAGCTGGACACGGTAAAGGCCGGGTAGAGCGCACACAGCCGGTCAATGTAGTAGACCATACTCAGGAGAATCGGAGGCGATAGTGTGGCATGGGTGGTCAATCGCTGTAGATAATCACGCACGGAAATGCGCGGTGGTGTTCGTGAGTGGAAGCGCGTCAGTTTGCCGCCTTGCAGGGGAATCTTGTCGTTGTATGAGATTAGCTCCATGATCATGCTCGAAATCAGAACAACCATGTCGTTCGGATCGGTAAACTCGTATTCGCGCGGCAACAGCTTGACGGCCGGCGCTGGCGGTCGCACTCGCTTGGCTCGATTCTGCTCTGATTCGGCGGACTGGGACGCAGACTGCGTCGGGGGTTGCTCGTCGGCGGTAGCATCGGCGAGCTGGCGCTTGGTCGAGCCATCTCCGGGCGAGGTTGACGGTCCGGCAGCTTGCACATTGGCAACAGCAGCAGTCTCTGAGGGCTGCGGTGCGACAATGGAGGTGCCGTTGGTGGTGGACTGGCGGGTTTCGCCCCCAAGGGTCTCGGGTCCAGAGGACATGGAGCCGCGAGAAGGGACCCCCGAGGGCTCCGCGGCGGACGAGTAAGAGGCGGCGTCAACGGTGTGTTTTCTCAGGGCGGCGCGGATCTCCTCGACAGTAGGGGACAAGAGAGCACGAGAGGAGGGCGATGAGCGGTGGTGCAGGGAAGAGTCACAGCTGTTGGAGACGGCGGTTGTCGCGGGAGGAGCGGCGGAAACAGGAGAATGCGATGTAGAGTAGGCGGGCACCTGGCGACGCGAGGAGGGAAAACGGTTTGGCGCTGCAGACGAAGGCGACGAGATGAGCATGGTCGGCATGCTGCGTCGTGCAACTGAGCGGCGGCAGATCGGCCACGTGCTCAGGGAAGAGGCTCGTACAGGCCGGCAGGCGTGCCAGGGAGCATTGCTCCGGGACTAGTCTGTGGTATGTACTATAGACACTATTGGTGCTATAGTATGCGATGGACGGGGCGCTCTTTGTACACACCCGGGTGTAGTCTGAGAGCGACAAATGCGCATAGGACGATGTTGTCGTAGTAGTACGAGGCAATAATCAAGAAATAAAGTCAAGGTGAGAGCGAAAAGTCGCGCACAGGAGATGATCACTTGCCCCAAGGCACTATTCCCCTTTGGGCTAGTCACGCTGCTGGTCGGCCCGCCGATTAGATAATACGTACTTAGAGAGATCGGGCTGAAACAATCTTGGCCTTGAAACGCTGCATAATCATGGTGGTACGTATGATTATGGTAATGTGATGCTCATCTTCCCAGTATGACTCGGATTCTGCCTGACGGAACAGGCTAACAAAAGAGCCGCCGCCGGATTGGTCACAGCCGTGGTCTAGACTGTGGCCGTATGGCGGATTGGGTCGATTACTCTCTTTTTTTGGATAATCTGTCCCTGAAGAATCCCTCTTGTTCATTTGACTTCTTGGTATGTACGGTTGCGGTGTCTTTCTATACAACTTTGATGTCACTTTGCGTCTCCGCGCTAATCCGAGCGGGGAAAGTGTATTCGTGGCAGCCCCATTGGCTGGGTGTCAGTGGACCAATCGTATTGCGTACAACGACTATACGCCAACGTTAGAAGATTATATTAAATAGCATATTAAAGCATTTGTATTGAGCCTGTTGACTCTTTAAACTAATTACTGTCTACATTCTGCTACCGACGTATGTCCGGAAGGTCCATTTGGGTCTGTACCATGGCTCCTACAACCCGGTAGCGTTATGCGCTGCGCGATTTAAGCATTTATATGCTCTTCACCGCGTCATCTAAATCTACAGGTCTGTGGCACAACTCTATTATTTACTTCTGCCATTTCAAGATAGACGACAAAGCCTAGACTCATAACTACCACCATTGCCTATCGCCATGACTATTAATATTTAACCTTGGCCACCCAACGACAAACCAACAAACGACAACATTGAAGTTCGTCAAAGCAAAGTGACATGGTTAAGACTATTCTCATCTTGTTTCTGTTCCACACAGTTTTATATATATATATATATATTTGTAACTCGAGCAATCTCCATACCGTCAATGTAGTAACGCAAGTAGCTCTGTAGAGCGCTGTGATTGGCAGAAACAAGGTAGCTCACGTGACCTCCATGTACAGGTAATACCCCGGGCCGCCACGCCCGCCACGCCCAACTTGTAATTTACTGTAACCTCGAAACACACTCTATTTCCGGCGCATCGCGAATCCATCTTATCTCTGACATCCCGGCCAACAAGTGCCATGCCATAAGATAACTGCGCACCTCCGTCGCATGTTATATCGCCTTTGACTACACACGTGCGAGGTTGCGCCCGTCGGTACTCTTCCGGCCGCCCGCCACTCTCTTCAGCTCTGCCGTCGGAGCTAATCGATCATCCTCACATTCTCTCGCAAAACGACCGATCGGCTTGGTGGAAAGATAACCAACAGGAATCTGGGTTTTGGGCTTGTCTTCATCACTGCCGTACTAGGAACGATATGAACCCAGAAACCTCGCCGCTGCTGGCCCAACTGCTCAATGCCGAAACCGTCGCCGAACAAGTCACCGCCTTGAGGCTGCTGAAGCACGAGCTCATCGGATATGATCAGCGAAAGGAGGCCTGGGTTCACTGGGGGGTCATCCCATTGCTTTCCAGGGTTTTATCGTCAAAAACAGGACGCAGCAAGAAGCCAGCTGTGCCAAGTCAACAGAACGGAGTAACAAGCCGGGCTGATGCTATCAGCGAACGCACCGAAGATGAAGAGGCTTGTTTACAGGCTGCCATTATCGTGGGCAGCTTAGCTCAAGGTGACCATCACTCGTGGAAGCAAATCTAGGACAAATACTAATGCGTGCTTGATTTGTTACAGGTGGCCCAGCTTTCGTCTCGCCCATTTTATCGAGTTCCATTGTTCCTTCGTTGTTGTCCATTCTCGCCTCCGACTGCTCCCAGTCCCTTGCGCTCCCAATCCTCAACACCTTCAACACTATTGCAGATAGATATATCCTACAAAATGTGAATTGGCCCCAAGACAATCATCTAGGGGATCTCTTGTTCGCACCCGACAACATCACCTGTTATGCACATATCATCGCCAGATCGTCTCCGTCTCCGTCCCCGGTTACACAAACATGTATCTCGCTGGCTGCGACTTTGATAGCAAAAATATGTACAGACGAATCCCATAAAAATGCTCTAGCTGAACACGGTACTTTGGATGCTCTGGCAATGAACCTTGCCTCGTTCGTCGTCGCACAAGGTTTCGTCCTACCTGGCGCAGAGAACCATCTCAATCAAGATGGAGCTCTATCCTCACTCCCGCCGCCAGCACCTTCGTCGGCCAAATTAGCACCGATTTTACGCGCCGCCTCCGTCCTTGTTGAAAACTCTAAGTCGCGGGCAGAGCATTTCTTGTCTTCTCCGGGTATCCTCACCGTCTTCCCCGGGCGGCTACCCGAGTTCTCGCCCACGGACATCAAAAGGAATCCTTGGGGCATGCCATACCTGTCCGGCACAGCAGTTCCCCGCCAATTCCAGTCAAATCCATTCGATGTCATCTTGCCTTCTGTTCCTCTCAGTCAAAATAATGCGCTGTCAAATTTCCCCCCGCTCGTCCCAATGGGAGGGTTCCACAAACGCTCCTTGTCTTTTCTTGAAACATCGCCGTCTGACGAGGAAGAAAATGCAATAATTCCTTGGCTGATCCACCTGGTTCGCACAGAATCTGGTATGTCACGAGTCATGGCGGCGCGCCTTGTTACGGCCCTGTTTCGCCTTGAACTGGTGAAGAAATATCGAATCCCTATGTTTAGCTTTATTATAATACCGATCCTCCTGCAAATGCTCGATAAGGATTATGACTTCAAGTCGGCTGCAGATCCCGAGTATGATGGCTTGATTCGGACGACCCTTCGTCTGAAGGAAGAAGTGCCATTTATACTCGCCGCGTTAGTAATGGACACGAATGAACTGCAGAAGCATGCTGCTGAAGGAAATGCCATCAAGAAGCTCTCTCAGCTGCTCAAAGAGACATACAACACCCATCAGGTCCATGCCAAAGTCACTTGGTCTGCTGAGCCCAAAACCAATGATTTACATTCAGAAATATCCTCAGAGGTTCAGCTGGGATCTGTCGGTTTCAGTCCGATGACCTGTCATATCCTTCGCTACCGAGAAGGTATTCTGAGGACGTTGGCCTCTCTTGCGCTTTTCAGTGATGATTACCGTAAATTATTTTGCGAAAATGGAGTTGTGCCATATGTTATCAACGCTCTGAAACCACGGCCATCCACCACGACCCAAGATGCTACAGAGACTAAGAATGGCCCGTCAGATGGCAATCCCATCCCGACAATCCTTGCCGCTTGTGGTGCTACTAGAGCCTTGACTCGATCTGTCAGTGTGCTGAGAACAAGCATGATTGACGCCGGAGTAGCCACTCCTCTGCTGGAGTTGTTTGTCCATCCTGATATTGAGGTACAGGTTGCTGCGACCTCGGTGTTGTGCAATCTTGCGCTTGACTTTAGTCCTATGAGAGAGGTAAGAATGACTCCTCCTTTTTTTTTGGCTGTTGGAGTACTTGTATACTGACAAGACTAGTCATTGGTGAGCCCGGAGACTCTGTCGACTCTTTGTGATCATGCGCATTCTAGCAATGTGAAACTCCGACTGGAGTCGTTGTGGGTTCTCAAACACATTGTGTACAATGCAGCCAATGATCTCCGGATCAAAATCATCAACGGTCTAGAGCCGTCATGGCTGGGTGAAGTCATGTCAACAGACCCAATCAACAAAGGAGGCCTCTTGCAAGACCCAGATACCGGCTCGCTGTTGGGAATGGGGACGTCTAACTCAGTCGGCGAAAGGGTCGACTTGCTGAACCCAATGGAGGATGTTGAAAATGGAGATGAAACAATGGACTCTACGCTAGAGGCTGAGAGTAGCAGTAGCAGCAGCGAATCATTCCTACCGAACGCGACACGACTGAAAAAACTAGCACTGAGCGGAGAGCTATACCGGAAAAACCAAGCCAGACTGGACGACTTTGCAGTGCAAGAGCAAGTGCTCAACATAGTCCGAAACTCGATGGTCGGCAACGAGTCATCGGAAATCGTCGACATTCTTCTCAAGGAAATCGGCCATGACGACTTTTTGGACATTCTCGCCGACAAGGTACGCCCGCGACCAGTTCCCACACGCCGCGACTCGCCATCTCGACCTACAACTCCCCCGATGCCCAGCGAGATCTTGCTCGCCGTGACGTATGTGATTATCAACATTGCAGCTGGCCCGCCGCGATACCGGGACCTACTCTTCTCGCATCGCACCCTTCTCAAGGATCTCCAATGGCTATACGAGTACCCCAATAGCCAAATCCGAGTCAACTGCGTTTGGGTCGCCCTCAACCTGACTTTTGCAGATAACCAAAGCGACCAGCCAGGGTGTCGCGAACGCGCGCTCAAGCTCAAGGCTCTCGGATACGTCGATCGACTACGCGCGCTCGAAAAGGATCCCGATTTGAATGTTCGAGAGCGTAATAAGACGGCGCTTGATCAATTGCGTGGCTTGATTGATATGTAGCCGTCTTTTTTTGTTGTTGTGTCTAGTGTTATTGTCGTTAATTGTCTTGATGCTAATCTGTATATCGAACCATTCGGCCTTGAGAAATTGGTGTGAAGCGGTTTATCTGGCGTTTCCGAAATTGGCATCCAGCGAGAGATTTCTTGTATATATTATGATTTTTCTCCATGCAGATTCAGATAATAAAAACATTATGGAGGATTTATGTCAGTTGATATAAAAAATCGTACCGCTCTCAGCGCGCTAGCGATGGGCCGCCGACTCACAGTGCTCACAGATACAAATCATGTAGTCCAAAGACTATGTATTCAATGTTGTCACCAAATTGGAGAACTGATGTGAACCTTAAAGGAACATTGAATCCAAACTATTTCACAAAGAAAAGCACCGGCTTGTTCGTAACCTCTGAAATCTGCTGTCCTCCACCAAGGGTAAGGGTCATGGTATCACGCTGATTAGTAGCGATATCTGAGTTATATGGGACTAAAAGATGATTGACCGGGAATTCATCATTTGAACTTATTCACCTGCAAAATACACATGTAACGCGTTGGTTGATGTCAATGAAAATCGCCATCCAACTCCTCATTTGCAGCCCTTATACCTTAAAAGAACCTCCATTCTAAGCAGAGCATGTCTTTATTGACATTGATCCCATTCAGCTCGAACCCACTGACTTGGTAGCTCATTTCCCTTTCCCATTTTGTAGCTATCATATTCAGCGCCCATGACCATCCTCTCCCAAACGATCTCCTTTACAAAAAGATGCTTTTCCGCAGTAGGTATATAGTGCATTCCAATACCACAACCTGGACTGTCTTTCCTGGACCGCTTAGATGTCTCAATATCGTGCCGTAACTTTGGAGCGGACCAATGTTCTGGCCATTCCAAGTGCACGAACAGGCGTTCTAGCTGTATTAGGGCACGGAGGGGCTGGAGGAGCCGAGGACCTTGTGTGTCAAGAATGTGTGCTGTCTTTTCAAGTGGCACATCCATAAAGGACCCAGCAGGTGCAGTCCAGATATGCACGACGAGGGTTAACTTTCGAACGTCTTCCTTCCTTGCTAGCTGGACTAGATAGTCAACGGCCATACGCCACTCCCTGTAAGCTGGAGCCGTCTCCGAAAGGTCTGAATCAGGGCCGATTTGAGGGAAGACGATCTCCAGATTGCGAATCAGTTTGAGTGCCTTGGGCCCAACCTTTTCAATGAAGATCTTTGTGGAGTCTTGCGACATGTAGCTTTGGGAGGCGTAATAACGGTCAAGCTCTATCTCATCAGGTTGTGCTGCTGGATCCCCTGTAGCAAGAGGCTGCCCTATATGAGTGGAAAGACCGGCAAATGTGATCCTTTTGACGTCACTGTCCGGTTGAATAACGATCCGGTTGCTCGAGTAGAAAAACTCAATCGCCTCCTCGTACATCGCTCGGCTTGTTAGTAGTAAAGCCAAGGGACTTGTAAAATGATTACAACGGGACGAGTACGAGGCGTGATCATGCATGCAAAAGTCTCCTGTTATTCTCGACCAGGCACTGCAACGTTCCATACTGTTATTATGGAGATCCTCTTCGAGACACACACTGCCATCGCATTCACAGAAGATGCCCGTAGCATAGAATCCCCACTCAGGTTCCCAGTGTACTTTACGGTGAGGAGCGACAAGATTGGTATACTCGAATATGTTTCGTCGAATCTCGAGTGGAAGATCAAAAAAACGGAAGAACCCTGAAGCCCTAGGATTCGGGGCTTGAGCGTGAAGTGCTGTTTCGCGAGCGAGGGATCTAAGTTTCGGAGCATCGCCCTTTCGTTCCAGGAGACGCAAATCTAGTTCAAACAGCCGATTTGGAAAGTCGTACAGTGGCTGAAGAACCTCGACTGTCTTTTTGCTATCTCCTGTATCGCAGATGAGATGGAGGCTTAACTGTCGGGGGGTTGCATGTGCCAAAATATTTGCGGCGGCCTTTTGCCACATATCAATGAGTCTCCATTTCAATGATTTGTCCAGTCCACAATCGTAAAAGTGGCTGGGTCGGACATGCAAGTGAATGTATACGTTCCTCAGCATGGAACACACATATGGGCTGCTTTGCCGGAGAAACTCAAGTCCCTCTTCGAGAGTGTCATCCTTGTAAACACAAACATTGTGGTTGACCAACATAGCTTCGATTTCCTCGCTCATTTGCACACATACGTTAGCGAGACTCCAGGTGACAACGTAATTTTCATGTGGAACTGTGCGTTCAGAACCCTTGTCGACTCTCTCAAAATCCGGATACGAGATATAAGTGCCGGTAATCAATCCAGCGTATAAGTAGATACGCTGCCGGATTGAAAGCGGTATGTGTAAAAAGGTGTCGGCATGATTGCAAGTCACGCCGAGGTAATTGCACAAACACAATTGCTTCATCTGATGTCACAGAGTGTCCCAGGTCCAATTTTTCGGTAGCGGGAGAGTTTTGATGATTAAACTCGTGCTCTTTCCGGTAAAAATACAACACGGACGTCGTCACTCACTCTGAGGCATTCTGAGTAGATGAGGCTGAGAAAAGTCGGTGTATGTATGTTACAACGCGGAGGTGGGGGTTGACTGAGCTGGCACCGTTTATGACCAGTGGCATTTGAAGTCGATTAGTTCGTCGGTTTATAGACAGAACGCTAACCAGGCTATTGATTTAGGGCTGCATTGGTCTTGACAGGTCTCACTGCCTGCTTAATCCGGCTGTCTGATACATAAACCTTGGCTCAGTGGAAGTTTCAGTACTATTCAAAATTCCCTGGCTGTGTATAGTTCCATACAAAATGATGCTACAAGAAAACATCGTAGCAGGAAGAAAATAAAAACAAGATGAACACCGGTTCTTACGCTTCTTCCTTTTCTATCGTCTCTCCGTTCTTTATCTGATGCACTGCTGTGGTTTCCAATGCAGTAATCCTAAAATAAGATTAGCTTGGAGTTCTTGGAGATAATTTTACGAATTTTTGTTCTCACCGACTCCCGGGGCCATTAACATCTGTTGTCTTGAATTTTCTCGCAGGAACATGAGACTGTCTCTGTTAGTTATGAATGTCTATGGGGGGGCTTTCCTGGGAGTTACATACTCTGAATAACTCATCTAGCTCCTGCAAACACGGAAACGTTAATATATTAGCTGTCAACAATCTTAGAGACATACCTCAAGAGAGCGATTCTGTAAAGAGGAAGGTATTAGTTTAAATTTCAATACAATGTAAGAAAAAAGAAGGAAAAGCTTACCTTGGTTTCGGGTAACACAAAATACACCAGCACAGAACACATAAACGCAATCGTTCCAAACGCCCATCCAATATTTGCGCTGATATCATCCAAGATATAAGGCACACAGAAAGAGATTATGAAGGCCGAAACGACACTGTATACAAAAACTGTGTTAAATAAGCTTCGAGGTTGGGAGAATTGAGTTTAACTGTACTTTAGAGCAATGCCCAATGACAATGTTTTGGCACGTAAAGGTGCAGATCCCACTTCGGCTGCAACCTTAGAGAAGAAGATATGAGTTAGAATTTGATTTGATCACCAGAATGAGCGATGTTGTCCACTTACAGTAAAGGCTAGAGGGCCCCAGGTTCTGTGTTTATGAGTATCAATCTGCCGTGTCAAGCAATTCATTGCTTAGAGAAGCTCTTACCCAGAGTAAATGAAAAAATACAGCATCACGCCTGCCACAAGGCCGTTTGCGTCTGATGTGGTTGGGCTCTTTTTAAGCCCCAGGCCAGCAACCAGAAACAAAAAGATCATCTGTCCAACGCCACCCCATATCAGCACAGTTCGTCGGCCGATGAAGTCGCTGAGGAGCATCCCGAGCAAGCAGCCTCCCCAGCCGAGTGTCGCCGATCCGATATTATAGTTGAATGCTTCGCTTGAGAGGCCAACAGAGTTATAGAATCTTGGGGAGTCTGCATGACGTTTAGTATATATTGTTTTGTCGAGGATTCCGAGTAAGTCATACATCCAGAAACAAAACCTTGGCCGCAAAGTTGTTGTAGAAATAGTATAGACGATGCAATAAGCGTTCGTCGAAGGTTAACACCTTGCTGTAAGTTATAAATTTAGTAGGCAGTGTATAAACGAAATCGGTGTCTTACAAATAGCTCAATCCACGAGTCACTCTCCAAATCTGCTTTGATCACTTCCCTGATTGTCTCGACTTCCCTTTGTGTAAGCCCAGCTTGAACATCAGCGTCTGGACGAAGCCTATTAAGAACTTTAACGGCATTTTCGGTTTGATCCTTGCTGATGAGCCATCGAGGCGAATCCGCTGAACACTGTTAGGAGGTTAAGGCTGTTGAACAACAGGGTTACTCACGTATGAAGAAATTTCCAATGAATATCAAGACTGGAATTGCTGCTTGAAAGGCAATTGGAACAATCCATCTATTCATTTATTAGACTGCATCCCGTGATTGAATTTATTTTAGAACTCACACAGATCTTTGCTCCACATTGGAATATCCCCGGTTGATCCCAGAAGCAAGAATTTGGCCAATCAAGTTGAATAGCTGTAGTGATCCAACAATTGTGCCACGGATGGACGCGGGTGAGATTTCAGATTGGTAACCGCTGGGTGAGAATGGCATTTCTTAGAATGAATTCATTTTGCTTTCCGGGAAATCTTACGTTGAGGTCACTTCAGCCAGTCCTACACTAAATGAAAGCGTAAGCAAGAGAAAATCGAGTAAAAGAATGGCATTGGCCCTAACCTAAAATAAATGACAATCCTGCCCACAATAAACTGTGCGATGCACCGTGAGGTAGACTCGAGTATTATTCCAATCCAAGCAATAACCACTAAAATCCAGATAGCCCATCGATGACCCAGACGTTCAATGATCTGTGGTGCAACCTAGAGTGTTTGCTGTGAGTATCAACAGTATTTATACAAAAGGCTTTTGAAAAAAATCCATTTACCAAAGACCCAACTAGTTTTCCTGCAAATGCAGTAGAAGATGTGTAGGATGCTCGTGCAGCAGAGAGCGCCCATTTTCCGGAGCTGTCCTGGCTCCCAAACTCCTTTGCAAAACTTGGCATGCTTTGGACGCCAGAAAAGCTTGTTGTCTCATATCCAAATATAATGTTGATTTGGGCCGTGATCATCCAACTCATGAAGAGGACAGGAGTCATCTTTTCGAACAGCACCTTCCAGGCTATTCGACTCGAGGAGTTCCCGGGCAGAGCCGTGCTGGCCGGCTCTTTAGATGACCTGGCCATGTCTGTAGATAAGCATGTAAAACGGATATCATTTAGATAAAGAAGTGCAAGGAAATCTATGAGCTTAGAAACAGATAAATATGTCAGATTATATGCTTTCTGGGTTCCCGAGTCGCAATTGATGCTCCACATGGCATAATCCGGGGTAAGCCATCTGCTCGCGGACGTCGCGGACGTCGCGGGTCGCTAACCCTAACTATGCATTGCGGGGGAGTCATAGTTCACGGAATTGGACAATTTAAATGCCTTGAGAATGTCAAGAATCCTTGTATCATACCACCTCAGATAACATCGTCGATTCAAAATGGGCTCCGACAAAAAAAGACCAAACTTTTTGCTCATTGTGGCTGACGACATGGGCTTCTCTGACGTTGGGTGTTTTGGTGGTGAGATCAAAACACCCAACATCGACAAGCTGGGTAAGACAGGAGTTAGATACACCGGGTTTCATTCGGCTGCGGCATGTTCGTAAGTAGTTGTAAGAGAATTAAGCTTTCTTTTGTTCATAGCTAAGGGGTCTATTTTCAAGACCGACGCGAGCTATGATTATGACGGGTACAGACCATCACATAGCTGGCTTGGGAAACCTCGTCGAGTTCACCAACTACACTGGTTGGTCTCGCTTCGAGGGCGAGCCGGTTACAGAAAAAGGGAATTTCTATGATGCAAAGCCTCAGCGAGGTGGGAGGATCAGCTCTAAATCCATAATGACAATCCTGACAAGTTGCATACAGGCATTCCGGGCTATGAGGGCTACCTGAATGAGCGCGTCGTAGCTATCCCCGAGGTTCTCCGTGACAGCGGTTATCACACTATGATGGCAGGCAAATGGCATCTTGGGCTCAAGCCGGAAAGGGCTCCTCATGTTCGTGGGTTTAATCGGTCTTTTGCAATGCTTCCCGGAAGTTCCAACCACTTTAATTATAGACCCGAGGGAGAGTAAGCTCCCACTCAAATGAAAATAGATTCTGCTGTAATTCTAACATTTTCTTTTTAAGGGTGAAAAATGGTACACCGCAATTCCTCGATACCAGCCTCATTTGCTTGCACAACGAAGACGGCAAATATGTAGATCTTGAAGATCTGCCCAAGGACTTTTACTCTTCCAATGCCTATGGAGACAAAATTGTCCAGTACATGCGCGAGTGGCATCAAGGACAGGCCCAGAAAGATGAGTCCTCAGACAACCCTTTCTTTGCGTATCTGGCATTCTCTGCTCCGCACTGGCCATTGCAGGCACCCAAAGAACACATCCAAAATTACCGGGGAGTCTATAACGAAGGCCCCGAGGTCCTGAGGCAAAAGCGACTTGCAAATTTAATCAAATTGGGGCTTATTGAGAAAGATACTGAAGCTCATCCTGTGGTTGACGACCGCGTTGAAGGATGGGGTGAGTTTACTGACTACGAAAAGGAAATGTCGTGCCGGTCAATGGAGGCATATGCCGGGATGGTGGAGGCAAGTTACTCCATACGTGTACAGAAATAACAACTAATCAAGGTCTATCAGTGTATTGACAAGAATGTCGGCAAAGTAGTTGACTATTTGGAGTCAATCGGCGAACTCGACAACACATTCATCATGTTCATGAGTGACAACGGAGCCGAGGGCGCCGCCTATGAGGCGTATCCTCTTGTCAAGGGGCCTTTACTAGAACACATTCGCAAATACTATGACAACAGCTTCGAGAATATCGGTGCTGCCAACTCTTTTGTCTGGTATGGTCCACGCTGGGCGCAGGCTGCCACGGCTCCCTCTCGCCTGTACAAGCTGTATACAACCGAAGGTGGAGTGCGCGTTCCGTGTATCGCACGCTACCCAGAGTATCAAGCTGCCATCAAGCATGATTTCGCCACGGTCATGGATATCGGCCCTACTATTCTCGAGATGGCAGGTGTGAAGCACCCAGCGCCGATCTACCAAGGCCGTGAGGTTGCAGCAATGCGTGGAAGAAGCATGCACTCCTGGCTCAAGGTCCAAAAGTTTCTTTTTTGTGATAACAAAATTTAGAAGTCGACGACTGACCAAATTGACAGGGCGACGAAGAATCCGTCCACCCCAAGGACTTTGTACAAGGATGGGAACTATGCGGAAGGGCTGCCATTCGTGTTGGGTCCTGGAAAGCAGTGTTCATTCCTGCACCCAAGGGACCCCATTGCTGGCAGTTGTATGACCTGTCAAAAGATCCCGGCGAGATTCACGACCTGAGTAATGTCAACACCGACAGATTGACTGAGCTACTCAAGCACTGGGATCAGTACGTTCAAGAATGTGGCATTGTTCCCCTGCATCCGGAACTTGGCGCATATCTGGAAGCTACTGAAGAACAAATGGAGGTAAGAATTCCTCATACCATGGCATAGCCCAAGTCATTGAACAAAGAGGTGCAGGAAAATGCGTGGATTGAGTACGAATATTGGAAACCCGGCGGGTTGGTTGATCGAGAGAAGTTCTTCCGAACACCTAAGCGTTTTGGCACAAAGCAAACATCTGTCGAGTCTTGAGGTACCACCGTATCGAAAAGAGACTTTCTTGGTGGAAATTTCTTGATAAAAGCCATATATTGTGCGACAAAGTCATAATGTACAATAGTGCCCGACCTAGCTGTCAGACAGAATAATCATAGTTGAAATCCATATCCAGACTCTGATTGATCCAACCCAACTGCACCGGACTCATTGAAAAATCAAGAGTCCCATCTCCCCACCCATATCCCATTTCTTGTGCGCTGATTTCGAATGAAGAGAATGGTGTTTGAGAGGAAGACGCCGGGTTGGCCTGATTTACTGCGTCAATCTGATCAGCGGTGAGGTGGTCACGGTTAACGTAATTAAACACATCACTCTCTTCTTCTGCTGAGCCGCGAGCAGTGGGAGAAAGTGCATCCCCTCGTGTAGCCATTTCCATTTGGATCTTGCTAAAAGTGCCAAAGGTACGCAGACTTGGTGAAGCTGGTCGTGCGGCCGTTTGTGTCTGTTGACTCGGAGTGGAATTGATATTGGTATCAAAACCGCTGTAGTTTAAGAATCAGATAAATAGCTATATCCGAGGTAGAGAAGCGAGGTTAAATACTAACATTGTTGGGTTTGTTACATCTATATGGTACCCACTGCGTTTAGCAAGGTCACAAATCGAGCAAAACTGGTAATGAAAATGGTAAGTATATATCCACGACTAAATATTAAGTGGCAAGACCTACCAACTCGTATATAGGTTTTGATCGCCGGCAAACTTCTTTGACACATCGTATTGGGCCATCTAAAACGGAGTGGATTTCTTCATTTGTAAACCCAAGAGCGATACTGTCCTCTGTTCGCCGCTCGATGGTTAGGATCCGAATTGCGAGAGAGACAGATATTGCCACGACAGGATCATGAATCACGCCATGAAGACTCATGCTATTGGATATGACTTTGCAAATCGAAAAAGCATGCCGCAAGCGATTGCGTCGACAGTTGGATAGGAATGGCGACGGCGCATCATGGGGAGAAATTGCGGGTGCTTCTCCTTGGGCTAGGGCTGTGATGTAAGACCCAATTCGGTTCAAGTCACAGAAGCAGCCGTGAAAGAGGCAGTGCAGAGTAATAAAATTGAAAAGCTGGGGATGCCGCCGATACATGACATCGTCATTGAATTGAAGCTCCATGGGCAGGCAGGCTTGCCACTCTTCTAACTTCTGCTCAAACTTCCAGAAAAGCGAGTCAGGGTCCCACGGAAGCTGCCGTGGTGTATGTCCCCTATTCCTTGGATGATAGGGTAGGGTATAATTGAGAATTTCGCGTCGCAAAACTGCAAGCTTGACTGAAAATGCCGATATCCCGGGGCGAGTCGTGTGGGAATTGTTAAGCCCACTCTCCAGATGAGCCTGCTTGTCGAGTAGCTGATCCAGTCCGGCCATATTGGTCTCAAGTGCTAATTGGAATGCATTTTCATTGCATGGCAGCCTCACCTCAATTGAAGACAGGTCGAGTTTGCTGAGAGGACTGCGGCCAGATTCGATCATAGACTCCATTACGAGGCAGCTCCACATAAGCCGTCGCCGAGTTTCTCGGACGACTGTGGTGGTCTGATTCTCATCAGGAATTTCAAGGTTCAGCTGTAGGCCTTGTGCAAGGCGAATTACTAGTGCGGATAATATCCAAGCATTCATGTGCTCAGCTCGATGCCACTCGTAGCGTTGGAGCAGGAGGAGGGCCTGTAATGTAGTTGTCGACGGCGGGGAGAAGATTTCCAACATAATAAGCCGGCGGCCTTCATCTGCCCATTTATCTGCACGAGAGTCTTGCGGATCAAGAAAGTGCAAGCTTGTTGCGAGCACTATGAGTAGAAAAAAATTACGGACAGCGCCCCGGTCGAGAGCTTGCTGAAATGTTGGTCGGTGTATGAAGGTGTAGAAGTGGAAAAAATGAGGTCCATCAAAGTAGGCCTCGACAAGAGTTTTCATTTCAGAGTGTCCAGGCATGTCAATACCGGGATCGATGGTAGATTCTTGTTGTCTTGTGATAGACGCTGGCCGCACCGCAAGACTGCATTCCTCCCCGTCGGTCTGACAGGGACCGCATGGGGCGGTTGAAGAAGCAGAAGTGCATCTTATCTGAGGATTTGTGAGACAGAATTTGGAAATCGAGGGAACACCGCTTGGTTACTTTCTTTTGTCTGCATCTTCTACAGGCATTATTGACACGCGAGCGTTGTAACAACTCCGATACAGGATACCACGAGCATTCGAGATTGAGCCTCGAGCAGTTTCCGCATTTCTCACGGCGTTCATCACAGCGCACCTGGACAACGCATGTGTCAATACCAAGCGCAGTGGGTTACATTAACGAACTTCAGCATACCTTCCGCCTCCTGCAAGTCATGCATCCGGACCGGCGATTCGGGGTGCGGTTGGCGTTCCTCGGCTGAGACGAGCGGTCTGGTGCAGCCATGATGGAGGTTCCCATTCAATTCATGGCTACTTCCGTCCATTGAACTTCTCATTCAACAAGTATTAGTTGTCGGACGGGATTGTTTCATTGAGAAGATGAGTGGGGGAGAAATCGCATGTTCGTGTCGAAGGTTCGGGATGCAAACAATACAAACATGAGATAATACCAAGCAATGAGAAAGATGACTTACTCTACTGCATGTGGCAATCAAGCATTATTTAAAGTAAAGATTCTGCAGCTTGTTGGGTCAGCTGTGGCATCCAATCTCTAGTCAATATTCAGCATGTATATTATCTCCAGGGAATCGTCTTGTGTCAACTGCATGTGGTACTTAAGGAGACGTCAATCATTGATTGATGAATTGATGTTGTTAAACTATATGTTCAATGTTGAACTAAGGCGTAGCCCTTACTATTAAGGGTGCGTACTAGGATTTATTGTCTGAGGAAAGTGTTGATTGAATCAGCTTAGAATACCCAAATACTAATAACGGAGTATTAGAATCCTATTAAAAGGCATAGTTGGTGATTCCAAAAGGGACTCGCGTGGCCACGTTCAAATGTTGTCTAACCAAACGTCTATAAAGAAAAGACAGTGTCAAAACCCCTTGAAAACGTATCCGAGACGTGTTTTAACGGCACATATGTATCCGGGGAACCCCCAGTGCTAATATCCCCTATTGTATTTCTCTTTAGTGCAATCTAATAGTAGTGGTGACGGCTGAGTCAATAAGCAAACTTGTCCCATTGATATAGCTGGCTGCAGGGCTGCATAAAAAGGCAACGGCATCCGACACTTCTTCGCATTGGGCTGCTCGTTTGATTGGTACAATTGCAGCTATCTGGGCTTTAACTTGAGGATTCTTCTGAAACTCTACATCTAGTAGAGGGGTTTGCACCCAGGCCGGGCACACGGCATTGCAGCGAATTCCCTCACTGGCATGATCCATTCCTAGCCAAAATTCTTAGCTTCATAAGTTGATATCTCAAAGAGAAATGCCCTTACCTGCCATCTTCGTCAAGGCTATATCGGCATGCTTGGAGACCGTGTAGGATGTCTTTCCAGGAAGTCCCACGAATGAGTTAGCTGAACCAAGGTTGACAATTGCCCCGCGTCCAATGTCTCTCTCGCCGCTGCGGGTTCGAAATATTTTAGGCTCCTGTTTGCGCATTGCTGCTGTTTGGGCACGAATACACAACATCAGGCCCTTGGTGTTGACATCCATTACCCTGTCGAAAGTATCGATGTCTGTGTCTGAAATTGGTGTATGGACCCCATTGTCAATCTTTTTCTAGTAGTTAGTACTTCCAGACATGAAATTTTGTATCTGACTCACCCCTGCGCTATTGACACAATAGTCGAGGCGACCAAATTCCCGAACCACAAAGTCAACCATGTTCTGGACTTCATCTGCTTTGGTTACGTCGACTTTGATACTCGCTGCTCTGTACCTTTTGTTTGAGGCGTATTGCTTGCTCTCCTCTGCCGTCGAGATGGCACTTTCTTCGTTGATATCTGCAAATACAACGACCTCGGCTCCGGCTTCTGCTAGCGAGAAGCCAGAGTGCTGTCCGATTCCTCGCCCACCCTGTTTTTACGTTAGAAAAGACAGCATAACTAGATTCTCATTTTGGGGACGGGGGTTTCATACGCCAACCACGAGAGCGATTCCGTCAAGTCTCGTGCTAGATATCATATTGAAGTCGGGTGAGGTCCTGGCTGGGATTTATTTTGATGGAAGAAGGGACTGGAAGATTTCGGTATTATTTGTTTTCCTTTCTTATTTCCCAATGAAATAGTGGTCTACGAGAAAGCTGAAGGCCGGTATCGAGGGACTCTTTTATACTTATTCGGAACATTAAAGTGGAGACGCCAACCAACCATGATATATACTCTAGCAAGGCTGAAAAAACGGCCATCGTCAGATTATTCCAAATAAAGAAGCTACACCTACCCAAATTCTGGTCATTTGCGCGTCCAGGGAGCGAGCTGACGAAGGAGAAGTTAGTTTTGATATGAGAACATCGTCTATTTGTCCCAAAGAGGAAATGCGGAGGAAGCTAAGGTGGGTCCAATACAACCAATTGGCTTTCCCAGCCTCCGTCTATTCGTCCCGAACAGGAATAGTGCCACGTTGCTGGGTCCGTAGCGCAACTGCGTCATTCCTTCCTCTCTTGTTGCGTGCATCAAAAATATCGAATTGGTCAAGAGACAAATAACATCATACCACGTTCAATGGGGGAGGGCGAGGCCCAGACCGATAAGCGGACAAAGCGGTTCCACACACGCAGTCGCACTGGATGTGTCACCTGCAGACAGCGCCATGTTCGATGCGACGAGAAATTCCCCATATGGTATGTTGCCTAGACTTGGTTTTCCGGAAAACAAGAGTCTTAGTAGTGTGAACCTGAAATTGGAGCCAATAGTGCCAACTGCACCAGTGGCAGTAGATCGTGTACCTGGGCACACGCCAATATCCCCCTTCGCGATCGGCGAGCCACGAAATATCCTGGGGAGCAGGAACCATGGACTCGTAATCAGAGCGTTTTGACAACTTGGTCTTCGTCATCTTCGTCATCTTCGTCCGAATTTGTCTCGCCGGTGGTTAATCCAGCCAGGCGGAGAATGACCCCTTCGTCACCCTTCAAGATCGCGATTGGAGAACCTCTCGACCCATTCGATACCATGAATATTAAAATGCCATTTAAATCAAAAGAACTTTTTTATTACTGTGAGTCTTAAAAGAACAAGAATCAGCAGCAGCAGACCTTTCAAGTCTTTATCCGCTGTATCCCTGACAATACTCGATTAGTCTATCATTCAGGTTCTTCCTTTGGTAATATGCCGGGAACTCAAGGATTGTTCGTGTATAACCTCATGACATAATAGGCGTGATGGGCTAATACTCAATGGGACTACTCAGTGCTACGGCAAATATGCATGACCCATACGTTTTCCGTAACACTCTTCTTATTGCAGGACTCCATTACGCCTGGAACGTTGGCGATTTGTTGTCTTTTGATTCAACCTTTTTATTTCACAAAGTCCAGAGCATTCGTACCATCAACACATGGATCGAAAATCGTACTTCATCAAACCTAACGCTCTGTTTGAGGCATATTGCCACTCTATGCGTGGTAGAAGTATGCATGCTGCCAACATATTCCTCTTTAAAATACTAAGTTGTTTATAGTGCTGTCTTGGCAATTTTGTCACCGCGGAGACACACTTGAATGGCCTCATGCTCCTCTTGGACACCAAGGAAGCCAAGGAAACGATTTCGAGCAGTACTGAAGATGATTTGGAACACGAATTTGCTGAAAGGTACCTGATAATGTAAGCACAATTCCCAGACCTTGTTAAATTGCTAAGGTTATCTGAACAAAAATGATAGGGCTTTTAATCTCGTCCACAGTTTGAAAAGCCGCTTCGATGACTTTATAATATCAACTCCAAATATGGCCTCATCTAGCAGGCATATGGACCCTAAAGAAGTCGCTCATCTCATACATCAATGGCATATGCATGAGGCCACGGGGCTCTCACCCCGTCTTCGGGCAATGAACATGTTTCCCTCCTTTTTTAATCCCGTCTCCTCAGGTGTTCACATACAACAGATTGAAGTCCAACCAATACTTTCTTGTATGCGGGAAATTACAGACGCGTTTGAACTTCGTTACTCTGAGCGGTATTATGGCAAGAAAAGCTCCTCGCCTTACCATTTGTGGGCTTCTAGTGGTCCATCAAGGCTACTATTTGCTGTGATAGATGCTCACATAAACTCAATTACAGAACATCCCAATCACAGTCCGGAATCCTCACAGGATCTCAAGTCCTCTTGGTCCGGTATCTGCATTGCCGTGGGGTTGTACCTGACTAGCATTCTGGGCGTTTGGAATCAGGGTTACCCTGCTGAAAATCGGCTCCTGCACCATATCCTACGCATGTTAAGGCAGGACCTGGAAAATAATTTCGCCAATGTAATGAATAATAGCACGGCTGCACAGGATTTGTGGTTCTGGAAGGCATTTCTTGGAGCCTTGAGTTTAGCTCATGTCGGTTCCCTGGCTGATGTTAGAGAGGCATATGTCGGACTTCTGGATCTCGTTCCAGATTTCAATCATTACATCCGGACTTGGGCTGAAACCATAGGAATTAGCATGTGGCCTCATGCTAGAGAGAGACTGGAGAATATTGTTTTCCCTATACACTGTCCGCGCGAGGCTCTCGCGAAGAAAGTGTGGAGTCGGGCATTGGGAGAATCCGAGATGTCTAGCTCAAATAACGATGAATAATAATAGTCTTCAGAAACAAAATCAAGTTTTCGGTACCTAGGTAACTAACGTTGCTGCCTTCGGGAGCGTCCCTTAATAAAAGATGAATGAATGAAGGTGTAAAAAATTACGTAGGGTGTTGACATCACCGATATCTCCTCACTGCTGGCTAGGCACAACTGGAACCAAATACAACTGCTGCATGTGAAATGGTTCAAGGTTTTCTCAAACCTTCAACTGAAACCAATTTCTATACTTATAACTAGAAAGAATTACTCATACTCAATCTTCCTCCCAAAATTATTTGCCCCAAGCATGACCCCTAGTAAGACCCCATGAATGTGTAGAACTTTCCCGAATAATTCCAATGCTCGGCGTCGAAGTCCCGGATCACAACATTTTATCACTATGTGGTCAAGACATAAACCACCGCCCATTTCAAAAGACTGAATGGAGAATACATTTGAGGTTTTGTCAGCTTTCGATGATAGGTCTAATGCATGCTGGAGAATGGCCTCGAATCGGTCGATATGCTCATCGTAGATGCTCTCTTGGTGGCTCAGACAGGTGGCTGTGATGATATATGTGGTATCGTGGAGCATGAAAAGAAGTTCCTTTCCGTCTGATTGGTAAAGTGTTTCCGAGCTCATGAAAATCGACATCCAGGTTTGCCGTCGCGTTAATAAATGGGTTTGTTTTGAACGAGCATTCGCTGAGTTTTTAAATTCTTGTGGGCGATAGTTTGCGGCAGCTCATGCAAGAGAAAAGCATTCTTTCATCAATTCATACAAAGCAATCCGACAGTCTCCCAGGCTCTCAAACTGGTGCGACGTACCCCATGAACAGTGTGGTATGCGCTAATTACATGGTTTCCCGCCAAAGAGTTGAATAATCTACTTTTAGAGGCAGAAGGTGAACACCACCGCAAGAATATTGATTGAGGTAAAGTTGATGAACTTGCTTCTGCCCCAAGCGACAGGGGATTGCTACGTGCACCCCACTTCACCTATATCAATTAATGTCAGCTTATTGCATTAAGCTTAATTGATTTAGATTTTATTTGGGTTTTGGTTTTATTTTCACCATTTCAGAAATTGAAATTGACTTAATGGCGTTATTGATAATATGTAGAATTCAATTTGGAAGTTCAATTGATATCAGCGACCACGTTAAGTAGTTATAACACTTTCCAAAGAGCCAAAACCTGTATTTCCTTTTCGTCAAAAGGTAACGAGAACTGCCTCGCTATCTGACACTTCAATCGTTACCTTGCCATCAATCGCATTGTGAGTTTCCTCTGTCGGAACACCAGCCACCAGGTGTCCCTGGCCATGATCGACCGAGTAGCTCCACTGCTCGCCAGCCCAGGTGATATTCTCTGTAGGGCCAGCATAGTCAAAGCCCATTGCCTGAGCACCAGCAGCAGACACAAGACGCTGCACCTTGTATGTACCATTTCCCGAGCTTACCGGGAATGTCACTTTTTCCGTCCCTCGATTGCCGTTCCCTCTGATCCAGGTGCGCAGATTGATCAAGGCAAGTTTGGACAATTGACTTGTAGATGCATCGTACATTGCATATGCCGTGAGCACGTCCGATCCCAGATCCACCTCTGCGACCTTTCCAGGGTTCTGTCCGATAAAGTCCGCAATAAACGGCAAGGCGTACCAGACGCCGCGTGTCTGCGGCCCAGGGTTTGAGTCTCCAGTAGAGTCGTCTGGTACCCAGTAGCTGTGAGGAGCAGCAGGACGGTGCGTGGCATCAACCCGAGCAACACCTTGTGTCAAGCTGTATAGCTGGAAGTCTATGCACCACAGGGCCGCGCCAAACCCTGCCTGAAGTTCGATGGAGCTCTGTATTCCGGAACCGGTTTCGCTCAACACAAACTGGACATTAGGGTTGTTTGCCTTTAGATACTGTATTTGAGAAACAAGAGGACGGAACTTTGAGGTGGTAGCGGTGTGGTTCATAAGATAGGTCTGCTGCTCGGCCGTAGTGGTATAGTTTGTCTGCAGCTGATACCAGTGCCAGGCGGCGATTTTGACGTTTTTGGAGCTATCTATATGATCCTTGAATTCGTTGGTGCTGAATAGTAAAGTTAATGCTAGCCTTTATTTCGTAGATTTGGGGTAGGAACAAACAGTTTGAAGGAGTTATCTCCTGCTGCAAAATCAAGAACCTCAAATATGCGTTCATCACCATCCGATGTTTCCAGTCCCAAATTATTCAGGACATCGCCCATGACTGTCTTTGAGTCGTTGACAAATTGATCAAGCGTATAATCAACGTTGTATTGGGAAGGATAGAGATCAGGCTCGTTCCCAACAGCGATTGCAACCAAACGATCCTTGCCTACATTCTTGTACGCTTGAGACACATATGAACGAGTATTCGAGATATTGAGCTCAGGACCCAGGGGAGCCTGGAACGTAAAGCCAAAGTCCTGAAAGCTTTTAAAACCATCAAAATAGCTCGGACCCAGGATGTACGTTGCCGAAGAGCCAATTGGGCAATCACCAGCAATACAGACTTTCACCTCGTCCTGGTTGGGGTCAAAAAGCACTCTGTCTCCGCTGGTCCCGCCAATGCGAATAGTTGACACTGATCCAAGCCTGTCGGCAACAGAATGGAGCAGATTATGCGTGAAATTATTGGCATAGTCGTTGATGAAAGCGGTCTCAAACCCAAAGCCCACGAAATTAGAAGAAGCCTGCACAGCGCTGTCCGGAGCTTCGAGTGGCACTGACACATTCACCGAGCTGGATGCAGCTAGTATGACACTGGGCACAGATCGGACTTGAAAATGCATTCTTGCTGTTTAAGATGCCGAGATCCTCGACTGTTAAGCATATCTCAATTCCTTGGGGACAATAAAAGAATAAGGACAACATTTGAAGCTATATATGTCTGTCTATTTAAGCTGTGTAGCTGTTTACGTATACATGTAGAAGAGTCGTAATTTGGGGTCCCAATTAGTGCACCTGCACTGCTCGCGGACCTCGCGGAGTAGCTCTACCTGCTGCGCAGTTCCATGCAAGGTCGAAAGACTAAAAATAAAATCAATATTTTGTTCGATCGTATATTTGAGAGCAAACAGATTGTAGGTAATTGTCGGATATAGTTACATACCAATTTGTTTTCCTTTGGCCCTTCTACTATCTCTATTGCAAATTTGGCCAGTGTATCTAGATAGTTGATCCACGAGTCATAGTCATACATGTCCAAGATGCGACGTTTATGCAGAGTCTGACTTTCTTATATGTAGACAATTGATTCATCAAACAGATGACCTGAATCTATCGTAAAGGGTGATGTATTGCTGACTGGATCTCCAAGATTGACGCCTTATCGATAAGACCCCGCAACGTCATAGGACCCACGCTATACTACAGATTTAAAAACAACTTCTTTCCAACATCCAACCCATATCCATACATCTAATTAAAACCTTCACTGCAGCAGAAAGAGTAAAAATGACTCCCGTCCCACAATCCATCCTCCGCGCACTTTCGCTTTCCCTCGACCCGTCAAAATCCAGCTTATCCGGTCTCGGATCTGGATTCTCGACAACAGGACGCATCATCGCACGCGTTCCGTCTGGAACAGGAGAAAACGGCGAAGAAGAGGAAGATGAAAGGCAATTCTTTGTCAAAACATCTCCAGATGGAGAAGAAATGTTTCGGGGTGAATACGCCTCTCTGAATGCCATTGCCGATAGTGTCCCAGGTTTCTGCCCCAGAGCGTTGGCTTGGGGTTCTTTGCTCGAAGAGAAGAAAAAGGGATATTTCCTCGCTACTGAATTTCTGGACCTTGGAGGTGGAGGAGGAGGAAAGGGAAGCAAAAAATCAACACTGGCGCAGAGTCTAGGAAAACTACATACCACGCCTGCACCTCCCCCGCCAGACGGCGACAAACCAATGTTCGGATTCCCAGTGGCTACATTCTGCGGAGACTCGCGGCAGCCAAATAACTTCCGAGCGTCATGGGCCGACTTTTATGCAAATGAGCGATTGCTGATGATTCTGGCCGAGTCGGAGAGACGGAATGGGTCCGACCAGCATCTGCGCGATCTCGTTGAGCAGACTTCTTCTGTAGTCGTGCCACGGCTATTGGGAGACGGGCATTTGGGATACAACAAAAACGGGACTGGCCAGGGAATTGTCCCAGTTGTCGTTCACGGAGATTTGTGGAGTGGGAATGCTAGTAGAGGACGGATTGTTGGGAAATCACCCGAAGAGGACACCGGTGCTTCTGATGTTGTATACGATCCTTGCGCGTGCTATGCGCACAATGAGTATGAGCTGGGTATAATGCACATGTTTGGTGGGTTTGGGAGGGCCTTTTTCGATGAGTATCATAAGTTTGTGCCCAAGACGGAGCCTGTGGAGGAATATGACGATCGAGTCAAGCTTTATGAGCTGTGAGTCTTTTTCATCTGTTTTGTTCTTGTGCATTCTAATTAAATACAGATATCATCATCTCAATCACCATGCAATATTTGGAGGAGGATACCGATCTGGCGCTGTTTCGATCATGACGAGACTGATCAACAAATACGGCAAAGCATAGACATCGGAGCCATTGAAGATGCAATATCAGACATGTTTGCTACCATTATATATATGTCCACTACATTCAACTGTAGATGAAAAACAATAAGACACCTAAGGCACCCCCCGTCCAGCCCGCGTTGCCTTGGCCAACTCGCTCTGCGCAACATTATCCGCATATCGCTTGAGGATGGGCAGATAATACTCGGTCTCGCTCGTCGTCTGCTGGACGCTCTGTCGGGCCTCGATAGCCTTCATCCACTTTCTCCAGCGCTGCCAGGTCTCGTCATCGTCAGCCGATCCCTCAGCTGGCAATCCGAACCCTCCCTTGAAATGATCAAACACCCAGAATCGAATCGCCCAGGGCGCCAGCACAAGGTCTGGTAGTGAGATCTCCTTGCCCAAAAAGTACGGTCCTTCGGGGTCAGCCTCACTGATCCACGTTCTGAGAAAACCCAATAAATCCGTCTGAACTTTCTTTCGTCCAGCCTCAGCTTCTTCCGCAGACGCGTTGGGGTCTGGCTGGTACTGCAGAAAACGGTGAAAGGCCGAGACGACGCGCGAGCTCACAAAATCGACCCAGATGCGCGCACGGGCTTTCTCGTATGGATTATTCGTCGGCAGGAAATGCGGCGTGTGGTCCGGGTAGGCCTCTTCGAGATACTCGAGCACAATGTTGGACTCGTATAGCGGCTTCGGGTTGGATGGGTCTTGCGGGTTGGGCACCTCGAGAGTCGGCACCAGTCCGCGCGGGTTGAGTTTGAGCAGGGATTCGGGTTTGTTGTATGGGTTTACTTCGATGTACTGATAGGGAATTTGCTTTTCTTCGAGAGCGAGCCAGACTCGCTGGACTGTTGGGAATTTGGTTAGCTGGTAGAGTGTTATATCACAGTAAAATAGCATACCGAATCTGTCATTCGTTAGTATTGTGAAGAAAGAAGAAGAAAAAGAAAAACGTACGGACAAAACCAGCCAGCATAAAGCTTCAACGGCTGCTCGGCCTGGTGCTGGTCGACCACACCCTTGGCCAGCCCAGTTGCCACAGGGTGTAAGTGCGAGTCTGGATGGGTGGACATCTTAATCGAGCTTGTTATCTCCTTGTTCTTTCTGTTTATAAAAGAACAGGCGAATTAATCAAGTGCGGGCTAAACGCTCGAGGGGATCGACCTGTTCTTATAATTGAGTCGCCGTAAGATAGCCAATTGGCTAAAGTGGCACTTATGCAGCTAGCCAGCTAGACCATAAGCAAAAAAGCTAGATTTGTCATCAGCATCTGGTCAGTGATGCGAGCGATGCATGAGACGTGAGACTGTAACAGTGTAACTGTTGGTTTTGTTAAAAAAAAAAAAAACACCCCCACCACTGCTGTGACGTCACGGATACCCCAAGTATCGCCGAGAAAGACGTCCTCGCTCAAGACATCTTTCAACGGGGTCGAAGAGAGGAATGGACGATGAATAGAGGGCGTAGTTGAGCAAGATTTTTGATATCGATGTTGAATTGGGAGCTTCAAATGTGTTGTCGAGAGCCAAACGAGGGGAAGAAGACCAGACTGGGTCATTTCCTTCAGGCAATCAATGTATGAAACATGTAAGCGCTAACTTTTTGTAATTGATATCAAGACCTGAAATAAACATGTTAGCCTTGGTATTCTCATACATGGTTATGTCTTGACTCATACCAGAAGTTCTCATCATGTTGACGTTGACCTAATTGGCTGTACGCACAATGGCTGCCTCTCCAGGTGCCGCTACCAAACCGCTCCTTCCTCGCATTCACACTCTGCATTCTGTATCCTCCAGTCCTCATCACGCAATTATACACTCTTGACAGCTGCGCCAAAAAGACTTCAGTCTCTTGCGCAGTCAATCTATGGTTTATCACTGGTGCCAACATACACTCTTGATCTTTTGACTACCATCAGTAGCAGGACTCAGACGGCAACGTGCTACACTCGGTTTGCCAAAGTCTGGCAAAAAGGCCGACCTAGTGGGACGTCTACGAGGTCATTCAGAACCTCTTGCGGTCAAAGACGTATCTTCGAACGCCGATGTATCCTTGAACAACATTGAATGTCTAATATCAACATCCATCCCAGACGCACCAGACGCAATCAACATAGCGCGTCAGGAGCTTCAAAACGTGGCGCAACATGAGCTCCTTCAAGAGGAAACTCTGTCTACGGAAAACACAGTGCTCACTAATAGCCGAGGAAGCTTCTGGCCTCGCATGGAGAGGCGGTATGCTCGTATGGAAAGTCAGCTTGCTCATACAATGGATGAGTTGGATGCTCTCCGTCAGGACTTTCAAGCCCAGAAAGACAAATTTGAAGACAAAATTGCGCAACTAGACGCGAGAATCGACGATCTTGAACGAGCCTCAGTTTGTTTCCGCGAGTTCGCCACAGGTGCATAAGTACTTACAAACGGGATATCCTACACAAGATGGATGAGAGCGACAGACACTTCATCCAGCATGGTAGCCAGGCTGTACACAGTGGAAACGTTAGAAGGGCTACCGCCCAACACTTCGGCAGAAATATTTTTATCTTCTCTTATTACTCCGCCTCATTATCATCATCTGCCATCTATGGCTCCACACACAGAAGAAACGATACGTTTCCTGATGTCACCCCAGGAACAAATGACAAGTCTCTGGTTACTTACCGCGAAATTACGGCATGGAAGGAAGAGGTAAACAAGAATACGGACTCCAATTTGTCTAAGGAAAAGGACAAATACAGAGAGAAGTGCAAAGAAGCCGAAGCCGCAAAGATAAACATAAAAATGGTCAAAGAAATGGTAAATGACACCACCATCTTACCAGGAAAACTATACGAAACAAGTGAAACCAAGGAATGGGTAATGTGCGAGCATGGTTCAGCAAAGTACAAACTGAACCAATGATATGTTCAATCGAACGCCATTGTTCGCAAACTCCTGAAAAAATACGCCTCAGGAAGACCGAATGTGCAGAACTCTCACTACCACCACTTTCAGCAGCAAAGAGAGACTTGTATTCCATTGAACCAATGAAACACAAATTGCAAGGGCTACGAAATGAGAGAAAAAACAGTTTCTCGAACAGCAGGAAGCAGAAAACGACGCATCAGTCGTAATACGTCTTGGAGACAGAATATTGTATCTTTTGGATAAGTCGTCTTCTGTTGCTCTGCAGATTGGAAAGCTACAGAGAAAAGTGGGAGAACTACAGCGAGAAGATCAAAGGTGCCGAAGCGTATCTCCCCAAGTTGCGCGAACAACGCCTTTACTACAGCAACTCCTACAAGTTCCAGAGGGTGAAGGTGAATCTGCACCACCGCTCATACAACCATATCCAGAAATCGCAAAAGTACCATTCAGGCAACCCCTGACAACTCATCTAGACAATGACGTTGAACCTGAGACTATCCCGGTTGACGCGGAGAAACGAATCATGGGTTTTATGACCCAGATGCATGGTGACTATTACACAACTGCATGCAGTCATCTACCTTTCAACAAGCATATACGAATGCTGAAGGATATCGTGCACAAATTAGATAACAACCCTGATTGCCCACGTATCATGACAAGATTCTCAACAAATGCTGAAGACACGGCCCGTCAAGAGGACGAGGCAGCTGCCTACATACAGGCATTAGACGACGGGACAAACATACAGCAATCATGATATGTTGGTGCCAGTGGTAAACCGTAGATTGACTGCCCAAGGGACTGGAGTCTTTTTGGTACATTGTCAAGATTAAATAACAACGCAGTTTGTCCACGTATCATGACTTCAATGTTATATCTAATTCAACTACTTGAATTTTATTTTCTTGCAATACTTGTAAAACCCAATTCCTAAAATAAATTACATATCTGTGTATTTTCAATACCGATAAAGCTATCCGCACGGGCCACAGACCGCAAAGAGTTCGGCGGGCTAACTGTATTCAATCATTCATTCGTGCATCCATTCTGCTCTCACCACCACGCAGCATCGCAGAATCGACATGGCAGGCAACCAGCAGCGAGGCAGAAGGGGCCAGCATCACAATAACCACAATCACAATAATCACCATAATCACCACCACAACAACCACCACCCAAACGCCCGGAATGGCCCTCCTCCGCGTCCCGACGCGGCGGACTCGAGAGGCTTCGAGCCGCCGCGAGGACCCAGAGCGATGCAGCCAATTCTGCCGCATCCATCGTTCATCCAGGTCGCAAACCCATATGTCTTTGAGCACACGGTCCAGGAATGCCTCGCTGCGCTGGCCGTGGACCCCCGGCGGGAAGACAGCATCCGCATTCTGGGCGTGACCTGGATCGACAATGTGCGCAAAACGCTCCGACTGTAAGTTGCGCTGTCCGTTGCGCTGTGGGTTTGGGTTGTAACTTGTCGCTAATTCACCGGTACTAGCCCTGTTCGTACATACAATACTGCATGTGTGTATTACCACAAATTCAGACTGGTTCATCCAGACAGCCAGTATAATTATGTGGTGCGTTTCGCCACCTCCACTTTGGCCTGACTTGCCCCGTCGTAGCTGACCTAGGATGATAAGGATGCCGCCGCAGCAGCGCTTTTCACAGCATGCAAGATTGAGGACACCCTCAAAAAGTCGCGAGACATACTATGCGCGGCATACAATCTGAACAAGTCGCCCTCTGAGCAGGTATCTCCTGATGACACAGTAAGCAAACTCCATTTCTTGAAACTCGGAGAGGTTGTCTAACACGGACATATCCCAGATCTTCGACCACCAGCACAGAGGCATCATCATTCTAGAGAGATTAATGCTAGAAGGATCTGGGTTCGACTTTCGAAACCGGCATCCCCAGAAACTGCTCGTCAAGTTGGCAAAGCAGCATGGCATCAAGAAAGAGGACGAGGTGGGAGGAGTCGCCTACTGCATCTCCCTCGACCTGTACCGAACCTTTGCTCCGCTGAAACAGACAACCGGGGCCATGGCGTATGCTTGTCTTGAGCTGGCCTCTCGTCTCGTTGATGCTGGTCTGGAGGATGTCGAGGCCGGTCGGGACTATGAGAAATGGCAGGTGGGACGGGCTGAAGTCATGGGTGAGTAGCAACCTCCCACTTCCATTTAAAGACATGTGTGTCGCTAATGAATTCTCACGCAGAAACACTCCTCGACTTGCTCGACCTGTACATCAACGATCGCACCAGCACTGTCGTCGGACCTGACTTCCCCGTTGAAGCCTTTCTAGCAATCCGCATTCCCCTCAACAAAGAACTAGAAGACAAACAACTACCGCGCTTCACCAACTGGAAGAGCAGCAACAGAAATACGAATCTCAACCAGAAACAAGCAGCACCATCAACGCCGAACATGCCAAACGGCAAACAACACGGCAAGCAACCGCATCCTCACAAAGGCAAAGCCAAAGATGCCGCCGCCGCCGCCGCCGCTGCTGCTGCTGTAGACCTCCCTCTTGCCAACCCACTCACTCCAATCTCTGCAAATGGTGAGCGCCTCGGGCCCAGCGATCGCAGCCGAGACGGCACTGTGCGCTTCATGCTGGACCCCGAGCGTGCCGAGGCTGAGAAGAGGGCGGTTTCTTCGTATTTCAAGGATGAAATGCACGAAGTTGCTGAGGACTAGCTTGGTGGCTGTTGACTGTTGAATTTATGTCGAACGCTTTTTTTTGTTGTAACAGTATTCAGGTGTTTTGTGATACCCTTGTTGTCATTTCATTGGCGTTGTAGATAGACATGGAAAAGAAGAATGAAAGACCGAATATTGAAAATTTTGTTTTCATGCATTAAATTTTTATATACCATGTTTTAAAAACAACCTCATGTATAAGATAGCCTTAGCATAGCTACATTTGACATATGGCTAGCAAAAGCAACGGTGGGTAGCTCATCAATTGATCAAAATCAATGTCAAAATTGGTAGACCATTGACCTGTGCACCTCTGTCTGGTTCAACCAAACACTCTCCAATACACCTAAAAACAGAAAAATCTTCTCTCCATAGAATAACAGCCCAAAGCTGCAAATAGGAATAAGCAAGCCTCATGAGGTAAAAAAAAAAGAGGCGAAGAACAAAGTCCGTGGCATTAAAAGCTGGAAAATCGTACTTTTTTGAAAGCCGCAATCATGATCTTGGGCAGAAAAATACAAGCAGTCGCTGAGGCCTTGTGGTTTTGAAAATCTGGAAGCCTAAAATGAACGATGAGGTCATACGGGCGATGCTGTATTAGATGGGATAAAGTTGTGAATACAGAATTACTCGTGTTTCGACAGCGGGAGAAGAGAATATTTCTTTCTTTTTTTTTAATTCATCACGAAAAGACGACAGGTGCGGTTCATAGCCTTCTCTATCGTCTCAGAAGATCACCGTTAAGACATTCAAGAATCTAGGTTTTGTCAGCATTTTGTTGGAAAGGAAATGAGAAAGGAGACTCACATTTTCCGAGACGATGCCCTGGTTATACAAATACTTGCCGAGACCACGGACAACCTCATACTGCTCTTCCGGGGTCAATCCGTTAATGGCCGACTCGATGACATCTCCAACGCTGGCCTTGTACACCGCAATGAAGCTATGGTAATACATAAACGCAAAAAATCCCATGATAAACTGGCAGTCCATGCGGTCTGTGATGCCACCGTGTCCGGGGATGGATTCTCCAAAGTCTTTGATTTTAAAGGTACGCTTCAAGCCAGACGCAAAGAATCCGCCAAAGGGCGCGATCAGAGACGAAAACGACGCGAGCACGAGGATGTGGAACTGCATTGGCGCAACGTCAATGGTTTTTGGCAGAAGGGGCCAGTCGGGGAGCGTGTACGTCTGGGCGATGAAGACCGGGTTGGGTTTGCATTCCAGACCAGTGAGAACGCTGGAGCCAAGGTCCGTCACGGGGCAGATAAAGTACTTGTATCGCATCAAGATGTTGGCCATGAAATAGCCGAAAATAATGGTGCAGGCCCAAGCTCCAAGAAAGCCCTCGACAGTCTTCTTCGGGGACAGCTTGATTAGCTGGGTGCGTCCAAACGTGATACCGCAAATGTATGCGAAGATGTCGTTGGTAATGACAAGCGATGCTGGCAAGAAAAACCAAATCATGCCCTCAAAAATGTTGTTCATGATGAAATGGGCTTGGACGACGATAAGGTAAAGCGCCATATGGGTCCACGCGAATTGGGTGAATTGGAAACGGTAGTGACCTTTTTGCAACGTAGCCACAAAGAACACGAAGCCTGAAAAGTTGTTAGCAACAATAGCAGCAAGTAATCGTCTTGAAGGTTGTTCCTTACCCATTACGTAAAGCATGAAGCTTAGGAATCGATGGTGAGTTGCAAACGGCAGAAGCACTTTGTCCACGAGGAGTATGTGCTTGAAGTAGTATATAACGCTCTCTCCGTATAGAAAGTACATTGTCGTGGCCAAAAAATACCAGTTGAGAGATTTGGTGAAGCGCAGATTCCTGTCTCTGCTAGGGACGTTCGCGATAGCAATGACTTCCTTGAAGGAAACGATCTGAATAGCGGTGACAATAGCAATCAAGTAGATGTGGCCCGAGAACATAGCGCTGAAGAAGCCAGCAATCATGACAAACGTCCATATTGTGCGAGTGATGAATGTCGCCTTCTTCTTTTCGTACTCCGAGACAGCCGGGGGATCCGATTTCTAAAAAATCAAGTTAACAACGGGGCTAGCTTGTAGTTCAAAAGCGCGTCAACTTGCCTCCTCCGCAATGGCTTCTGAAATACTAGTCCGTGTGGGACTGCCAGGATCAGATGGGCCATCGCTCATCTCTGAGAAGCTCGGTCGTCGCGCGTCGCCGTTTGAGCGGTGCGGAAACCTGACATTCCTTCGTCCCATTGTGAAGCAGTAAAACCCTGGCCCAGCGCCCACTTCAGAATTTCCTTTCCCTTGGGAGTATCGACGGGCAAGTTTTGGAGAGCGAGCGACACGTTGGGGTGTGTGAGAAAATCAGAAAAAAAAGGAGGTGTGAGGAGAGTGGTGTGTCGTTAGCAGCGGAGAGCAGAGCAGACTTTCCATGCCGACGTCAGTCCGCACATGACGCCGCGGCTTGGCACCAGGGCTGCTCAGCCTGCGGGGAGAGAGCGCTCACCACTCACCTGGCCGGGTGCAGCAACCAAAACAATGCAGCCGCAAGCACAGCCTCCCAGTTAATAAGCACACAATTCAACCTCCAACGCGTCAATCCCGGAAGCCATTTTCTCATGGCAGCCGTCCGATCGGGGGCATGGACAGTAGCGATGACGGCTTCTCTGACGACGGTTTCGACTCTCTCCCCGCAGGGACTTTGTTAGAGCTCGAGCAGGGTGCTTGGCAGGCCACCCAGGCACCACCGCGAGACCAGCTCCCAAATGTCGTTCCCAGGAGAAACTTGGGCGCGTTCAATGGAGCGTCGCTCCTGAAGCCCGCGCCTCTGCAGCGCCAGGCCTCGAGTCTTTACGAAAACACCGATCTTGGAGACTGGGATGCCGAGATCTTGGAAGACAACAACAACAAACACATCGAGAATTTGGCAGACTTTGATCGTCGGGGTACATATGATGCACAGCCTGGAAACTATCAAGACATCACTACAGCCGAAGCACCGCAGTTTGCTCAGCCCACCCAGAGGTCAAATATAGCCGTGTCGGAGCAGCACCTAAGAACCAGGATCGAAGAGGTGAGATTTGCAAAGAAGTTTTCTGATTGGCTTGGCTGATATGGGAGGCAGATTTCACGCAACCATGAGTCGACGATGCAAGAGATTGCTTCCGCCAAGGAGGATGCAACCAGAAAATCCGGCGAAGTCGCCATTCTAAGAGCGAAACTTGCCAACCAAGAACGAGACTACGAGCGAACGATTTCTGGTTTGAGAGCCCAACTGGCTGAACAGACAGCAAAAAATCAGGGAGCGCAACAAGCTGCAACGGATGACAGGCAAAGACTCCAGACAGAAAATTTGTTCCTGCGGGATGAGTTGCGGGGTGAAACGTTACGGGCGAATAATTTGCGAGTCAGAAAACAAGCCGAAGAGAAAAATGCACCTTCGACTCCTCGGAAGCAGCGGACACTGCCCTATCGAGATGGGTTCGATGACGATGAAATCGGGATGGCATCCCCCACTAAATCATCTGGCGGACGATCGAAAAGAGGAACACCGTCTGCACATGGAAAGCGGAAAAGGAAGGCTAGCGATGCTCCGGTGCCAATGCCCTCTCTTCAGCTGAGTCCGGCGAACAATATATCTGTTGAAGCTGGCAGTCCGTCTTTGGACAATGAGACCACCAACAAGACCAACATACCGGAGAGAGATAACAACTCAAGTATGCGCTATATGTCACGGATCCTGAATCACAAAACACCCCCGAATACAGAGCCTGATCTTCAAGTGATGACTCGCATGGCGTTTCCCTCTGATCCCACAAAAATGATCTCCTCTGTCGTGCTAGAGAAGATGCGTGCAACATCAGCCAACTACGCTGTGAATTACGCAATTTGCCTAGTTGATTTGTGGAAGCGTGCCTTGACGGAAAAGTTTTATGAGCCAGTCCCATTGTTCATGGCTTCTATTGAATTTATACTATTACTCGACTTGTATACGATTGGCCCGAAGCTTGCCAGCCATCTTACTCTGGCCATTCAAAACTCGGTCTTGGTCAACGCTGTTCCTCGATTTGAGCATTCACCGGTCTCATCAAAAACCAAAGGCGAAAGCCGAAGAACGCCACGTAAGTTGCTGGAGGAAAAGGTCGACTCTACCAAGGCTTTGGAAATACTGTATCTCTTGGCCCTGGCATGCCAACAGGATGACGAATCGTACGAGGCGCTCTGGGGAAATGTGCATTTCGATATATTGTTAATGTCCTTGAACGCCCACCAACCTTTACAGGATATCATTCTCATCCTGAGGATATTATCGACCAGTCTCCGCCCGGGTGCGTTCGGGACTATCCAACCCTCGGAAGCAGAGCAGAGGCAGGTTGAGCAGCACTTTATTGAACGCGCAACAAGCCTGCTCACCGAGCGTGTTAACCCAGACGAAGGCGCCGAAGAGTATCTACCGTCACAGATTTGCCAGATGCATCTGGAGATTCTGTCTTTCCTAGAGATGTTGACATTCTACAACTCGGATATCGAAAAGGGTCCTGGCCAGAACGTGATTCTCTCTCATGAACTGGTTCTTCCACGACTTTTCCGGCGAATGTACGAAGATATGGACTGTTTGTACACTCTCCGACCAGAGCATAATCTGCGAACAGCGCTTGTCAACCGAGAAATGCATCTGATATACGAACTTATCCGCAAGGGCGGTGGCCAAGATCTCACGCGAGGATTATCACGACTGAGCGGCGCGAGACAAAAGCATCGGCTTGTCTTGTCGCGGCTGGCTTTTAGCGAAGGGCAATTCCTAGAGTCTGGCATATCGGAGGAAACCATGGAGATGGCGCGTCAGTTGCTAGAGGAGGAAGACATGAGCCCTGAGGAAGCGGAGGCTCTTTTTGAAGCTTTTCCTAACCAGTCGGCCTTTTTGAGTGGCAGGGAAGCTTCGCAGATCAGTTAAATGAATAAATAGTTTATAAAATAATGTGAAATGTATTATAATTGACAACGAACAGTCTTGTAAGGTTGTAAAACCAACTAACACCAGGGTGGCAACAGACGCCTCTCACTATAAACTTAGTGGCTCTGTTTTCGAGGTGTCTGAAAACATAACCAAGACTGGTGGCAAGAGCTCCAAATTTGGACAGCAAGCTCAAGACTAGCTTCCTACCTATGTAGATTTGACCACCATACCATCTACAAGCTATTTACAAGTTTCAATATAGAATCCCTTCTCCAAACCCTCGCACAAGGCCAAGGTGTTGATGAAAAGAAAGTTCCACAGTGTGGAGGGAGCCAAAGAATACGCCTGCCAAAGACCCGAAGGCCGTTGGACAAACCAGTCCTCCGCGATGTGCAATGCAGGGACCAACTTGTGGTGGACCGCCTTTATGATCGCAGCCACCCAAACAAGGTAAGTATGAAGAAAAGAAAGAAAAAAGAAGAGGAAAGGACGGCGGGAGGACGCGGTATTTATGCTCGTCCCGGATCGCGCTAGTGGCTAGGCAAACATGTAAACATGCAAAGAGTGCAAACATGTCAAACACATCCGTGACACGTGACCTCCCGACAACAGTTTGTGTTTTTGAAGATTTGGAAAGGTCCGCGGAAGCCGTAGAGAGGACAGGAAGGAGCTTGCTGCACGCCAATTGCTGCTGCCACCATGAGGAACAGGGCCACCACGCCTTTGAGCAAGGCCGTAAGTACATTTCTTTGCCTATTTGTGCCTCATTCTTTGTTTCGGAATCATTTGCGGCCCCCTGAACTCCCGTCACTGACTTGCGTTTTATACAGAAAATCCGCCAGTCATGGAGCAAATACAATCTGTATAACCTGCACCGATATCGCCAACCGCCGACCGCTACCAGGACCTTTTTCCAGCAGAAATGGGCCGCCAAATCCATATCTCGAGCATACCACGGTGAACAGATCCGCGAGAGTCAATGGACTCGCATGTTCTCGCGCCGTCTGCGCAGCGTGGTGCCCATGAACCCTCGCACGCTTGCCATGGACGATGGCTCCGCGATTTCCGCCGGCCGTGGTTCTGGTTTGGGAAAAAGCCGTCCTGTGCCGCGAACACCCTATACACAGATGACTTTTGCTCCTATGGAGCGGCGGTTAGATGTTGCTATCTTCAGAGCTCTGTTGGCGAGTAGCACCCGACAGGCACGGCAGTTTGTTGTGCACGGCGCTGTTACTGTCAATGGGAAGAAGGTACTTTATACTTATTGCGTTCACATGATGAACATTTTTTTTAACTAATTGTCTTTCCTAGATGCGACTCCCTGGTTATCTTCTGAATCCTGGCGATCTCTTTCAGGTAGAACCGGAACGTGTCATGTTCGCTACAGGAGCACCCAAGAATAAAGCCGAGCGCCGAGAGGGACGTCTTGCGAAGAAGGCTGCCGCTGGGCAAAAAGACGGCGAGAACTCGGAGACAGCTAACGAAGAGGACACGAAATCGGATGAATTGACAGAAAAGGAGGAGAGTGAAAACGCCAAGGAGTCTTTGAAGAATCTCCTCACCAAAGCAAAAACCATCATGTCGCGAGAAAAGAGCGTCCTTCCGGCAAAAAAGAAACAGGAGCTTCGCTCATTCCAGAGATCGGTCCGCACTGTGCTTTCTAAATCCGCCACGAGTACGATTTTAACAGACAGTCTTGAAACCCAATTTTCGGAAATCCTCAATCGGCTCAAAGCCAAGGTGGCCCCGGCAAAGATCAAGGGCGAACAAAAACGAGCTCCTCAAGAATCCGATAACAAAACGTCCGACAATGCCGCCAGCGACCAACTAAGGGAAGCTTTCGATAAAGCCACCGAAGACCCGGAATCCCTGGATACTTCGCAGCTATCGCAAGAAGAAGTCAGTATTTTGAAGCAAGCGCTGGCGCAGATGCGCGACAACCCGATTGATTCCAGCAAACCCTATGCCACGCCCTGGCGACCGCGAGACTACATGGCCGCGTTTGCATTTGTTCCCCGATACCTCGAGGTGCACCACAAAATCTGCGCTGCCGTTTATCTACGTCACCCCGTTGCTCGCCCGGGCTTTTCAGAGGTCCCCAGTCCCTTTGGCGACAGCATCCAGACCCCAGCATTCGCATGGTATCTCCGCAGAAGGTGAAGAAAACGTATGCTTCACATAATGTATTATTGTGTCAATCCACTAGATTTTGTTGGATTTCTTCTCTGTATTACTGTATTATTGAGGCATTTTTTCTGTCTTTTTCCTCCGCTCCCGCATGGACTTTCGTCTGAGATATGCATTCGAGAGCGATTTTTTCCGAGTCTTGTCGCTTTTCTGGCGTTGGGACTATATGAGGCTTACCTACATTGTATAAAATGGAAGAAGGTTATATAAATGATCTTGAATAATTGTATCGAATAAAATAAATAAAAATTAGACGGTTGACGCGTTGCGTAAGCCCATGCATGCTTAAAGTTCAATCCTTTTGTATTGTCATTTATTTATTGCCATTTACGAACCAGCGTATCACCCGTAATTTTCCGCGACAACTCGCGCCATGCCAAGCCTTTGAAATTGCAAGAGCGATAAAATTCAGCCAATAACACGCGTGAAAATATACCCCTGAGCGGCCCACTTGAGAAATATTTTCACCCGCGCGAATTTTTCATTTCGTCCCATTTCTTTGAGTGTACTGCAAATATACCGACTTTTTCAAACTGCGAGAATTATCGCACTCTCAACACCAGACCTGCATTTAAGGATATATGAAAAGAACTTTTTTAAGAAAGAGAGAGAGAGAGAGGAAAAGGGCATGTTCCCCTGGCAAGGCGAAGGGAAATCCAGCGTCATGGGCAAAGCCCCTGCAGACGATCCGCAGCAACAGCAACAGCAACAGCAACAGCAACAGCAACAGCAACAGCAACAGCAACAGCAACAGCAACAGCAACAGCAACAGCAACAGCAACAGCAACAGCAACAGCAACAGCAACA